>ML677343.1:2092183-2114547 GCA_007922305.1 Dermatemys mawii | reverse complement strand
GTGTGTGTGTGTGTGCAGTGTGTGTGCGTGCGTGTGTGTGTGTGTGTGTGCAGTGTGTGTGTGTGCGTGTGTGTGTGTGCGTGTGTGTGTAAGGCACGTCTGGTCTCTCTCTGTCTTAAGTTTACCCCTCAGAACAGCTATATGCCTGGAACTCTCAGGTAGCTTTACCCATCCACCCCAAACGCTGTGTGCACTTTGAGTCCTAGCAACAAGCAGGCTAAATGTCCTGGCTACTGATGATTTATCCAGGGCATGGACAATTAGTCAAACCAGATAAAGACTTACGTGCATTGCAAACCTCTCCTGAAATGTAGATTAAATGTAGGAGAAGTCTAAATTTCACAGGACAGGTAATATATTGCTCTGGTGTTGCCTAGGCACTGGTGAGTGGATAATTGCTTCTCAATGCCCATGTAAACTTTATCTTCTCTGCTGACGATGCTCACAGAGCTTTGGTGCCAACTGAAATGGTGCTTTTGCGATACAGACATCTGAGTCTAACTGCTGGAGAGAGGATGATTTCTCCACTGAGTGGAGGATCTGGCTTGCCTAACAGACAATTTATCACAGAAAACGAGTGGATTGCTGCTTAGAAGAATCTAAGTGGCTGAGAATTTTTAAAGTGAGCATGACCAATTAGCACACACCAGGCCCCTGACGTATGTCCACAAGTTGAGGGCTGGAGCACACCAAGGAACAGGCGACATGTGCACCAGGCTTTGTGCACAGAACCTGGGCACATGTCAAAAATTCTAGATACTCCACTGGTATAAATCATCAGCGTAGCTCCACAGAAGTCAACAGACCCATGTCCAATTACACTAGCCGAGGATCTGTGCCATGGTCTTGTGCCTTCTCTTTTCAAAGTGTTGGCCTGGGTAAAAAGTGTTAGGGATTCCACTGACAGCTCTGGGGCTTTTGCTGCAAGAAGAGGAGATGCATTTGAAAGCACTCTCAATACAGAGATCCGTGAATAGCTTAATATACAATAGAGAGCCCAGATCCCAGTGAGTCAGCAGTATACTGTGCATTTCACTGCGAGGCAGATGAATTGACAGCAAGCATGGAGCTGTCAGGGTTAGCTGAGGGCAGTTGCAGGCTTCATGTCTTGGGCACCAAATTAGATGTGACATTTCATATAGGACTCTTTGCATCTTAATATATAAGGAAAATAAATCTCTTGACTGTAGCAGTGGTTGAGAATTTCAGTTGACAAGGTAGATTTCTGCAGTTCAGTAGTTTGGGATGTTTTGTAGCCATGAAACCACGTGTTTACTGGAACTGGGCATATCAGCCCTATCCATATGTACAGAATACATCCTTATTACAGGGTCTGTCAATCATCTTGCCCTTAGATACTGTTAAACAAATTATTTACATAGAACAGGACAAAAAAAAAAAGACAATCTCAGCCAGTTAGGAAACTATGCTGGAAATCTAACTCAAAAGGGACTTTTAATACACTAGCAAAGCACAGTAACTGGAGCGTGGGGCTTTCAAAAGATATTTTGAAGGTATATTTGCAGTTTGCATTTATCTGCAAGCCTGTGGACACATGCAATTTTGCATATCATGGTACTTCTTTTCCTTCTCATATAAGAGATTGAGACAGCTAATTATCTTTCCTGTGCCATAAGAAACAACTGAATGTGTAAAATAAACAAGGTGATACTGAATCCCAGAGAACTCCTCTAGTAATACAGGAAATGCCATCCCAGAACTACTAGACATAAAAATTTTCAGAACCTCTCTCTTCATACCAATCTTACAACTGAGAGAGAGCAGCTTGTTTATCTGAATGCCTATTTGGATGAATGGATGAGAAAACCATTGGAAAACTTCCAAAATTAATTTGAGATTTTATTAAATTTGCAGCCAATATTTCATCATCAACTACTGCAGATGTTAGGGGAGGATAAACAGAGTGAGTACACAGACATATGGAATAACATGCTGCATGTTTTTCTCCTCTTCATTGATATATATTGCTCCTTTATTCCTTAGCGCCTTCTTTTTGCTGGGATTTGTAATGAGAATCTCTTAAGAAGTTAACATGAGCAGATGTCTGAAGTTCTGAATGCCTGGGAAATATGGAAATTCAGATTTAACTCTTTTTGTCCTGGCTTCCAAAGGCTTAATCAGACTTTGGTGTCATCTCTCTAAGCAATAAATGCAGCTGAAGATTTACAGGTATGAGAAAGTCCTCACAAATTTATTACTGGAAATGCAAGCCTGTCACTCAGATGGGCATTAATATGTCTCCTTATCTGACTGGTTTGTTACTTATACGACCACAATTACCACAGTATGTGAGCACAGTATGTGAATCTGATGAGGTTCAACAAGGACAAATGCAGAGTCCTGCACTTAGGATAGAAGAATCCCATGCACCGCTACAGGCTGAGGACCGACTGGCTAAGCAGCAGTTCTGCAGAAAAGGACCTGGGGATTACAGTGGACGAGAAGCTGGATAGGAGTCAGCAGTGTGCCCTTGTTGCCAAGAAGGCTAATGGCATATTGGGCTGTATTAGTAGGAGTGTTGCCAGCAGATAGAGGGAAGTGATTATTCCTCTCTATTCAGCACTGATGAGGCCACACCTGTAGCATTGCATCCAGTTTTGTTCCCCCCACTACAGAAGAGATGTGGACAAATTGGAGAGAGTCCAGCGGAGGGCAATGAAAATGATTAGAGGGCACTTGACTTTGAGGAGAGGCTGAGGGAACTGGGGCTATTTAGTCTACAGAAGAGAAGACTAAGGGGGGATTTGATAGCTGCTTTCAACTACTTGAAGGGGGGTTCCAAAGATGATGGAGCTTGGCTGTTCTCAGTGGTGGCAGATGAAAGAACAAGGAGCAATGGTCTCAAGTTGCAGTGTGGGAGGTCTAGATTGTATATGAGGAAACACAATTTCACTAGGAGGGTGGCGAAGCACTGGAATGGGTTCTCTAGGGAGGTGATGGAATCTCCTTCCTTAGAGGTTTTTAAGGCCCGGCTTGACAAAGCCCTGGCTGGGATGATTTAGCTGGGGTTGGTCCTGCTTTGAGCAGGGGGTTGGATTAGATACCTCCTGAGGTCCCTTCCAACTCTGATATTCTATGATTCTACCTCACAAGCATTCATGTATTTCTATCCTCTATACTCCCTGTTGTACAGATGGGGAACTAAGCTACAGAGAATGACTTGCCCATGATTACACAGGGAGTCTGTGGCAGAATGGCGAAGAGAACCCATCTTTCCCAAACCTACGCCCTTTCCACTGGACCATCTCTGGAGTCAGCAGCAGGTGATGCTCAAGAATGAAGCACTTGGTCCTTCTCACTTCCAGGGAGACTAACTGCATTGCCTGAGAGATCTAGTTGATCTGCATGGGCTGAGGAGAGGCCATATGTAAGCTCTGATACTCAAATTCCCTTCACGGTAGTACACCAATTACAGTTCTTGATGTGAGAGTCTTCTACAGGCAGGTCATTTCAATATTGTTCCCACCAGCCTGTATCCAGGAGCCTCTTTTGAACATTGTTAAATCACTGCATTATTTATGCTGGTCTTCAGCAATTGCTCATTTATAAAAGTCATCCCTTAATAATTGCCACTGATAAAATCTACAGTTTTCAAGAATTGTTTTCCTGACTGGAATGAAAGCTCAGGACGTTCTTCAATTTATTACTTGTATTATGGTAGCATCCAGGTGCTCGCAATGGAACAGGATAAACAAATGGTCTCTGTTTGCAAAAGCTCACAAGGTCTGTAGAAGACGAGCCACCAGCTGGAGACAGATAGATGGAGGAGTACAGGGAAGCAGTGAAACAAGGCTGTTCAACAGCATAAGCTGTGCTGTCTTCAGCCAGCTCTCTGATCTAAGCGCTATACTCCAATCGGTTTTTGGGACAGACAAAGCCGCACACCCAATCCTAGCCTTTCTTTAATGGGGCAGACAAAAAGGGCCCATCCGTTGCTCTGCACCACCTTTGGGAAGCATAAAAGAGTTAGATGTATCCTGCAAGTCAATCACACATTGTGTCACTGGAATTACTGGGAGTCATGGAAGAGGCTTCACTACCAAGCAAAGTGGAGGATTCTTTCACAATATATTTGAGGAAGAGCCCAGTGCTATCAGAGAACGAGGAAGCTCTGAAAGACGGGGCTGCAGTATAGACAGGATGAGGATGCCTATTTTTAACCATTATTGATGTTGTGATAATGAGCTATGGTACCCGCCGGGCTGAAATGTAAATTTTGGCAGACATGGAAACAAGTGCAAAGACTTTCATCCCAACAGCCTCGTAAACAAATGCACAACACACCACTTAACAAATCAATCAATCCCTCCTTCAAGCAGCTCTTGCCTTCCCTAGCAGGTGCTGATTGATCAGAAGGAAAATACGTCAAACCAATCAGATGCTGTTCAAGGCAGCAGTGACTAAGTTAATAACACCTAAGAATCCACTGGCGACTTTCACTAATGAAAGTTTCAACAGGCTGCAGCCAGTGATGACCTGCAATGGAAAATAAGGCATACTCTTTCAAGATCACTTGCATGTGACACAAAGGCAGGAGATCTGGGCTCCCTGGAAATCTCGCCCTCAGTGGTTACTCCACACAAAAAACTTAATGAAATGCAATGCCAACGCTCAGATTTTAAATGAACAATGGTCCCACAGCAAACATAACTCAGTTGTTGCAGACAGAGGCCCAGTTTCACTGTAAACACTTCTCTGAAATCAATGGAGATTTGCTTATTGCACCAGTAACATTTGGCACAGAATTTTTGTGTTCTTCGCTATTATGCAGAGATGTGCAAATATAGGTGAGTGAGTTACTATTGCTGTGCAAACCCGGGTTTGGCATCTCCAGACTTTAGGGAATGAAAGCCCTAATCCTAGTGTTGCATTAATAGGTTTTTCTTGCTTTCTGTGCTAGAAAGTTGTGCCAATGGATATCTAAAATCAGACTCAAACATCATTCTCCTCCATATACCCTTACAGTGACAGGCCATCTGTCTCAATACACAGGGCCATGGAGAGAGACAGAGGTTCCCAGCCAATTCTGTAACAAGTGGAACATCTGAAACAGCAGAAAAATCACCAGTGTAACTAGCTCTAGAAATCAAAAATGTGTGGACAAAAACATTAAAGAAATTAACTAGTGATTCAAAAGAGGTCACTGCTCAGAAATTAGACTATCCTAGCCCCTGGAACCGGTTCAGGTAATTACTGTAAATCTGATTGATATCAAAGGAATCAAGAACTGCATTAAAATGAACAGAAAGACTTGTATATCCATCAGCATATATAGATGTGGTCAGCAGAAGCTCACAGTTTGCCTCAGTGAATTTAGTACCACAGTTACCTCTATTCTGCAGATAGGAAAACGATCCGGTTCCAGCCGGTATTTGGGATGTGAGTGCAGAGTTTTTAATGAATCCCACTGTACACTGAAACGAGCCCTAACCAGTAGCAGAGCCTTATCAGCAGTAAACCCCACACATTATAAAGAAAGCTAAAGCACAAGGTCCCAATAACCTCCAGATTTTCACTACTAAACCACTGCCTTCTATGATTCACCACCATGATCTGTATTGTGGAGACACACCATTTTGTTCTTCCATCCCTTCCTGGCACCACTGGCACAGAAGGAAAGGCCAGGCTCTTGGTACAGAAATGATGGGCCATGCAACGCTCTCACACTCCCTGTGTAACCTCAGCTTTCAGCAATGGACACTGACATCGCTAGACCTGGGTTAAAGAATGTGGCCCTAAATGGATTAACCAAGGTAAAGTAACCCAGAGTTTTGAAAACCCATGCGAGGACCAGAATGACCATCTACTGCACTGAATGCACTGAAATCCCAATTTGTCCCCAATCTTTTGTTTTAGGGCTAGATATGCTACAGCCTCAACACACTAAGCAGCTGAGGTGCGGGAGGTGCACTGCATTGCACAGCAACCTACCCAGCCAGGATCATCAACGAGACAGGAGCCTGGAACAGTGACAAGAGGAGGAAGTAGAGGAGTCAAGGAGAAAAACAGGGAGGAGCCCTTGGGACTCGAAGAAAGGCCCAGGGGGATAAAACTTGATATAGCCTCTAAATCCTGTTAACCAACGGAACTCAACAAATGCCGAGTGATTTTTTCTCTATTCCTCCATTTCACGATTAGGGCCTGTTATGAGACGTACCTGCTCTGTAGCACCACCTGCTGACTGCAGCATGCAGACATTCCCTGCCTCAGTTTCCCCTTGCCTAGCTTTTGTCTCTCCCCAAGATTCCTGTGGCTCAGCTCTACAGTAGGGTCACTCTGAGTTCAACCCCCTTTTGGGGTAACAAGTCCAAACAAATAAAAAGCACTTTCTCCAGTTGGACTCATCTTCAGCCTGCCCTGGGCTCAGTTCCCAGCCCCCTCTGGGTTCTTTCAGTCTTTGGCTCTGCGACAGAGGCCTGGCTCCCAGGCGCCTTCCCTGGAGTCCCCTCAGTGTCCTGCACTCCCTCACTGAAGGCCCTCCTCAGAAGCTACCTGCTCTCTGTGGTTCCACTCTCAAACTGAGCGTCTCAGTTCTTTTAAAGCAGTGGTCTCCAAACCTTGTACACCCATGATCACTTTTGGAATCTAAGGGCGACCCAGGATCTACCTCACCCTTTCCCCAAAGCCCTGCCCTACTCACTCCATCCCCCACACCCCATCTCTCCGTCGCTGGCTCTTCCCCATGCTAACTCACTGTCACCGGGCTGGGGTAGAGGGTTGAGGCTTGGGAGGCGGTGTGGGCTCAGGGCTGAGGTTGAGGGGTTCGCAGTGTGCGAGGGGAATCTGGGCTGAGCCTGGGCCAGGGGGTTGGGGTGCAGGAGGGGATGAGAGGTGCAAGCTCTAGGGAGTGAGTTTGGATGCAGGAAGGATCTCTGGGCTGGGGCAGAGTGTTGGGGTGCAGGAGGGGGTACAGGGTGCTGGGTCTGGGAGGGGGGTCAGGATCACTGCCAGAGATCACGATCGAATGGGAGATCCTCTAGGATTCACCAGACAATCGCGATCGACCGGTTGCTGACTATTGGTTTAAAGAAATGACCCAGCTTGGCCAATCTGGTACAGGTGTGGCTGAGCCCAACTATCCTTAAAGGCCAACCTGTGACAAGCCCAATCAGAGATCCGTACACCTCAGGGACAGAAAGTGGCCATTCTGATCATCTAGTCTGACCCTCCTGGAGGGGACTATCTAAGCTATTTGACAACATTAACACTCTAACTGTAACTCTAATTCTAACTGTTAAGAAGACGAAGAACTTACCTAACTATTTACAACACTAAGAGAAAACCACTCGGTAAGTAAGCGCTTGCCAAAGCATGGAGACATTCCAGCACCGGCACCGGTGGTGAGAAAGAACTGAGGGGAGCCAGCACTGCTCCTTATACCGAGGCATACATGCGCCACTCCAGAGGGCACTACAGCTGGTCCCCTACAGATACCGCTGAGGGGAAAACTCCCAGCACTGGTGCATGTGGTGAGCACACACACCTACAATGGAATGGACGTGAGCAGCACTCGAAGAAGAGCTCCCAGGTAACACCTTCAAGGCACAGCTAAGCCCTTGAGCTTGTGCATACAAGGTGATATTCTTTGAAGTTTCCTTAGTTTGGGTCCAAACAGAGGACAGAAATCCATCTGAATTTGTTGGAGGATGAATATTTGATTGCAAGACCTCATGATGGGAGGGCCATTGCTGTATTTCTTTTCCAGGAGGACACAGTAACACAGGGTACAGCAGGATTCATCTAGCTAGGCAAAGGCTGCTATAAGCCCCGAATGCTGCCACTCACGCTGGACATTCTCTGAGACTTTGCTCTTTCAGCAGCCCTTGGAGTAATTAATCAAATAACTGATGCAGAGTAGCCCTTTTCTTATTCTGTACACGTGGATCCGTGAAGCAGCTGCCAACAGCCCAGATCTGCTAACAGTGAACAGGCTAGATTTGCCGTAATGGAGCATTAACTAAGGGAGCATTAACTAGAAGTTCCGCAAGACAAGTAGGGTGTTAATCTGCCAGATACCAAGACTGCTGCTAGCTCTACTCAAGAGCAATCCCAGCTAGTCTAACATTGCAAACCTGAGTGAGCTGTGTGACACGCTACTCCCCATATTCTTCATAGAGATATTGTTAGGATATGAATATGGCATAAGTAAGAAGTGTTTTTTGCAAGATGGATCATGTGAGGTATCATTGGAAAGGTTATGATTTACTGGATATGATTATCCTATTTGTTGCATGTATCACTTCCGTATCTGAAGTTAGGACTATTGACTATGTAACAATTACAACTCTGTTTACAGTTGGGGAACATCCACCAGACAGTATGTAATCAGCCTGGATGGGCCATTAGGAAGGACAATAGGACTTTGAAGATGCTTCCTGGGATGCTGCTTTGACACTGCAGAGTCATGTGATCATGTCACCTGGTACTATATTCCATCTTGGACTTCTGGTATTTTTCCACTGAGGTGGGGGGAATCACACTGTATGAACATCCTATTTAAGGCAGGGAAGAGAAGTAATCACGGTTCTTCTCCACTGCCTCCCTGCCCAAGAAGGAAGACTGCTGAAAACACCTGAAGAAACAAAGGAACTGAGATGGGGGGCAGGGCAGGAGCTGAGCCCAGGCGAGAAAGGTCTAGCCTGTGAAAGGAATATCTGAAGAGTAAAGCTGCAAGCAGGACAGTTTACCGTCAAGATACTCTGCATCCTCATACATCGTTTAGAGTGAGATTTTGCTACTATTCACCAGTTCATTTAGTGTATTAAGCTTACTTTGCTCAGTAATCTGCTTTGATCTGTTTGCTCTCCACTATAATCACTGACAATTTATCCTTTGTAGCTAATAATCTTGTTTTATTTTCTAAAAGCCAGTTTGTGCAAATCACAACTGGGGGCAGGGTAAAAGCCTGTGCATATGTTCCTCCACACTGAGGGAGGGAGTGAATTTCACAAGCTTATGCTGCAGCTTTCTGTGCAGCACAAGACAATACAATGTTGGCTTTGCTCTCCAGAGGGGGTGTGCATTGGAGTGCCGAGCAATTCCCAGCTGACTGCAGACTCTGTGTGATTCTACAGCTGGGACTGTCCCTACCTATGCGTGTGCTGGAGGAGGCCAGACAGCCCGGCTCAGGAAAACAGGGTGAGGGAGCCCCGGCTGGTGGAGCAGGCAGGCTCAGTGAAACCCCAGTACATCAGGCGGCCCCCTGGAAGGGGGAGTCCAACCCGTCACGCTGTGCATCACTCATGTACTTGGGAAAGCCACTTTCTGAAGATCTCCATTCAACAGGAGGCAGAACAGCACTGCAATGGATCTTTACTTAAAATAAAGGCTTTTGATCATGCCTTTCCCCCTCAGAGCCAGCTCTCCTTTCAACTTTGTTCTCTCCTACTTTTCACCTTCACATCTGATTCTGCTCCCATGGAAGTGAGCTGGGATTTCCTAAGGTTTCGCAGCGCTGCAATGCAGTCATAAGAAAATCGTCTGAGCAATTACTCTTTGCGTTGACAATAAACTCATCTAAGTATATGGAATCTGTCCGGCTGTGAATGAGTGGAGTGAACTGAGCATGACGTGGACTGCACCCTCAGCAAGTTTGCAGATGACACTAAACTGGGAGGAGTGGTAGATACACTGGAGGGTAGGGATGGGATACAGAGGGACCTGGACAAATTAGAGGATTGGGCCAAAAGAAATTTGATGAGGTTCAATAAGGATGAGGGTAGAGTCCTGCCCTTAGGACGGAAGAATCCCATGCACTGTTACAAGCTGGTGACCAAGTAGCTAGGGAGCAGTTCTGCAAAAAAGGATGTAAGGGTTACAGTGGATGAGAAGCTGGATATGAGTCAATAGTGTGCCCTTGTTGCCAAGAAGGTTAATGGCATTTTGGGCTGTATAAGTAGGGGCACTGCCAGCAGATCAAGGGACGTAATCATTCCCCACTATTCGGCATTGGTGAGGCCTCATCTGGAGTACTGTGTCCAGTTTTGGGCCCCACACTACAAGAAGAATGTGGAAAAATTGGAAAGACTCCAGTTTAGGGCAACAAAAATGATTAGGGGGCTGGAGCACATGACTTATGAGGAGAAGCTGAGGGAACTGGGATTGTTTAGTCTACAGAAGAGAAGAATGGGGGCGGGGATTTGATAGCTGCTTTCAACTACCTGAAAGGAGGTTCCAAAGAGGATGGATCTAGGCTGTTCTCAGTGGTGGCAGATGACAGAACAAGGAGAAATGGTCTCAAGATGCAGTGGGGGACGCTTAGGTTGGATATTAGGAAAAACCTTTCCACTAGGAGGGTGGTGAAGCACAGGAATGGGTTACCTAGGGAGGTGATGGAATCTCTTGCCTTAGAGGTTTTTAAGGTCAAGGTTGACAAAGCCCTGGCTGGGATGATTTAGCTGGGGTTGGTCCTGCTTTGAGTGATCCTGCTGAGGTCCCGTCCAACTCTGATATTCTATGATTCTATGGAATACAGATCCAGGTCTGAACCATGGCCCCCAAAAGCTGCAGGCTTAACGGAAAACAGCTTAAGAAGCGTTCCTGTCTCTAGCACTCTGATACCCAACTCTCAATGGGGTCCAAAGCCCAAATAAATCTGTTTCACCCTGTATAAAGCTGATACAGGGTAAACTCATAAATTGTTCACCCTCTATAACACTGATAGAGAGATGCACAGCTGTTCCCCACCCCCCAGGTATTAATACACACCATGGGTTAATTAATAAGTAAAAAGTGATTTAATTAAATGTAAAAAGGAGGATTTAAGTGGTGCCAAGTAATAACAGACAGAACAAAGTGAATTACCAAGCAAAATAAAACAAAACACACAAGTCTAAGCTTAATACAGTAAGACAACTGAATACAAATAATATTTCATCCTCAGAGATGTTTCAATAAGCTTCTATCACAGACTGGATGCCTTCCTAGTCTGGGCACAAGCCTTTCCCCTGATACAGTCCTTATTCCAGCTCAGGTTGTAGCTGGGGGATTTCTCATGACTGCAGCCCCTTTTGTTCTGTTCCACCCCCTTATATAGCTTTTACATAATCTGGGAATCCTTTGTCCCTCTCTGGCTTCCCACCCCTCCTTCTAAATGGAAGAACACCAGGTTAAAGATGGATTCCAGTTCAGGTGACTTGATCACATGGCACTGTAAGACTTCATTACCCACTTGCCAGCACACAGGTATACAGGAAGACTTACAAGTAAACAGAGTTATCTACAGTCAATTGTCCTGGTTAATGAGAGCCATCAAAATTCCAACCACCATTAATGGCCCACATTTTGCATAATTACAATAGTACCTCAGAGCTATACTTCATATTTCTAGCTTCAGATACAAGAATGATACAACCATAAAAATAGAATGAACACACTCAGTAGATTATAATCTTTGTAATGATACCTTACAAGAGACCATTTGCATGAAGCATATCCCAGTTACATTATATTCACACTCGTTAGCATATTTTCATAAAATCATCTAGAGTGCAACGTCACAGTAACAAGAACATAACAGATGGTAGCCCTTCGCTAAACACACTAACAACTGGAAGACCCAATGAGAATATAAATTAGTGAGGAATTAAAGAACAATAAAGCAAGGAAAATGCATGACAATGTACTGAAGTACCACTTAGTCTTTGGAGTTTGTATTTCTCTGGAAAATGATCTGTTATGCAGTTTTGTGAGAGAGACGTGCCTGCTGTTGGTCTGTGAGTTAGGGGGGGATGACTCAGCGCAGTATAAATTAGCAAGGGTCTGCTGCGTTGGGCTGTGTAATGGGATCTCGGCTGCTCTGTAATACACTTGCAATAAGCAGCTTTTGAATCTGATTAATAGCTGAAATGCAATGGAAACAGTTAATGAATCTCGGCAGTCCTCTACTTCTTTGTATGCTACAAAGCAACTGAGATGATCCCTTAATTTGTCCCTTGTTCTTTCTCTCTCCGTTGTTTTGCATTAATAAATTTTGTGCTATTGCAAGGTGTCACAGTGATGGGGAGTGAAGTCCTGGATCATACAGAATGTGCAGTGCAGGCTTCTCCACTTCACTCTTTGAATGTATTTCGACCCCAGTGGAGGAGGACCACCTCTGGGGGAGTGAGACTCTAGTTCTATCTACCTCTGTGCCTATCCACTCTGATCTCCTCTGTGCCAGCAAGGGGACTAGCTGTTAGGGGCGCTGGAACAATTTTATAATGGCGATGCAGCACCCCCAACCCCCTAGTTCCAGCACCTATGCCAGCTGTGGTGAGGGGATCAGATGAGATGAAGGGGGTTTCTGTACATTGAGAATCAGCTTGAAAACCCCAGTCTGTGTCATGTAGATCCTGGACCGGACTCTGATCTCATTTATAAATCAGGTGTTACCCACTGAAATCAAGGAGTTATACCAATGTAGAAATGATGTGTGGTTAGGCCTCATGGCATTTTCACTATTTTTCAATATATCCAGGTAGTTTTATCATTAGCATCTTTGATACATAAGGATAAAACTCCTCCCCTTTTTCCTCACAACCCAGATCTCCAACTCTGCTAGTTTTAATTTACCCCATTGAAGGATCTGGTCCTTTGTTTTTTATCCTCTAGCTTCATTAGGGAAGCAGTGAAAATGGTGCACACACACAAACGAGGCACTTCAGTTGCTTTTCATCTGGAACTTTAATGCCTTTCTTTTAAAGGACAGTGTGATCAAACTGGACACCATCAGATTAGGCCTGAATAGAGACTGGAAGTAGATGGGTCACTACAGAGACTAAATCAATGTGTTAGTCTCTAAGGGCATGGCTACACTGGAAACGTCGAAGTGCTGTTGCGGGAATGCTCCTGCAGCACTGCTTTGAAGTGTGAGTGTGGTCGCGTGTAACCCACCTCCACGAGGGGATTAGCTCCAAGCGCTGGGAGCACGGCTCCCAGCACTCAAAGCCTGGCCACACTAGCGCTTTAAAGCACTTAGTGGGGCGAGCCAGCATGTTAGAGCCTGAGCGATAGAAAATGTAAGTGTAGCTAAGCCTAAGGTACCACAAGTACTCCTTGTTTTTACAAAAACTAATTTCCCCCTACTAAATACTAACACCCTCTTGTCAGCTGTTTGAAATGGGCCACCTTGTTTACACTGGCCTTATTAACATTACAAAAGTGATTTCTCCTCTTCTTGTCCACTGTTGAGAATTGCCTACTTCCAGCTTAAATTGAATTGGCTCATTAGCACTGACTCCCCACTTGGTAAGGCAACTCCTATCTTTTCATGTGCTGTGTATTTATACCTCCCTACTGTATGTTCCACCCCAAGCATCTGATGAAATGGATTATAGCCCATGAAAGCATATGCCCAAATAAATTTGTTAGTCTCTAAAGTGCCACAGGAACTCCTCGTTATTTTTGCTGATACAGACTAAATCACACTAACAACACGGCTACCACTCTAAGACTAAACAATTCTCAGTCAGGGTACCAGAAAATGCCAAATATTAAATAAAGGCATTAATGCCAATAGCACAAGAAAGGTTGGTCTGAACACATCGAAGTTTCTTACCAATCCAACAGACTTGGGACAAACAGAACAGTTTCTTAGGTTTCATGGTGTTAACCGTATTAATGGAGATCAAGCTTCTGAGGACCAAGAATTAGAACAAGGAGCAGAAGACAACCTCTCCGTCAGACAAAGGTAAATGCACCAATGATTCTTTATTGATACTGAGATTTATTTGGTCGGCCAGCACAAATCCTCATTCCTTCTGGAACAAGGATGACCAGAAGGGTGTTAATTTGCCTAGTCACACAGGTCAAAGTAACTTGCAACACTTCTTCTGCAACATGTTCTCCAGCTCAATGTTGGGCTGAATTACACAACTGACAAACTTCTATTCCTGTCCTTTGCTGCTTCTTCCCTATCACACCAAACTTTGGGCCTGATCTATTGAGGGAATGAGCACTTTCTGCAGCATACTGAAGGACCTCAGCTTCTACATACTTCAAAACTGGTCTTGGTATGAGGGGCATCTGGGGAAAAAGGGGTCCATGGAGGGTGAGGAAGGGGTCCATGGAGGGTGGCATGGAAGGAGTCAAGGGAATAGAAAGGGGCACAACAAAAAATGAGGGGATAAGGAGAGGAACAAGTAGCATGTGTTTAAACTTATCACTTTCTTGATTTAAAATGAAGGACTTAAAGATTTCAATGTAGATAAAAGCCCCTTTCCTCCCCACACCAACTAGCCCCCAAAGAATAAGTTACTCAAAGACTCCAAACTCCTATTTCCTATTCAAGGGCTTCATTTCCATTAATCTCCTAGTCACCAACTGATTTGACATTGACTTCAGTTTGGACATAATCGAGCTGATAAAGTTACATTTGGATGGAAGGGACAATAGCGAGTGACAAAGGATTATTTCATGATGGAGCACGACAGAACCCCCGGCATGGACCAAGATCGCATTGTGATCGGTGCAGACAAATATGTACAGGCTGAATCCTTTGATTGTTCATTTCTAGATGCTCGAATGTTTCGAGGTCTGAAAAGGAGCAGTTTGTGTAAAGCCATTTTAATATTATTTTGGGGCATTAGCTGGACTCCACTCAGATACGCTACCAGCCTGAACTCTTTTTTAACTCCAGGTTTTTGACCGCAAATACATGGAGTACTTGCACAACACAGCACTCACCTGTGTCATAATGAACAATCAGGTCCTTCAAGTGATCACCTATCTCCAGTGGGTAGAACTCTACCGTTAGCTGCATGGACTCTCCTATTCCCAGTGTCCCAATGCAGGGCTCTGCAGAGAAAGGGCTGCAACACAATGAAAATGACACATCAGGCCTAAACTGGGATACACCCTTTGATGGCTAACAGACATGCAATCTGATTATTAGGCCTGGTTCTCCTTTGTTACACCTGTATATGTTAGGAGGCGCTTAAATCAGGGTTTGTAAGATCAGAATCTGGCTCAGTGACCCCAACTTGCTGCAAAGATCTCACACCTCAAATTACTACTCTGATGTAATCAGTCTGTAATCAAAGGAACACCCAGCCCCTTGTAAATTTCCATTTGTATGAGATGGTTTGGTGATAGTCTAAGTCAGGGGTCTCAAACATGCAGCCTGTGGGCTGCATGCAGCCCGCCAAGCCCTTCCCTGCAGCCCGCGATGCTCCCCTTGCCCCCACCGCAGGCCCGCCAAGCTCCCCTGCGGCCCCCGGCCAAGCTCCCCGAGGCCCCCCGTCCTCCCGCCAAGCTCCTGCGGCCCCCCCACCCCTCCCAAGCTCCCCGTGCCCCCCCATGCTTCTCTCCCGCGCTGCTGCTTCCCGCTGCTCCGCTTACCGCCAGGCAGTTCTCTGGCAGCTTAGCGGTTTCTGGGAGGGAAGGGCCAGGAGTGGGAAGCCTCGTGCACAGGGGAGGAGGGGGAGAAAGGGGTGGGGATTTGGGGAAGGGGTTGGACTGGGGCGGGGAGGGGGCGGAGTTGGGGTGGGAACTTTGATGAAGGGGTTGAACTAGGGGAGGAGAGGGGGCGGAGTTGGGGTGGGAACTTTGTGGAAGGGGTTTGAAGGGGAGAGAGAAGGGGTTGGAAGAGGCAGAGCAAGAGTGGAGTGTGAGTGCAGCCCAGTCCAGGAGGGTGCTGTAATAGAAGTAAATCGAAGTTCCTGTTTGGTCCTTTGAGTAAGGTGCATTATTAAGTGAATGTATTTTATTAAAACTGCTTGGAAATGACTTCATCAAAAAAAAGAACATTCATGGAAGAAAAGAGAGTTTTCCAAGACAAATGGGAGAATTCATATTTTTTCACAGAGGTAAAAGATAAAATTCAGTGCCTTATTTGTCAGCAAACGATTGCTGCTCCCAAGGAGTATAACATGCGTCAGCACTACGACTCGATGCACCATGAAAAATATTTTTTACCATACTTTTGTATCGTTGTATGTGTAACACTGAGGCTGAGTATGAGGCTCAGATTTGTTAGGTGATGGAGTAGTTCACCTAAGGCAGGGGTCTCAAACACGTGACCCGTGGGGTTATTTTCTGTGACCAGCCAAGCTCCCCCTGCCCCTTCTGTCCCCCTACTTAATTTCCTGCAACCGCCAAGCTCCCCACACCCCCGCCTCCTCCCTGCCTACCTCCAGGCACTTAGCACTTTCCAGGAGGGAGTGGGAAGGAGCAGGGAGCTGTATGCTCAGAGGAGGAGGCGGGGCAGGGGTGGAAGGGGTTGGATGGGGGCGGGGCCAGGGACAGCGAGGCGGGACATGTCAGTGATGCGGCCCTGGGGCCAATGAACTAGACCTCATGCGGCCCTCGTGGTCATTTGAGTTTGAGACCCCTGGTCTAAGTTCTAGAATCAGGCCCACTGAGTCCCATTCTAGTAGCTATTAAAAAAATGAGTCAGCAAGTGTAACCCACACACCTTCTGGGTTTGGTGCACTGTCCCATCAGTGGCACCAAGACCACTCAGAGAGAGAGAGAGAGATTGAGTCTGCTCTACAGGCTTAGCTAATAGCTAGCTGGCGTTTAGCTTATGCAGTAGAGTTTCATGCATTTAGTTTCAGAGGTCCCATCGCACTCACTGATGATGGGGGTCTGTCAGCATAACAACTGGGAGCTCATCCAGGATTTCAACTGGGAAGTCTCTGAAGCTCGGGATATGCTTCCTCAGTTAGGGGAAGTGTGTAACCCACACAGCTTCTGGGTGCGGTATTCTGTCCCATGTAGTGGCAATGAGACAACTTAGAGCAGTGGTTCTCAAACTTTTATATTGGTGACCCCTTTCACATAGCAAGCCTCTGAGTGAGACCCCCCCTTATAAATGGAAACACTTTTTAACATATTTAACACCATTATAAGTGCTGGAGGCAAAGCAGAGTTTGGGGTGATGGCTGACAATTCACGACCCTCCACGTAATAACCTTGCAGTCCCCTGAGGGGTCTCAACCCCCAGTTTGAGAACCCCTGACAGAGAGAGAGAGAAAGAGATTGAGTCCGTTCTATAGCTTTAACTAATAGCCAGTTGGCTTTTAGCTCATGCAGTAGAGGTTCACGCACTATGCTCAATAGGTCCATGCTTTGATCCCGCCCACTGACGACTGGGGGTCTGTCGGTGTTATACGAGCACAATTGCACAACTTTATTTTGACAAACAACAATAATTAACTCACATCAGAGACTAGAGTCTGGTTTAGAAGGTGGTTTTTGATCTGAGGGTTTTCCAGCTGATCTTTTAGGCTAACTATTTTCACAAAATGAAATAATTATTCATTATTTGCTGAGCACTAGCAAGGTACTTTGCATTGCACAAGGCATTAATATCGGAGATAGTCCCTTTCCCAGATAGTCTACCACCTAGAAGGCTGACACAAAGAAGAAAAGACTGCTAGGAGAACAGAAGAGGGAATGATTAATGGGGTTTTTAATCTATAGCTTTCATTGTTTTGATTTTAAAAATATCCTGTTTATATTTAAGAAGGATCATAACCTATTGGTATTTCAATGACAGTTAAATTTAAGACGTAAAGGCCTTAAATCAATGCAGATGAAAACTGTAGCTAGAGTGGTATCTTGGCATGTAAATAAGTCAAACAAGAGAAGAGAATACCTCAATTACAACCTCAGCAATTGAGTCCCCAGGTAACTGAAATGTCATTAACAGGAGGATTTCACTGTAAGTGAATTTAATGGGACAGTCTCTATTTAAGCACAAGTGATGCAAGTTGTAATTCTGGATGGTAGGAATCAAGAGTGCTTGCTAAGTGAGTTTGTAAAGAACATTGGCCATGCTCACTAGAAGTACTTGGACTGATTAAGCTCTTTCCAGTGTGTTAGAAGTCATTATAAGAATCTGCTGTGCATTAATATTGACCTAAAAACATGCTGATTTGAGACAGAACATAATAAGGGATTCCTGGTTGATCAAAGGGAAGCCTTGACATCTTAAAGTGTTGGAATCATTTTCTGGATAGGTCAGGTGAAATGCATTTCTGGGCAAGGACTGCCTGCTTTGTGGTAGGAGGGGCTTATGGCATCCATTGAAAGGACCAAGGTCTATTTGTTTTGAATATTTTGCTGGTAGTTAAATAGTCACCCTGAAAAGCACAGTCTGGAGGGTCTCACTGTGGTTTTGAAATGTAATTCGAATATAAAAACAAGGTGAACAATTGGAACATGGCACACAGTGAGCGTTATTGATAGGAACCCATGGACAGCTGATGAAATTCCTGGAAGTTTTGCTCATTAAGGAAAAGTAGCTCCAATTAAGGGCCATTAGTCAGTGAGAGCTTTGCCACTTACATCAGTGGGAGAAGCACTGGAGCTTGCAGGTATGTCTACACTGCAGTTGAGAGTGAGACTCATTACCTTGCTTTCTTGCCTGCTATATATACCTGCCTCTGGAGATTTCCACAACATTCATCTGATGAAGTGGGTCTTAGCCCATGAAAGCTCATGATCCCTAAAATCTGTTAGTCTATAAGGTGCTACAAGACTCTTTGTTGCTTTTGCAGATCCAGATTAACATGGCTACCTCTCTGATAATAGCCTAGATAGTTTGAGGAAACCTGTTGCTTAAACTTTGAAATCATTTTCTTAACAAATTTCTCTTATTGACATGTTATTGTTATAGTAATCCAAATAAATAAGGAGAAAAAGTATGGGGTAGTTGGACTCTTCAGGGAAACTTTGTGGACACATCTTAGAGTCCCCAACAGAAGCTGAAAGATGGGCCAATTGGATGGCTGGCGTTGTAACCCTCAAGGACCATTCCAGACTTCAGAAATTATTAATTTTGGGAGTGTTTTCCTAACCTGTTACAGACATGTATAAGCATCTGAGACTAAATAAATTGCAGCTTTAAGTTAAAGCACTCTTGTTGTGGACTGTTTGTGCCAGCCATCTATTGGTCGGATGGCCGTGTCTCCATTGATTTATTTCCTGCCACAGCCTCGCCAAGAGCAAAAGTTTTCTTCTTTCGTATGGCTTGGGTAGATAGCAACAGCTACACAGCTATATCTAGATTTGATAGCCAGCACATTGCCACAGCAGTGAACTGGTGAATGTCCCCAGGCTCCTGGCAAAAAACGAAGAGGACAGTCAGATACGATGTGCTCCATTGTTTGTGTCTAGTGACCAGAGTCACATACAGGTGTTTGCCTCATTTTCTGTTTAAAGAGGGTTTTGTCCACATCTCCCATGAGACGTCCTGATGCGATTCAATCTGCACCAGCCTGTCCGACATAATCAAAATCTCAGTGATTCCTCGGCAGGGTCAGCTATGAGCTGTTTGTTTTGAGCAGTTGAAAAAGACCATGTGGCTCTCCACTGAGCATCAGCGTTGAAGTTGACTGTAACGCTCTTGATGCAGTTCCATAGAGGGTTGCAGGATTTTAATCTTGTCTTTGGCGGCTTCTGCAGGTCATCATGCAATGGTATCCTCATATTTCAACTGATGTGTCTGAGAAAGCGAGATCTCTGGGAAGCTCTTCTCATCTGTGGAGGATGGATGTGCAATAGGACCGGGAGCTAGTCCATTTGAGTATCCCTGACACTATGTGCAGGGTGTTAGTGAACTGAGTATCAAGGAGTTAAGTGAGACTGCTGTGAGACCACACTGGCACATAGTATTCAGACACAGCATACACCAAGGCAATTGTTGTGGATCATAAGGTCATTGTACTGGAGCTCCATGATGTTCCAGCCATTTCCTGATAAGCACAACATAAGATCTGACCTTATCGTAGGTATTCTTGATGTGTATTGAAAATTCAAACTCTGGTCCAGTGTAACGCTAAGATACTTCGGGTTAGCCTCGTGCTGATGCTCTCACCGCTGAACTGCACAGTGAGTTTGATATTAATTATGTATTGTTGAGATGGAAAGTGGTTACCATGGGTTTTTTGGGGTTAGGCCTAAGTTTCCAGCATTGGATATAATCAGCCATTATGCTAAGATCTTGGGTTAGGGTGCAGCTGATGGTATGGAAGCTTTTGTGCTGAACAGCTAAGGCAATATCATCCACATACGCAAATTTCCTCGACTCCATCACTGGTATATCCACGGTGTATAGATTAAAAAGTATCAGGGCCAGGATGAAGCCCTGAGGGATGCCCAAATTAAGAGTTCTTGGTCTACTGATCCAGCCATTACAATGTGCCTTAAAGCAGTGGTCCCTAGTCATCACTCCCAAGAGACAGCTTGTTCGCCAGCAGTGAATAACATGGGAGATCTTGAGGAGGAGGCCCTGTCTCCAGACAGTGTCATATGCTGAGGACAAATTGTTAGAAGTATTAGTGCCAATGTAGGATCCAGATCTATAAGTTTTGCCTGAGATAGTATTTTGAGTTCTGCTTGTCTGTTTGGTGTTGGATATATGTACATTTTTACTGATATGCATGAACAAAAGGATTTTACTAAAACCAAAGAGACACTGTAAATGTTGCTTTTGCCTAAACTAGATAGGTTTGTTAGTATAATAGAAATAGATAGGAGCAGTTAAAGTGTTCCTGGGCATGGTGGGAATGTAATATGTGAGTGCACACTTGAAGACTGCCTCAACTCCTTATCTCAAAGCAAGGTCAAGCAACCAGTAAAACACCAAAACACCAGAGAAATGCTTGCCCCTGACCACAGTACAACCTCGCTCCTTGGGGTACAAAAGGGGTGGAAAGGAAGACCCTTGCCGGACGAGCCCCAAAACAGAACTTGCCCATAAATTGTAAGAGGTGGGACTCTGGGCATGCATTTCAGGTATAATTATGCCTGCTGAGGAGCGGGGAGTGGGGAAACAGGGCACTGAAGTGTTGAGTTATAATATACATATGCCTGCTGGAAATTAACCCCAATAAACATTGTATAACTTGCACTTTGGACTTCTGGTCTGCTTTCCATCTGTGTGACAAGAATCGGGGGAGAGGGTGAAGGGAAAGCCCTCTAACACAAATCAACAAGGGTGATCCCTGTCTTCAACTAATGTTGGAGGATAATTGAGCAATGTTGGTTATGCGAGAAGTGGCTTAAAATGGTTCTCGTTGTGGCCAGTGGAATACCCGTGCTGTTACAATCACAAAACACAGGTGAGGACTGTGATCCGTTGTACAACTCGCAGACCGAAAAGGTCTGGATTGCTTCAGATCTTCAAGGAGGTGGAGGTCTTCGGGGGAGACCCATTCTGTGATGTCTTCTCCGGTTGTATCATTTGAGACGTAGCCCCAGTCTTCGTGATGGCTGTTAAAAAGTTGCCTATGTAGATGGTTGGATGAGGAAGGGAAGTGCAGTGGTTCATCACTCTCAAGTGGTGAAGGAGGCCACTCTGCCTTGCTGTATTAAGCAGTAATCTTCAGGCTGCATCCCCGCTGCTGTGACCGAGCTGTACGCAGTCTCTAGTTCTGTAGCACCTAGCAGAGGTAAGCCAGCAGGAACAGTCGGGTGCTCTTGTCCCCGCGCAGGCGGGGTGAAGCAGTGTTTAGGCTGCAGCCTCTTGGCTGGGGCGGAAAGCAATTAGGAGTTCAGGCTCTGGCCCTTCGGGACAGGGCAGAGAAGGAATCAGGCTTGAGTGTCAGCTTGTAGGCTAAGGCAGCCAGCATAGGTGCTGACTCTGGGGGTGCTTCACCTACCTCCCAGCACTTCCCGTCCAGCCGCCGCCAAACAGCTGTTTGGCGGCGTGCTAGGGGGGTGGGAGGATAGGGAATGTGGCGCGCTCAGGGGAGGAGGCAGGGAAGAGATTGGGCCGAGCGAGGGGGTTGGGGAAGGAGCCAGAATAGGGGCAGGGAAGGGGCGGAGTTGGGGCTGGCACTTTGGGGAAGGGGTTGGAATGCGGACAGGGCAGGTGCGGGGTGGAGTTGGAGTGCAGCTGGGAACAGAGCGGAGAGTCAAACACCCACCGGCAGGAGCAGATGTTGGTGCTTATGGCAGCCAGCAAACACACAATCTAGGTTCTAGCAGAGGTGAACGTCCAAACAGTCTAGGCCAGGGGTGGGCAAACTTTTTGGCCCGAGGGCCACATTGGGGTTCAAAATTGTGCGGAGGGCTGGGTAGAGAAGGCTGTGCCTCCCCAAACAGCCTGGCCCCGCCCCCTATCTGACCCCCACCCACTTCCCGCCCTCTGATTGCCCCCCTCAGAACCTCTGACCCCACCCCCTTGTCCCCTGCTTGCCCCCTCTGGAGACCCACCCACCCTAACCACCCCCATCTAAGCCCCCCCCGCTCTATGTTCCCTGACTGCCCCCTCCAACACCCACCCACACTACCCACCACTCACAGGGACCCTACTCCCTATGTAAGCCCTCCTGCTCTTTGTTCCCTGACTGCACCCCTGAGACCTAACCACCACCCCCGGGACCCCCCCACCTAAGCCGCCCCCCCCCCCCCCC
>ML677343.1:1917916-2062183 GCA_007922305.1 Dermatemys mawii | reverse complement strand
GTGTGTGAGAGAGAGAGAGACTGACAGTGTGTGTGTGTGTGTGTGTGTGTGTGTGTGTGTGTGTGAGAGAGAGAGTCTGACAGTGTGTGTGTGTGTGTGTGTGTGTGTGTGTGAGAGAGAGTGTGTGAGGGAGACACACGCTGCCCCTTTAGGTAGATCGGCACTCACCTGTCTGAGGCCTGAGACACGGCAGCAGTCACCAGCAAACTGTCCCACGTCCCTGCCGTGCTCCCCACCTCCGCTCTGCAGAGATGGGGTACAGGAAGAGGAGGAGGGGGACACCTTGATATCAGCCCCTCCCCTCCCCCCGACTGCACAGCAAGCAGGAGGCTCCCGGGAGCAGCTGGCCAGACAGGGGCTCCCCGGCAGAGGGCAGGAGCAGCGCGGTAGTAGGGGGAGAGGCACCGACGTGCCGGGCACTTGACAGACTGCTGGGCGGCCGCGCAGCCGGGGTCGGCCCCTGGAGCTGGCTCCTGCTGCTGTGTGACCGAGACCAGGGGGCGGCACCCAGGGTCAGCGCTTGGGGTCCCGGCCTGGTGCTGCGCAGTGAGTGTCCTGGGCCAGCACACACCAGAGCCTGCTGCTGCTGTGTGCCTGGAGCCGGGCACCTGCACCGGAGCTGGCACTACGGCTGGGGATCGGCGCCCATGGCCAGCACCTGCTCCGGCAGGGTCACCATCCAGGAGCAGTGCCAGGGGCGGTGGCCAGGGCTGGGGGTTGGAGCGCACAGCCGGGGGTTGGCTACCGCCAGGATTTGGGGCTAGTGCTTGGGGTCTGTGCCTGCTGCCGCATGGCCAGGACTAGGGGTCTGCACCCAGAGCCCGCCCCCAACGGAGCCCAAGGCCAGCGCCGGGGATCTGCACCCAGGACCGGCAGCCACTGGAGCTCAGGGTCAGGGCAACTACAGCAGGGGATGGAGCACACGGATGGGGGTCAGCGTCTGGGGCCAGCGGCCGCCAGCGGGATCGGGGGGTGGCACCACACAGCCAGTGCCAGAGATTGGAGTCCACCCCTACGTGGCCAGGGGTTGGCGTCTGAAGCCCTAGTCTGCAGCCAGGCTCCCTAAATTCCCACTGCCCAACCACTTCAGGGCTGACATCTGAGCCCCACTAAGTCCCCCTGTCCCTCCAGGTAGAGAACTCATGTTCCCCTTCAGTTTCCGGAGTGGTGCAGAGTGGCGCATCCAGGAGCAACAGGGAGGGAGGAAAGGGAGTGGGCAGATGCTTTGCTATCTTCACCCCCTACATCAGCGCCCAGGAAGCTGTCATGGCTGCAGAGAAACCCTCTGGTGGCCACATTTGAGAAATTGTGTGCCAGGCACTGTACACATACTTAGTAAAAGGCCACCCCTGATCTGAGGGAACTTAAGCAAGTGCTCAGATATTTAGTTGAATTCAGGTGTGTACTTGTAACTCTAATGCAATGGTCTTCAAAGTGGGGTGCGTGAGACCCCCCCCCCCCATGGGAGTGTGCAAGAACCTCGCGCCACCGCGGGATCTGCCCTGGGACACCGCCAAAATTGTAAGTGGTCTATTTTTGTCCCGTCGAAATGCCGCTGAAAGCGGAAGCTTTCTATTTGGCGGCATTTCGGTGGACATACCCCGGAGGCCGTGAGTGGACGTGGGACCGTGGAAAGGGGCTGCCGCGGAAAAACTCTGAAGAATGCTGCTGTAATGCTACCGTCCCCTATTCTCCATGCTGTTGGTCTCACTATTGCATCCCATCGTCAGCTCTCCAGGACAGGGAACACGTCTCTCATTTATTTGTGAAGCTCCTGGCATAGGTCTGAATGCTCAAAAGTTAACAGTCAATCACCATCCTCAAGTTACTACTGATAACGTGCAAAAGAGCCAGTATCAAACTGAACTTTATCTCCATCACCTGTACAGTTAATAACAGCACCACAGTCTCTACTGAACCCTGAGCAGCAGTGAAATCAACCCCCATACTGTTAACTGTCTCCGGTGAAAGTCTGCGTAGACATATTTATTCATACATAATTGCCAGCTAATGATTTATTATCCTGTGCAGCAGTGTATTGGCCTGACCCTCCAACTGGGCTGTCAGTTCTGCTTGGAAGTCAATCACTCTTCATGTTTTCACTGCAGAGTTTTTTGACATTTCATTGAATATTTTTGGCACTTAAAAAAACCAAAACCCTGCTGCAGCTGCAATGCTGAAAGAGCAGATAAGTATTTAAAAGGAATCTGAATAGCAGAGTGGCTCCTCTTTTTAATTAGCATAAAATGCTGCTTGAACTCAAGGATGTAAATTTTCTGCTTGACAATCCAATCTGTTTTTGGAAAATTCATAATAAAATGTAAAAGATGACAGATTCCCCACAACTATCTGACTACAAGGGAAATCTTATCAGCTTTTCATCTTTACACAGTCTACATACACTTTCACAGCAGTCAGCTGGATTTTACTTGCAGTTCAAGATTATTAAAAAAAAGTTTTCCAATGCATTCAATTTCATGTTGCAAATCAGGATTGAACTGGTTGATTGCTGACCTAGGAACTGACTGACTGACATAGTTAGTGAAGTTTAACATGCATATATATATCATGCATGGTGTATCTATGTTGAGGGGGGGTGCTGGGAAGCACCTTTAAAGAAATTTTAGTACTCAGTCAGTATTTCTTTATCATACAATAGCTAGTGCAGCTAAATCTGGAGGATGGAGTCTGACTGACAACAAATGGACTCCGATTGACAAGCTCCTCTAGTGGAAAGAGAGAGCCTGAGACAAGCCTGGTATAAGTGGCCTGGTGTAAGGCCTAAGGCCTGAACTAAAGACAGGTCCTGCTGAGATACAGCAAAGTTACCAAGAATCAAGCTATGAACAAAAGCCAGGCCCTGTTACAAAGCTGATGCCTGCTTGCAGGTTCACTATCCAATACACAAACGCTGCAAGAACAGGGCTGGCGTTGCAAAAACACAAGCACTCAGTACCAAAACATCCCAATCCAAGGTTATGGTGCACACACACTCCCCGAAGATGATGCAAGGACACACACTGACCTCTCTTAAAAATTAGGTCAGGATGACAGTGTGATGGATAGAGATGTTTTGATCCAGTGAACAGGTACATGGTAAAGGGTGGTAACTAATCACACCAGAGGGGCAATACATAACTTGTGTGTATCGGTGTATAAAATAGAGGTCGCAGAGGGGGTGTCTTTGTCTGGCCAAGGAATGAAAAGTCCTGGCATTCCCTGAGGTGGTCCATTGCAATGAGCATGCATGTGTTAGTGGACGTATAACCATTGAGCCAGGGCACTAGGACTGTGCTTCATTGATGATAAACCTGGCCAAGTGCTTTCGCTACTGAACTGACTGTGTGTCTTCTTGGGCAGGTCGATTGGAGTCTGCAGTGCTGGCTACCTGGCCAGAGCTAGTACAGCACACAGAGAGAACACACACACAGCCAACAACTGACAACAGCCCCAACCCATATATTCCATAGCGGGAGAGGGACTTAGCTACCATTCTTCTACCTGTATCTTTAACTACAGGGCTGCCCCAAGATTTTTTCCTTTAAATCTGCCAGACTTGGCGCATGGTATTTCCATGGAGCACACACAACAGCACACCCTAAAACTCTGCAACCCACCATGGACAAGGGGTGGAGGCTCAGAGACACTTTTTCCATTACTCAGCAAGTAACAATCAAAAGCTGGTGTGCTCTAAGCATCCCCCAGTCTGCACGACATGCTGCAATGTGCAAGTTATCTGATTGCTCTGTTACTCTTTGCTATCCTACATTAACCCAGCCTTCAGCAAGTTAGGTGAAGCACATGAAGACCAACCAAAGGCCCCTTTACCTTTGAAGGCTGATTCTGTAGCGGGCTTCTCTATTTCCAATGTTGCGAACCAGCAGAGTTTTCTGAGTGCTGTACTTGACGGGGCAGGTGGAGAAGTTCAGTTGGTCAGGAAAGTCCAGTATTCCCCGAGCCCCTATAGCTCGGATAGGCACAATAAACTTTTCTCTTTCTGTGATGCAGGTTACCTGGTGGATGTAATCCTAGGGAAATAACACACACACCACATCAGTCTGGTAAACTCAGGCAACATTCCCACAACAGAGTGAGCAACAGAAGGAATCCAACCAACAGAATCCCCAGTTACAAAAAGGGAACATTAAGACATTTCGGGTGCTGTGGCCTTCGCTCTTTGTATCATGGTTTAACGATTTTTCTACAGTGTATTCTTCCCAAACTGGAGACAAGAATTGCTCCCAGTGTTTCCGGTGTGAGCAAAATAGCATTATTTCCTACTACTATGATTTATGATCAATCCCCTTCATAGAGACACACCCGAAAATATTACCAATTTTTCTGCAATGGTAACATAGTGAAAAAATATATATATGGAAAGCAAGCAATTGCAATCATGTTCTTCACCTAATCCTAATTGCCTTTTTGATACACTTAGTATGATGGACCAAGTTAATTCAAACACTTCACAACGTTATCAGATCTTTCTTTGAGCTCAAAACCCCATAACCATCCAATCCTTTTTTTCCCCCTGTCCCCTGCCTCAGCTGGGCTCTCCACTCCGATTCCCTCAAACTGGACACAAGAACTCTTGTTCTTCCCAACATCCTGTGTTTCTTTATCCTTCCCTAGCTCCATAGGGGCCTTCCCTAGGTCAGAGGAACTCCCAGACCTGACAGATGGGTTTTGTGAGGGCGTGTGCATACCCCTCACTGGAGAGGGAAGGGTTAACCCCATACTATGTCCATGCTGGGCATACTCCAACTTCTGCTTCAGTATAAAAGGGAGCAGCCCAGCTCATTCTGGGCTGACTGCTGGAGGGGAAGGATCTTTGGCTGTAGTTCCAGCTGAAGAGCTACCACAGCCCTTGCCTGCAAGAGCCAGAGACCCTGCAAGCTGGATTGGAGGCCTGGAGCCTAAGGAGCACTGGCAGACCATCCACGCTGAGTAGCTCGGAGACCCTGATGCCCTACGGACAGCACTTTCTGGAACTACGGTAGGAAGTGACCCAGGGAGGGTGAGCGAGTGGTATCTCCCACCCGAGCGAGGTCAGCGTGTTTTGGTGGGATTACCCGCTGACCCAGTGATGGACTGCTCCGTCACTGGTAGGGCTCTGGGTCGGGGCCCAGTGGAGTTGGGCGTGCCCGGGCCCCCCTACCCAGGCTGTCACCCTCCCCTGAGGGCAGCCTCCACCTTTCCTCACCATATTGACTCTTCCCTGTGTCTGAGGACCACCATATTCACTCTGGCCATTAGGCTGTAACCCCGGCCTCTGGGCCGTACTGCAGTTGCCCCAAGGGCCACCAGAGAGAGAGAAACCTTGGTTATATCACCACCTTGCCCTGCTCCAAAAGGTATGCATACGCCATGACAGGTCTACTGAGACTCAGACATCCACAGATGCCAGCAACATTAAGGTGCCTTATTGAGGGTTTGAGACCCAGAATATAACTGGCTTTTGAGGAGAAACAGATAATGGCAGAAAGTCCAGGTCAGCGTTTGGGAGATCAGGTGATTATCTTCGAAGGAAAGAAGGAGAAGGGAAGTCAGAGTACTAAAGAGCAGCAGTGCTAAGGAAGGTTATCGGTTTGTTGGAGGGAAAGAATTCAGGTTCCATCTGAGTCCCATTTTCTCTAACTGATCCACAATCACAGCACCATGGAAGCCTCTGATTAATACTTTAAAAACAAAATGGTCTGACATTATGCATTTAAAATTATGACATTACATTATGTAATAGAATATGACAGAATATTCAAATAGCTTTCAATTCCAGTGGTGTGACTTATCTGTCAGTTTGCAAGTGAGTCAAATGTTCCAAACAATGCACTTTACTTTACGGCACCCAAACATTCAGGAAGAATTAATGGCTAAGCAACTGTGATAAAAATATCTGATGCTCCTATTTCGATACACTGTGAAAGGGAATAATTCCGTGGATGATAGGGATCACGAGTGAGAACTCAGAGTTTGCCAGAAATTACCACAGCCTGTTCTGTTCATTATAGCAGCTGACTAGCAAAACCAGTATAAAGAAGTGGTTGTGCCAGTGACCAGAATATCCCAGTCATTCCAGTCGGGTTGGATCAGGTCCTTAGCAAGGTTATCAACTAACACTTTCTGTGTATACACAGATGCATGTTCCTGATAATGCAGCCATGTGTATAGTTTATCATCCTGTAAAGATCAAAGAGCCAGTCTCCAATGAAACACCAAACAAGGTGAGCACAATAATTCTGGTGTTGAGTTGGTTGGGAGGACGATTTGAGGTTTTATTAGTTTAAAAGTGGGATGAACTGGACAAACCAATGAAGAAAATAGTGAAAGCCAACCATGTCGTGAATCAGAGATGCTCAGTCTACTCCCAGACTGCTCTCCCAACACATGCCAATCACAAAAAACTGAGCTGTGGAACTCTAAGGCCTTGGCTTTTTCAGAACAGAGCTGGACAATCCCACACAGCTGCGTGGGGGTTTGGAGACCTGGATAAACACAGCTGGGACCAGAATCAAAATAGCAAAATTCTACTATAGACCAAACAGATTTTAGCTTAGCCTTCAGAGGTAAAGACTTTGTGTACTGAGATAAAATCTTGGTCCCACTGAAGCCAGTGACACAACCAGAAACTGGCCCTACCTCCCAACCATCTTCTGTTCTTAACCTGAAGAAGTTTGTGATAGGGGAATGAAAACCAACATTGCTCTAAGAAACAGTAGTCTAATTGATAGACAAGCCTGCATCTTATTAATAATTCCACCATCACCTAACATTTCTATAGCACTTTTCACTAGGAGATCTCAAAAGACTCTTAAAAGGAGATCAGTATCATTATACCAACTTTACAGATGGGGAAACTGAGGAACAGACAAGGGAAGTGACTTGCCCAAGATTACCCAGCAGGCTAATGGAAGACCTAAAACCCACATCTCAAATCGAGGTTAGTGCAGTGCTTTATCCACTAGGCCATGCTACCTATTCATTTATCATAATGGTGCTCTTTCATGGGTACTTAGACATAAGTGAAAACTGTCTCCTTGCTACTACTTCTGTTAAACATATAAATGACCCCAGGGTTTTAACCTAGACACATTTCTAATGCAGCAGCAATCTTTCCTACCACAATATTACCCCAGCACATGAAATTTACTACTTGGTACTATCACCTGAATGACACATTTCTTCTTAAATGTGCTGTTTCTTCCAGGTACTGTCTAGTGGAAGATAAACCCAGGCACACAGACACATGAACAGATTTAGAAATATTTTATTACCAAAGCAGCTAACAGTTTGCATTTTCATGGCTCTCATGCCAGCACAGATGGGATTCTCAGATTACAACAAAAGACACTGTCACACTCAGCATTAGAAAATTGTTTTTTTAAAACAAATTTCAAATATTCAAGCTGCAAACTTCAGGGGGATTTACTTTCTCTATACATGGAAAAATAAATCAACATAATAATTAGCTGTGATGAAGTTCTGCACACTCACCTGCACAAATCCTCTCTGAATGAATAATTTTGCACTTAATCTGCAGTCTAACCTTCTAATAAGAAGAATAGCTAAGTGTAGCCAGTGTGAATTCACTGCACCTGTTAGCTGGGTACTTGGCATTGCTATTTACTATGCACATCCTCAGGAAGCTGTATTAGCAAATGACAGAAAAATGTACATCATATTATCATTTTGGACATGCTGATGTAACCAAGGCGTTGTAAACCCAACTGGAAGGTGAATGTCTTAGTAAGCTTAGGAGCGATGCAATTTACATATCTGGTCTCTCTCACTCTATGTGTAAGGTGGGCAAAGGAGGATAAAGAAAAAAAATTATTCCTCTAGTTCAGGGCATGAAAGGGCCACAAAGAAAAAATCATTGTCAAAATCAGTGCAGAGCAAAGGACTGAACAAACAGACACATTGTAAATAAGAATCTAACCTCCAATTTCTGCTTGCCCTACACTGAAGCCAATGGTGATCATCATGGTTCAGGTTCTGCCACCTTTATTCCAGTGGGTAGGATTGGGACTATTTACACTGACCTAAATGGGACCTTCTGCAAAATCAAAGACTGTTCAGTGTAAATAAGGGTATCAGAAGCAAGGCTCATGGGATCGAGGTAAGCAGGCTTTGGACTCAACAAAATGAGGTGAAGGTCGTTCTTTTTGAGGAGCTAGGCAGCAGTCTGGTTTTGAAGGTCAAGCCTCAGAATGGGCATTGGATTGGAAATGACACCAATCTCCCCTAGGTAACTCCATTGACGTGTATGGGCTTGTCTACAGGGAGAAAAAGCCTGGAGTAGCCAGCATGCATTAGCTACTACAGTAGAAGCTCAGAGATATGGACACCTTGGGAATGGAGGTTACCCATAACTCTGAAATGGTCCGTATCTCTGAACGAGACGATACGGATGTCAGCCCCAGGAGAGCTGGAGCTGCAGGATTCCTGGCCGGGGGCTCTGGGAGCATCAGGGTTCAAGGCTTTAGACTTGGGGGAAGCAATGGGGCCTGAGGCATCAGCCCAGTATGAGGGTAGGGGCAAGGATCGATTTTTCTCCATTAGCAAATCCCCAAGCTGCGAAGGAGGGCTCAGAGGGTCCGGACAGCAGCAAGGAGAAGGGGGTAAGATGGTGCCACAAGGAACCAGTTCTCCAGGTAGGGGAAGAGGGAATGGCAGAGGTGGCACATATAAGCCACCACAACCATGAAGACCTTAGTGAAGATGTGGGGGGCAGTTGCAATTCCAAAGGGGAAGACAGGAAATTGGTAATAGGAACTCCCCAACAGGAAGGGGAGGAATTTGTGATGAGCAGGGTGGAGGTCTATGTGGAAGTATGCATCTTTCATATCTAGAGCCGCAAACCAAGCTCCATGAAGGATGGAAGGGATAATCAGGGGGAGGGTGACCATCCTGAAGGAAAACTTGCAAATAAATTTGTTCAGAGTAGAGATCCAGAATGGGACAAAGACCACCCCCTGTTTTTGGGATGAGGAAATGGGGACAGGGGAGAAACACGGCCATGGTAGCACCATGGCACGGATTCTATGATGCCCTTTTGAAAAAGGATGGTCACTTCCTCACGGAGGAGATGGTTCTTGGAAGGATCCAAAGGGCGGCCAGTGGGCAGATAACAAGGAGGGAAGAAGAGGAATTCAATGAAGTAGCCCTGATGGATGATGTCCAGCATCCAACAATCAGAAGTGATCCTGCCCCAGTCGTGGGCAAAGAGGGCAAGATGAGACCTGAAGATGATCCATGCTGTGGCCAGAGAGATGGAGGAGGGTTCATGGGTCTCGAGGAAAGAGTCAAAGAGATTGCTTAGACCAATGGTGGTGGAAGGTGGAAGCAGCAGAGATAAAATGTCAAGGTTGCTGTTCATGTGGACAGCAACAAGGAAAATCAGGTGGCTGTTGAGGATACCACTGGCAAGTGGCATGAGGGTGAGGGTGGAAGGACTAGCATTGCTGTTGAAGGGTCAGGGCCAGAGGATAAATGTTCAGCAACCAGAGGGTGGTGTAGGAGTCCCTGAGGGAGAGGAGGGACTTGTCCATCTAAATAGCTTAGACTCATCCAGCTAAATAAACTTATGATTGTCCAAGGGAAGATCTCTGGACCTCCTTAAGGACACCGCTAGACTCGAGCCAAGAATTGCAATGGAGCACCACTCCGAATGCCAGAGAGCATGACACAGTGGTGGCAGGGCAACAGCAGCAGCTTGGAGAGCTACCTTGGCCACCAGCTTGCCCTCATCCAACAGATGCTGAAAGTCCTGCTGCTTTTCTGGAGGGATGAAGTCCTGAAAAACCACCAGCTTGGAATAGCACAGGAACTCATACTTTGCAAGAACCTGGTACCTGGCAATGCAGAATTGTAGACCTGTGGATGAAGATATCTTGCAGCCCAGCAAGTTCAGCTTTTTGGCAGTGCGATCAGGAGCGGTGGATTTAAAGTGCTGCTGACTGGCGCATTCGGTGGCAACTTGGGCTGCCAGGAAGTTGGGCAGCAGGTGGGTAAAGAGACAGTCCATACCCTTAGAGAGCACAAAGTAGCGGGCGTTCCACCTGCCTCGGTGTAGGGCTGTAAGAGACTGGTGTGTGCTAAACAGCTTGAGCTTGCTGCAAGATGGCATCGTGGATGGTCAAGGCAATACAAGAAGGTCCCAGAGGCTGGAGAATGTCCAGGAATTGGTCCTGAATGTCTGGATCTCACAAATACCCTATGCCTGTTCTGCTGTGTGGGGGCCATCCCCATTCACAGAGCCCTGCAATTAGGGACTATGTTTTTCTTGTCCATGATAAGTGGATAATTTGGTCTTTACTCAATTTTACAGAAAGACATTCCTCAAAGTGAACTTAAATGCTTCCCTCAGGAACCCTGCCTCAGAAGATATACTAAGAATGCCTTCAGGATGCTACAGAACATCTCTAACAGGCTGGACTGAATTTTAAAAAGGCCTTCATTCAATAACTCATTGTCCTGTTATAGTGACAAAGAGTCCTGTGGCACCTTAAAGACCAACAAAAGTATTGAAGCATAAACTTTTGTGGGCTAATACCCACTTCGTCGGTTCCTCCGGATCTGGATCGCTTCTGCAAATCCAGACGAACACGGCCACCTCCCTGATTCTTGTCCTGTTAGAGTTCATAGTAATCCACAAGCGTCACTTCAGTCATCACTGGCAGCAGTAATGAATTTTGCAACCTCTCCCGTCTTAGACGGTTTTGCCTGAAAAATGTGGCATTGTTATGGTGCAAAAAGTAGAAGGTAGAAGACTGAAGAAACTGTGCTGTAAAATAGTTTTATACGCCTCTTGCTTTCCCTTCAATTTTCTTTTATCATAATCTATTAATAATCCGGAAAGACACACATAAAACATGAAGATTCCTGTCCATTGTTTATTTGCCCATGTTATAACAGAGAGAGACCCAGAGAGAAACTGAAACTTAAAATCCTTTGTCTCCTGAGGAATTTCTCATTGGTCAGTTGTCCACCTCTCAGGTTACCTTTAGCTTAACCCCTTACAGGTAAACAATAATTCTAGGCTACTTCACACTTATCACAGCCCATCAGCTCAACAAAGGTTTCCAATTAGACAGATCCAGTCAGACAGAAATACAAGAGCACCCGAGAACACATTACAGAATAAGACCACCCACATTAAACAAACAGAGCCATAAAACACTATAGTGTAAATTAGAAGCAGTTAGAGTGATGAATTGGAATTGTTGCCAAGTGGAAAGATTTGCATTTCAGATTTGTAAAGCAAATGCCAACAAACAAAGTTACATACCAGTTATTTATTTATTTACTGACTGCTCAGTTGTGTGGCTAAGAGATAATATGAAAATGCTCATTTCTCAGGGAAAAGCCGCATGGTTGTGGTTAGTCCTGCTTTGAGCAGGAGGTTGGACTAGATACCTCCTGAGGTCCCTTCCAACCTTGATATTCTATGGCATTCCAGCCAGTGACAGCATCCAAATGTCTTTTCTTTAGAACACACAGGCCCTGATCCTGCTCTGTGGTATACCTCTGTAAATCAGGAGTGACTCATCTGAAGTCAGAGTTAACCAGTGTACACAAGACCAGACTCAGGCCAAGAGAATTATGGGTAACCAATAATAACAGGGAAGATCTCAAACAGAGAAAGGTTAGCGCTTTTTAAAGTACCACACTTAACCAAGAGTCACAGACACATAGGCCCAATTTATGGAAATGGAACTTTTATTAGCGTAAAGTGGGATAATTCAGGGCTTTTCCCTGTAATTCCTCTTCAGGCATATCACTTGTTTACACACACACACACACACACACACGATATGCCTGAAGAGGGATTACAGGGATAAGCACTGAATATATTACTGTGTGTATATATACACACACATACACACCCTACATTTTGGCATAACTTACCTACTAATTTACTGGAGTATTTCAGCATCAAGAAGGCTCCCCTATTCAAAAAAGGATTCTAGTCGCATGATCCTGCTCCCATAAGATCAGTCATGAGAGCAGAAGTGAGCCATACACTGACACGTGCAAAGTACAGAGTCTACCGTGTGTCCACCAGTGTTACTCTGCATTCACACAACTGCAAGCACAATGCAGACAGCTTTCAAAATATGGATCTAAGGAGCCATATTTCATATTCATAACATTAGGACCTGGTGAATTGGGTTGAAACCTGTAGGAATTTAAGGTTCTAGGTTTGATTTATAAAGCCCTAAATAACATGAGTCCTTTCTACTTGAGAGACTCCCTCGGGAGCCTAAGTCACTTGGGCACTGTTGAAAATTTCCCCCCATACCAACACAGTTGTATTGCAAACATTAATGACTTTCAATAACCTCTTAGTCTTGTCAAAGGAAAATCAATTATTTCACATGCTCATGTTGCTGGGGAACAGGATACAGATCATGGTTATTTTCATTTATTGCGCCATTCCATTTCCAAACATTACAAAAAAGGAATACAATCAAATCAAAACCTACCAACAAATGAAAGAAAAGAAATCAACAGTATCCAAAGTGAAGACTAAACTCTTCAGCTCTCTTAGTGCACCAACACTGGCTAGTACAAAGCTATTCCTAACCTTGCCCCTTCAAGACAGGTTACATGAAGAACTGTACTAGCACTAGGATGCTGTAAAAAATTTGCTCTGCACCTCTTTAAGTATCAACATGCCATGCATCTTACCCTTCCCAGCTGCTACATCTTCTTCCACCCTGTAGTGGGGCGGCTGCCCCACCCCCATGCCAGGGTAGGCTAGAGCGGCTGCGCAGGATGGCAGCCAATAAGAAAAGGGCCTACTGCGAGCCAATCAGGGCCAAGTTTGTAGCCAGGCAATCAGGGACAGGCTGGCTGTATAAGTAGGCTGCCCTGGAGAAAAGCAGTCAGTCTCTCCAGGACCTTCAAGGGGGAAGGTCCAGCTCCTGGGAGAGGAGCTTCAGCACCTGGGACAGCGCAGTGCTGAGCAGACCCAGGGGAGAAGAAGGGAACTCCAGCCTGGGTACCTGCCAGGCTGCCAGCCCTGAGAGAAGGGCCAACTGGTGCAGAGGGGCCACTGGGGAAGTGGCCCAGGGAGAGCGGCAGAGACTAGAGGAGAGAAGGAGGGCAGGACAACTGCCGCCAAAGGGTCCCTGGGCCGGGACCCAGAGTAGAGGGCGGGCCTGGGTCCCCCCCTTCCCTCTTTCTATTACACCTGACTGCCGAAGTGGCCATGGTGAACTATACCCGACCTCTACCAGAAGGGGCTCGACATAGGGTGTGGTTGGCCACTGCAGCCAAAGGACTAAAAGACTGCTGTGAACCTAACACCCCCGCCCAGAAGGGGGTGAGTGTGGACTTGGGAGTACTGTCAGAGGGCAGTGCCCTGAAGAGGATGCCGCACACGGGGAGCCAGGTGCGTCCAGATGCCAACAGAGGGCAACGAAGAGCGAGAGAGACGGACTGGACACCACCAGCGGAGGGCGCTCTGCTGTGAACTGAGCTAATTCCCAGACTATCTGGCAGGAAGTGCCAGGTGGTGAGTCCCAACCCGTTACACACCCCAACAAGCCTCGTGAACACAGTCGTGAACATTGACATCATAGCACTGCCTACTAGCACAGCAATATAATTTGCACCCTCTCAGCAAAGGAATGGTATAGTAGCCTAGAGACTATGGTGAGAGGCCAGTAGGTAGACACAGATGCTGTTCGGTATCATTATGGTACAGAGCTAAAGGAGGCAGCCAAACTAATATTAAAAGGAGTTTCTTTACAACTGGCATTATAACCTCCTACGATGCGAGAAACACTGGGTTTGGGACAACATGTGTATGAGAGAGAACATGGCAGGGAGAGAATGAATATGCCCCTTTATTTCTGCAGAAGATCTTTCAGATAGAAAATACCACTAAGCCCTTTGCAGCACACTGAGCGTCTCCTTAATGAAGAAAATCTAGAGCTCAGTGGGTCTGTGCCAAGCTGGCTCCCTGTCACACACGTAGCACTTCCTCTCTCTGACTGACAACTGGAATGTAGACAGGCAAATGTCTGCAGGGGCAGCATATCTGTAAGGCCTAAAAACAGTTTTTAAAAATCATCTTCTTTTCCCCAGGCCAAAATGAGGAGTGAGGGAGTTGAAGAATAGTTTTCCCCAATCTATAGGTATAACTGAACATCTGTGTATGTGTCTTCCCACTCAGACATACAGATCCCACATAAAGGAGAAATAGACAGCAGCAATGTAATCCCAAGTGTGCTATCAAAGACCAGTACCCTCCCAGAATTCCACGCTGTCCCTAGCCAGTTAATCTAAAACAGTGGATCTCAGACTGTGGGTAGTGGACTGCACTCAAGTCAGACACACATTCGTTATAAAAGACTTCAGGCTTAAAGAACTATCCAACCTGAGTGTTTCTATTTTTCGGTTTCCAGCCTGAGACACCTTAAAGTGGCCAGATTTTCAGAAGTCATCGCTCCACTGGAAATCGGGCCCCTTTGAAATGTCCCATGTCGGGCCCCCAAAATCATTGATCACTTTTGAAAGTGTAGGTGTTGGTCTGTATAACTGGCTCAATAACTTACACTATGTATAGTCATGCAGAAAGCCCTATGTTTGACTGTATGATTCATAATCTATCAGCCCACAGCTGAAGGGGTTCTCTGATAGGACTTACAGTCCAACGGTGCTCAGACTTTTGTATTGGTGACCCCTTTCACACAACAAGCCACTGAGTGTGACCCCTCCCTCATAAATTAAATACACTTAAAACAGTGAACACCATTATAAATGCTGGAGGCGAAGCAGGGCTGGGAACAAGGCTGACAGCTCATGAACCCCACACATAATAATTTCATTCCCCCTTAGCGGTCACGATCCCCTGTTTGAGAACCTCTGAGTTACACCTTAAATCCCTTAGGTGTTGAAGGATGAAAAGAGTCTGAAAATAGGTTGACAGATTACAGAACAACAGTCTGTTAAAGGATACCCATCACAAAGGAGTAGTGGGTGCTCTACTGCTATTGCAGTAGGCTGGGTCCAGAGTAACTCCACTGAAATCAGAAAGGTTCCTCTGGATTTACACCTGTTTTAGTGGCCAAAATCTAGCCCCTTGTGTGCATAATCAATGTTTAAGGGTAGCGGTGTTACCTTGTTCTCCTCAGGAGTGAAGAGGATGCGGAAAGTAGACGCCATGCCTGGTGCTACTTTGTGACCCACATCATTGGGACTGATAACTTTGAAATAAGGAGAACTCTCCAGAATGACTTTCACCAACCGGGGAATCTGTAGGAGACATGTAAAATATAAGATTATGCAATCCATGTGGGAGGGCAAAGAGAAAAATCATCCTAGTCATCAGATAGGTTTATTGATCCTTAGCTACCTTTGTAAAGCACTTTGTGATCTAAAGATGGAAAGTGCTCCCTGAAGGTTAAGTGCAATTAGTTTATTAGAGGGGAACTGGAGCGACATTAAACATTTTGTCGTGTTGAGTCTGAGTTTGCAGTGGGCCATTTGTTCTATTCTATGTAGGCTCTTGCCCTGCGCTCATCACCACAGTACCAAAGCACCTTCCACTACCTGTTGAACATCTGGGGGTAGGTGGGCCTAAGCCTGCCCACATCTAAAGGCCCTTTCCCCAATTGAAGGAGAGTCGCGACCAGACCCAGATCTCAACAAATGATAAGACAGGGATGGCAGCGAGGGGGACACCTTCCATTGTCACATGCTGTTTGTTTTCTCATCCTCTCCCCGGGGCGGGGGGCAGTGTGTGCAGTGATAGGGTTTGGTACTTTGGTAGGGTTTTTCTGTTCCAAAGAAAGATGCCACAGTCAGCCAGGCAAGCAGAAGGAAGTAGACCGGAGGTGGCTGACCTGTGGCTCAGAAGCCACATGTGGCTCTACAGGCACCGACTCCAGGGCTGGAACTACAGGGGCCAACTTCCCAGTGTGCCCGGGGTGGGGTGCTCACTGCTCAACCCCTGGCTCTGCCCTGGGCCTTGCCCCCACTCCACCCTTTCCCGTGCCCTCGTTCCCTCCCCACCCCCCCCCCAGAGCCTCCTGCACGGGAGGTAATCAGAAGGTGCGGGGAGGGAGGGGGAGGCACTGATCAGTGGGGCTGCTGATGGGTGGGAAGTGCTGGAAGCAGGGGTAGGAGGGAGTGGCTGATGACATATTCCTGTTGCTCTTTGGCAATGTACATTGGTAAATTCTGGCTCCTTCTCAGGTTCAGGTTTGGCCACCCTGAAGTAGACAATCAAGGAATCCTCAGCATACACATAAGTACCTGGAGCAAACAGAACAAAGGAGTTCTTCTAGCGATGAGGGACAGAGGGAGAAGGAAGGGAGGAAGACCACCTTGGGAAGGCACTGACTGTCATCAGAAGAGACGGAGGAAGAATCACCCAAGAGTTGACAAAAGAACAGCAGAAGAGAATCAGAGAAGAGTCGCAAAAGCCCAAAAAGTGGGAAGCCAGCAGCAGAGAGTTACTGACTGTCCAAGGAAAGGTCCTGGTTACTTGTTTCCCCTGGGGCATGCCCATCTGTGAATTCTGTTCTTTAGGGGGAATGCTATCTTAGCGTGTTTCCTGCCTCAGGCTGTACAGTCATTGACTTGTATTCCAGTTTCATTATTAAAAACTAGCATGACTTCTTTCAGAAGATTCTGCCCGCTGGTAAGTTCATAACCAGATGGCAGTTACAGCTCAGTGGAGCCAGATTTCCAAGTATCTTTTTAACACACAGGAACCCTCACATGGCATTTTGCAATGGGAGCTGCCCTTCATGATACTGGAAGCAAACAGAAAACAAACAAGAGTCAGAGGGGAGCTGTGTTAGTCTGGAATTGCAGAAGTGACAAAGAGTCCTGTGGCACCTTAAAGACTAACTTTAGTTAGTCTTTAAGGTGCCACAGGACTCTTTGTCACTTCAGAAAACAAACAGTGGTTTACTGATACTGGTGCAGAAAGCCTTAAGCATGAATCTACTGCTGAGAGAAACTCAAACAAAAATATTTTACTGACAAGCTGCGAGAGCTTCACAAATATGCCACAAAATTTAATTCATGCTTAAGAACATGTGATCAGACCAGTAACCAATCACTGATGGTCTCTATAAACGCAGATGATTCTGAATCCTTCAATGATACCTTAGGGAGTGAGTTCCAAAACCTAACTGCAAATTGTATACAAAAGTCCTGTGTAATCTATTCTCTAATAAAATGAATGTACAAAAGCATTTTCTGCAGAGCAAACAATGAAAGCCTCTCTAAACACTGCTCAGAAAGAACTGAAGAAAAAGAAAGCACTTTTACAATGTATAAATAGCAGCAACAAAGATGGACTAAATCCTTCCACCTCTGTATCTAAAAGATTGGAGAGGCCACGTTCGGAATACTCGATGCCTTTAACTTGATTTTCATAGAGCAGAACACAGAGTTATAATCACAAGTGCATTGTGGTGCAGCTATCAATTCAGAGATCTGAAAACTTGAGATGAAACATTCTAAACTGACTGCTGGGGTGTCTTGATACTTTTATACAATGAAACAGTCAATTTAAAATGTAAGGGGATCTTTTGGGGTATATTAACATCATCTTTGTGGTATTAAATGCAGCAGAGATGAGTGTGGAATCTTCAAGACTGTTAATGCTACAGTATGTGTCAGGGTCCCTATTACACCAGTGCTGTCCAATGACTCAGGTCTCACTAGCTTTCAGAACAGATTCATTTTGGAACAGCAGTAAATTCTACACTATCTCATTCACATACGGTCTCTCCCTCCCTCCCTCCATGTACACCTCCCCAGTTGCACCTATACAAGTTTATTCATTTTGCTGGGAGCTGCAGAAATATTTATGCAGACGTTCTTTTCCACTTAAAAAGAAGAGTTAACTCTATCTGCTGGTAAAGTTAATTCTTTGTCTGCTGCCACATCTACATCACCCTGAAGCAGTGCTGTTGCAATGGTATGCCTGTCCTCCAAAGGACAACTGTAAGGGAATACAGCAGAGAAGTGGTCGAAGAGGGGAACTGAGGCAGGGTTTGTTGGAGAAGTGTAAACAGGCAGGGTCAACCCAAGTAAAAATTTGGGTTATACTGTAGATCATACACAATCTCACAAGGAAGCTCCTTCCCTTTCGTTTCGGGAATCCATGTGCCACGGCTCAGCCATATTTCCAGTAGTCCTCCACTATCAGATGAATGCAGCCCTAAGCTCCTCACAGCATCTTTCGCCTCTCCTGAGACACTCTCTAGCACTAGTCCCCTTTAGCCTCCCTTGTCAACACAGCATTTCCCGCAGCATCTAGTATTCCTGTCATCAGATTGCCCCAGGGGGCCCTAGGACTCCTTCCATGACCTCCTACTGCCTCCCTAACAGCAGAGCTTCTCATTAGCCATTACTCTCAGGCAGGCTTCGTTTCATCCCCTGATTGATCATCTTTTACAATGAAAACCGGAGAAGGGTTTGTTCCTTTCCACTCTCTCCTATAGACTCTTCCATCCTCCTTGCACCTGAAGTTTTATCACTAATCTGCCTTTTCCTTCTAGAACGGGATCTCTGATTACTTTTGACACTTTCTTGTTTTTGTTCAGATGCCAAACAAAACCCTGGGTGTACAATAGTCTCTCCTGGACACTTTTGAATTCAGCTCACTTTCCGGCACACACCTCCTTCAAGCAAGCTTATTCTCTGCTGAAATTTCAAGTCCTCGTTTTCTCCCTTTTCAGCCCTGATTATAAATCAGTGGTTCAAAATTGCTGAGATCTTTTGACTGTCTCTCCCCTCCCACTCCTCTCATGGAAATCTCCAAATGGTGTCACAGTTATTTCAAGAAAAGGCAGACACTGTGGAAAGAGCTGAGGAGCTGGAGCTCGTGAGCGCTCTAAAGGTAAGTCAGTTGGTTCCTATTTCTGATTTCAATGAACATTTCTGGACACTAACTCCCCTGATTTCATTTCCCCCCAGTATAGGTAAGAGGGGAATCAATCTCTGTACTTTCTCTTAGCGACTGATAAGACACGTCAGTTCAGTGCAGAGGCTGCACATGTTACTAACTCACTTCTCAGAAGGGACTAACATTAAAACCTGTGGGTCAGTTCCAGGCCCAGAAAGAGTCTGGGGAGCAGAGTGGATAGCAACCACATGCAATGGGGAGGCTTTGCAGCCACAAGCATGTCTGGCCAAGCCCAGCCCTAGTTATATTGGCAATTGGGTGGTGGGGGAAGATGTCAGGTTCCTCCCCAGGTGAGTGACAGACGGGGGCTTGAATAGGCCACCTGGCTCAAAGCTGTGAAACAGGATTGTCAGTGGGGAGAGGAGAAGAGGCCATTGGGAGGAAGAGTCCCTGAAAGTAATCACAGGGTATGGGAGAGTCTCCTCCAGCAATTCCCACCAACCCAGCCTCTCCTGTAACACAGTACCTGGAACTCTCCCTTCCCCATGCAGGAGTGGCAGCCCTAGGATGGCACGGACTTCTGCCACATCACAGATTTACAGACAGAGTCAGAATTGAGGCAGAGCTGCTATGTGCAGGGGGAGGGAGCTCCTCTGTCTGATTCCTCACCCACAGCAGTTCCACATCATCCAGAGTCAGCTGACTTCAGAGTCATTCCGGGAGGTGCACAGCTGGTGCAGTGACTTGGCCCCGAACAAATCAGAAACACTTCAAAGGGGAGGGAGAGCCTACCTGAGCTGAGGCCAACTTATCCATCCCCAGTTGAGTAACAATGCAGAGACAGAGGCTGGTAAATGGATTACATCAATGTGAAGAGATCATATTAGTTACAGAGAGGGAATAAGCATGAAGGAAATCACCCTGTTTTGAGACACAATCCAAGTGAACAATCCTGATTTCAACAAGCAGGGATGAGGACACCAGGGGTCTGTCAACACAGAGCATTTGCAGGCCAGGGGAAGATGAGCTGAGACACCCTAGAAGTCACCACGCAGCAGCACGATAACCTGCTGACCTGAGGGGGTCTGGTGGGACCCCAGAAAGAATGTTGGCATCTAAAGAAGAAAGCTCAAAGAGGTCTTGACCAGAGGCAAGATGCTCTTGGTTCATGCCAATCCATCACTTAGTAGGCAGGCACGGAACATGTGGTGGGCGTAGTCAGAACTCAACTGATCAGTCAGACATGCTGCACACTAGCTGCCAGTAGCAGAGAAGCCCTGTTGGGAACACCGCAAAGAGGAAATTACTGGCAGGAATTGAGCCTTCTGGCCACATGCTGCTGTTCTCTGGCCATGGCAAGACAGAAAACCACAGCATGTGCAAGGCTGCAGCCCAGAACACTCTGGCACCACCTTAGAAACAAAGGAAGGACTTCACCAAAACTGGTTCTTAATCAGGCTAACTCCTTTGGAACCGACCCCTCACTGAGCAGGGACACGAAGGAGCGAGCCAAGAACCCCACCCAAGACTTCCATCTTCCCTGCGTTGAGACAAGGCCCCGCCGCAGGACTGAAGCAGAGACTTGGCAGAGTCCATGGAATGAGAGGTGTATGGGTGAGTGTTATCAGCAAGCAGGAAACTGTTCATCACGTGGCAAGCCTAAGATGTCCTGCACTTCCTGTCAAGGCCCATGTCAACAAAAGGGACCGAAAAAAAGAGGACAAAATGAGCCTTGAAAAGGAAGAGATGAGTTTTAAAAAGACATTAAAATGGGCACTTGGCACATCAAAGGATAAGGCCCTTCATCAAGGAAGCAGGGAGCTGCTTACCACCACTCTAGAAATGGCATTTTCTCACTATCAGGGGCAGCTACAGCAAGGGCGGGCCAATATCACCCCTAAGAATGGGTTCCCTTTGGATTTCAGGAGGAAAGATGGTTCCGAGTCTACCCCCAAACCTGGGCCTTTGGCTTGGGTTCTAGATCCAAATAGCAGAAGGACACTCCTCTCCAGTCCCAGGGTCTGTTCCAATCCTGCTGTCAGAGGAATAGCCCCCAATGGAGACAAGGAGTTTGCATGTCCTTCCACCAGAGCAACCTTTGGACCCCAGTTCAGAACAATGTTCATGAGACTCTGACCCCATCAAACGCAAACCTGGCCCTAACTCAGCCGTAGCCCCTTAGCCCAGAGTAAACCTACTTTGGATCCCAATCCAAAGACTATCTCCTTAGGTGATACAGTCGCAAAGCAGATCACACAAAAGATTAGACCTAGTCGGTCTGAAAGTTTGATTTTCAGACTCACACCTTCACATGAAGCCTTTCAATGACAACTGGCATTTATGCCTGCCAGTGCAGTAGTTAAACATCTAAGTACCCAGGATAGGGGTGCAAAGTCCATTTGCATTAACAAATCAGAATTTTAAGGTGCAGAAAAATGTGTGCTACACACTTAGGCATCAGTCACTTAGGTGCACAAATTTAGGGGGTAGGTTACAGTCACTTTGTAACTATAGCTATCAGAAGCATCTTCTTATATGACGTGCTCCAACACTGAGCTGATAACACAGTGATCAGTGCAGTACACAACCTACAGAAATTAGGCAACACCAAAGACTGGTACAAGTCCAGTGATGGCTCTTACCTTGTCATTGTTCCTCAGAATCAGCGGGACTTCATAGATCTCACAAGGGGCACAGTTCTGAAATACCACCTCTGATGGGAAAGGCTGAAACAAGCTCTGCTCCAGGTCAACTGAAGAGAACTAAAGATGTAAAGAGACACTCAGTAAGTAGACACAGAAATGCTGGTGGAATTGCGTCATGAATGCAAACTCTGCATTGCTCTTTAACAGGACGCAATCTAGAAAACCATCTCTATGAGCAATGATATAAGGTTTGCGGGGAAAACTCCCCAAAAGAGCCATGGAGCAACTGAGATCAGTGAATTTACATCAAGACCCCAGTGGAGATACTGCAGGGATGATTGTTGTCCATTGACTTTATACCCTGCACTCACCCTGAGGTAAAGCCATCAGGGTCCCAATCCTCAGATATTTAAATGCCTAACTTGCATAGGAGTAAGGCATAGGAATTAGGCACCTAAATGCCTTTGGGGATCCCATGGAAGTTAGGTGCCTAAATGCCTTTGAGGATCTGGGAGGATCCTATGGGAGTAAGGTGCTTAAATACCTTTGAAGATCTGGCCCAGGAGGCTAGAGGGCAGAGAGTTTTACTGTCAGTAAGGAAAGCAACCAAGAGAAGCAATGAAGCAGCTGTTCAGAGTTCAGCAAAGGATGACAGCGGACAAGGCTATACGATTTCACATTACCTTGGTGTCACTGGAGGATTTGAAGGAGGACAGAACTTTGGTTACATAATCTTTTCTGGTGAGTTTTAAACCAGGGCGTGGCGTACTCAGCCTTGTCCTTTCAAACCTGTGTTATTTCACGCTGTTCCTTGAGCACGCCCAGGAAAGTGCATTGACACACAGAGCAGGGGGTTGTGGGGCAAAGCAGCACATAGTAGGTGGAGATTCTTAGGTTAGCCCTAAATATTTTAACCTGACTGTGCTTGTCCTGGCACTGACAGGCAGGTACCATCTCCGCATTCTAACAAGGAGGCTTCCTGCACCAAGACCCTCGAGGGACATCTGAGTCTAGACCAGTGGTTTTCAACCTTTTTTCATTTAAACATTTCAAAAAGAGGTGTAGACCCCTGTGAAAATCTTTGACATGGTCTGCAGACTCGCAGACCACAGGCTGAAAACCACTAGTCTAGACAGAGAAGGCCTGCATGATGAAATCCTGGCCCCACTGAACTCAATGGGATTTTTGCCATTGACTGTTGTGGGGCCAGGTTTTCACCCACAGGTGGGGAAGATTGTCAGTGTGTGCTGTCAACTCTTTCTGGCCTCTGGAGTTTGGATATGTTCCAAGTTTCCTGTGCTATTTAGGGTAGTTCTCAACCAGTTTGTTACAGGTTTCAGCTGGGGATTTTCTGCTCTGTAGAGCATTTCAGTGACATATCCTCATGGAATAAGTATTAAATATTGAACAAGAAGCCAAATGTAAATGTTTATTCTACTGAGCATGCATCCAAGCTGTCAGAGGGGCATTCCCCTATGCAACCTCTGTGGTATCATGACCCTGAAGGTCTCCAGCCTGGGTTTACCTCCCTGTCTTACCCAGCAGCTTGGTACTAAACAACCTAGCAGAGAGACCATGAAACCCTGAAGCTATATCGGGGGGCCTCCCGAGGCCCTGCTGAGTCAGAGTTTCCTATTTAAACCCAAAGGGAAGTTATCTGCACAACTGGGCTCTACCTGGAACGCTCACCTAGCCCTATGTACTGTGACCTGCATGATTCCCAGTATTCTCATCTTGGCCTGATGCCTGGTGACACAAATAGTGCCTGGCCCCATCCAAATTAGTTCATCTGGTTCCCTGTAACCTGAATACGATCCGTCATGTCAAGGGCTGCAAACCAGGCCCCAATGGGGGCGAGAGGAAGGGGATAATAGAAGCCAGCATCACCAGACATCATTTGGACTTTCGGATAAAGCTATTTAGTATGCACAGGTCAAGATGAGGCAGCACCTGCGCCCTTCTTGGGGATGAGGAAGTAAGGGGAGTAGAAGCCTTCAGTCTCTAGGGCACCCTTTGCGAGAAGAGCTTCAGCCTCTTGTTGGAGAAGGCATTGATGGGTAGAGTCCCCTGGAGGTGTCTGGGTGGAGGTGGGGTGAGGGAAATGAAAGAAATTCTGTGGAGTGTCCATAGTGGATTATCTCCAGGATCTCATGGTCCATGGTGATCTTGTCCCAACAGTGGGCGAATATGAAAGATGGCCCCCAAAGATGATGTGTGGGGCTATAGGTGGCAAGGGGGAAGGTTCGCAGCTCTCAACCGACACGTCATAAGTGTTCCTTGGGTTGCTGGTGGGTGAAGGTCGAGGAAATGGCTGTGGCTGAGGTCATGGGTCGCCGACACTGGGACTGATGGTGCTGGTGTGGGGGTTCCTGGTGCCACTGCTAATACAGCGGATACGATGCATTCGGTCGGGGATGGAATTTTTGGAGCAGCTGTTTGCACCACGGGGCTGGAGTATAGGTCCCCAGGGAGCATAGCCCACAAGTCCTTGAATGACTGATGGTGCTCATCAGGCTTAATATAGAACAACTTGTCCTTGTCAAAGGGGAGTGCTCTATGGTCATTTGTACCTTTTGAGGGAAACCAGAGGACTGTACCCAGGACTCGCGGTGCATAATTCCGCCTTTGGAGGCTGACTTCATCTACAAAGGCGCCCTTTATCCACCAGCTCTAGCAATTGCTGTTGGTGGTCTTGGGGTAGCTTGTCCTTGAACGCTCCAAGCATAGGCATTAAAGTCGTATTTCGCCAGCAGAGCCTGATAGTCAGCAATATGAAACTATAACACTGTGGAGGAATAGTGGAGACAGTTGGGAGCAAGAGTCAGAGCTGTGCCTGGATATCGGAGAAACATCGGCTCTGGTTCAGAAAAGCTCTTGGAATCCAAAGATGCCTTCAGCAGCAGGGGGGCCAGCAGTGTGGACGGACCATGGTGTAGCATGGGCATGACCCTCTCCAACTAGAGCAGGACCAGCTTGTCTCCACAGTGGGAACCGGGCAGGCAAGTGATGGGCTGGAGAGCAGTGGGGAAGCTCCAGTTCCTCCATGGAGAGAAAGCGCTCCAGATCACCAGGGGTCCGAGGAGCATCTCTGGAAACTGCTGAAGACCATGGTGAGGTCCATGGAGCCAGCTGCATTGAAGGTCTGAGAAGCAGCAGTGGGGTGGGCGGTGCAAATGCTGAAGACGGCACAGGGCCGGCGGGTGCCGCTGGATCCTTTTCCTTCTTAGTCTTACCCTCAAGACAGGGAAGCCTGGGTGTCAGGGCAGCAGTGTCAGAGCGCAACATGTCACCTGACCTGGCACGGCTCAAGGAGGAAATGCTGCACTCAGAAGCAGCCCTCAATGGGGACTTGCTTCTCTGCCGATGAGTGCTTTCTACTCTCATTCCTGGGCCTCTCAGAACCGCCAGGTCCGAAGCTTGGGAAGTGCTGGGAGGCGCACTCACCCCCGGGGACAGAATCTTAGAATCACACAATCTCAGGGTTGGAAGGGACCTCACGAGGTATCTAGTCCAACCCCCTGCTCAAAGCAGGACCAACCTCAACTAAATCATCCTAGCTAGGGCTTTGTCAAGCCTGGCCTTAGAAAGCTCTAAGGAAGAAGATTCCACCACCTCCCTAGGTAACCCATTCCAGTGCTTCACCACCCTCCTAGTGAAATAGTGTTTCCTAATATCCAACCTAAACCTCCCCCACTGCACCGCCAGTTCCAATGGTCCTGGGTCCAAATGGACATGTGGCCCCGTGATCTCCTTCAGGAGGTGCTTTCTAAAGAGAAGTTGTCGCCCCTCCCAGGTCTGCAGTGGGAAAGCCTTACAAATAGTGCAGCGAGCAGTGACATGGGCTTCCCCGAGATAGTACAGACAGTGCTTGATCCTCGTCATTCATGGAGACCTAACAAGGGCAGATACACAGTTATTGAACCCCGGATTACAGGACAGAGTTCTGGGGTGGGGGTCCAGACCCCGAGCAGGGAAAACTGTCACACCTAACTCAAACAATCTACACTACAAAAACCCACAGAGGAACTATAAACAGGAAGACTAACAGCTCTCTAGGTGTGAACAGGAACAGGGGTTCTGACTCCAGCCATGCAACAGGAAGAGGGAACTGGAGAGGCCTCAACCTACACGGCCTGTGGAAACGCACGATGCACATGCCAGTCAGCAGTCACTGCTATGAAAACCTTCCAGCTCTGGTGCATGGCACACACGTGCGCCCACGACTGGAATACACACAGAGACCATCACTCGAAGAAGAAATGAAAATCCAGACAAACTCCATTCTCTTCAACTGAGATCCTCGGCATTCATACTGGTGGAAATGAGATCAGAATCTGGCCCTCTGACTGCAAAAGACATGGAGCCTGAGTCCCCTCTGACTTACACCCATGTAAACTAGGAGTCGCTCCATTGAAATCAGTGGTCTGAGAGGACAATCAGGCCCACTGCGTGCAGGATTTAAATAAGTTGAATCCCACGTACTGCATCTTTGTAAACATCACACAAAATAGAAAGAAAAGGAGAGCTGGAAGGAAGGGAAGGGAAGAGCTACCTTCTGATGGGAGGTTTCACTCATGTTTAAAAGCTCAATAATCTGAGGTGGCCGCATCTCATGAGTACTAGCCAGCTTCTGCTCTGTAGTAAGAGACATCTCCTTCAGGAAGGCAGATGGAGTCAGCTGCAATTCAAAACAGGAGTCAGAGTTATATAAATGTTTTTTCTTGTTACAGTGCCACTGATAAATAATTTGTGTTCTCAGCTGTTAGGGTAGTCCTGGAACTCCACTAAGTTCCCTGCTGAAATATTTAAAACTTGTAAATTAATTATACTGCATGGAATATACATGCACTACCTGAGAGATTCCATCCTACTTGTCTCTCTGTCAGCCATGATTTGAAATGACATCTGCCTGAGGAATTTGATTTGTTGGGTGGGGGGTGTTCCTTTAACTCTGCTGGCTGAAGCAAGTCACTTGAAAGGAAAAAAGTTAGTAAAATACCACGGCTGCTCTTTTTACATAATCCTCATGCAAAGACCCATGTAGGGACCATGTCTCTGAGGGAACTGTCAAGGCAAAGCGTAAAAGAAATGGAGCGATAATGTTCAGGGAAAGATGAATGACCCACCTTTAGATCATCAAATTTTAATTAGCAGTTGTCGGCTCTTGCTTTGTCCTTATAGCCTTCTCGATGGAGCTCTAAAGAGCTGTTTCCATGGTATGATCTAGCACTGATCTAAATCCTGCTTACCTTATCTCAAACAGTAAGCCCCATTCACTAAACATGTAGGTAAACGGGGTGGGGTTTGACTCCTTACCCTACAAGCCCTTTATAACATGATTAGTCCTCACTTCACGTGACATGAAGTCAGTGGCCCAGTGGATCCCTGCGCTGGAATTGAACTTGGCACAGGGTTCGTGAGGAGACAAAGCTGGCATGATATCATTTCTGTGTTCCCCTATTCTGGAAGGGTTCAAACCCAGGCACAGGGTATAGCAGCCTGAAGACTACCCAAAGTTATGCCCAGCTGCCAAAGGCACTTAGGGGCTACTGTGTCAGCCAGGAATAGCTGGAGTTTAGAGGCACTCAGGCCAGGCTCCCTTCTCTCCCAGATCATCCTTGACATTCCCCAAGGGCTAGTGCAGGGGTGGGTGTAGGGCCATTATAGTGTCTCGACGCCAGCTGGAGAAGCCCCTATGCCAGGAAAATTCCCCAGGGCTGCTGGATCTTACAGCAGGGTGGGATGAGTTGAGCCTAACAGGAATAGTCTCATAAGCTATGGCTTGCATAGCAAGTTCCTATTACACCAACCACCACCATCACTCCACTAGTGAAGGACCTGCTTCCAGTTTAAACTCTGAGGAGGCGGCTGTTTTGCTGGGGGTTCTCCTTTACTGCAAGGTGTGTGGTGAGGGATAATGAGTATCCTCCCACTCCTTCGTTAGAGGTTTTTAAGGTCAGGCTTGACAAAGCCCTGGCTGGGATGATTTAGTTGGGATTGGTCCTGCTTTGAGCAGGGGGTTGGACTAGATACCTCCTGAGGTCCCTTCCAAGCCAGAGATTCTAGGGATTCTATGATCCTTTCCTCTTGCCCACCCCTTCCTCATCCATTGATCCTGGATCCCACAGAAGGAGCTTCCTGAAACCAGAAGACAAAAGAAAAAGGGGGGAATACCTCTTTGTGTGGAAGGTGGCGGCGGGGAGGAGGGGACTGGCACTGTGACTTTCCAGCCCTGATGTTAATCAGATGGTCTAGCCGTGTGTTAGGTACTTACAGTAACAGCCTTTTCTTCCTCTCTGACAAGCTTAGGGTTACGAGGGGCCACAACTTTGCTCTGGAATCCTTCAGGCATCTTGGAGGGTCCCAAGGATTGATGAACCTTGCCGGATGGCATCCTCACATCATTTCTTAGCTCATCTGGAAGAATCAATAGTGCGATTTTTAAAGGCAAAAAAAAAAAAATAAAAGCCCTCAGCAACAGGAGGTCCTAGGACCAATTTTCACTGCCCTGCACTTTAGGTACCGACTGCATGGGACAGAGTGTAGATCGAACTCCACTGACTGGGCATTTTACACTGACTTTGCTCAACAGCAAATGATGACACCAGGTGCAAGGCTGTAGAAACTGAAACGTGAGCTACCCTGGGAGACTTCTAATTGACAGGGCTTTAATTTTTCAACCTCTACTGCTCTCACACTGGAACATGTCAGAATAACGCCCCTGGAGTCAATGGAGTTACACCAGCATCAAACATGTCAGAGGCAAGTCATGCGCACGACCTCCCTGAGCTCACTCCCTTCTCTACCATAAACGCCGCCTGCCCCTTCACTAACGTGGGAATCAAAATGAGGAGCTCCTGGGAGTGGAGTATTTCTAGAATCACTGGTGTTTTATCGAGGAAGGACAGCGGCACTAGGGTGGGACCCTCATCCTGTCCCAGGAAACCATTTCAATACTGTCTCCAATACAGCCTCTGTGGCGCAGAGCGTGTGGGAGACACAAACACACTGACACTACTGCCAACCCTTGCCCCAAGCAAGCCCAGCTGGTTTGCTCTTTTGGCCTAATACTCCCATGAAGGGCAGGGACAGGGGATTTCATCATTCATTATGCCCTCCACCCCTCTCAGGGTATGGGCCGCCAACAATAGATTGCCAGAGGATTCTGTCCTGGGCCATTCTTTCAAGTTGACTCCAGTTGTATCCCATCTTCGTGATGTCTGCCTCAAGGTCACGTCGCCAGGTGTTTCTTGGACGGCCTTTCTTCCGCTTGCCTTGGGGGTTCCACCTCAGAGCCTGTCTGGTGATGTTAGTTGGTGATTTCCGCAGGGTATGGCCTATCCAGCCCAGTGGCTTCCTTGCAGCTTTCACCACCTAGCATCATTCGTCTTCGGGTAAATGAAGATCCTTCATTTTCCAGGAAGTTGGTCTCTGAATTATCTATTGCTTGCGTTTCTGTAGCAGGTAAGTTTTTACGGCATGGGGTTGCTAGCCCCACGCCCAACCTTCCTCCTTTTTCATCCGGGCTTGGGACCGGCATTGGCAAAGTTACAGGGGATTTAGGCCATAGCAATCCAAGGCAGATGGAGTACGATGGCAGCAGCTCTTCTGGATGGATATTTATCTCCTGAATAATGACTCAATTACAAAGCATGGACGGAGAGCAGTGAAACCAGAGGAAACATGCTTAGAGCCAAACTATGCAGTGGTATCAGTGAGATCCTCAGGAGGAGGGAAGAAGAAACTATTTGAGTTCACATAAATAATACATTTTTAAAAAATACAGTGGGAGCTGGCACGCACCCAGCCACCCCATCAGTGAATGGGTCTGTTCTGTCGTGTCGGGGAAGGAAAACCTCACATCATTTCCTTGAGTTAACACATAAATACCATTTAAAACACTCAGATCCCTTGCACCTGGCTGCTGAGAAGGTAGGACCTGTAACAAATACTCAATTTTTTACCATTTCAGGAGTGATTAATGTTTTTAATTGAGGGGAGGGTGAAGGGAGAGGAGATCTGAGCTGGGGGCGGAAGCACAGCCCCCTTTGACTCCTTTCAAACATGAGTTCAGTTGTTACAGAACCTTGAAACCAGTCCAATCATTTCATATGATTCTGCCCCAAACATCCCGCTGACTGAAATAGATTCCTGTTACCTTTACAATGTACAATGCTCTCCACCATCCAAAGCACTGCACTCAGCCTCTTGAGTCTTGGGCAGACCACTAGGTTTGGGATCTTATTACCACCGTAACATTAAGAGCACCAACCCTCAGGGAAGGCTCCATAAAAACAGAGCAAACATGCACTACCACAACGCGATCACGATCTAAGAAGACAAGCAGCACGTAAAAGGTGAAGGGCAGGGAGACAGCCAAAGAGTTTGGTAATGACAAAACCAAACACTCAATGGCCCTCTCCAGCGAGTCATTAGGCCAGTTTCTCTTCCCTTACTCACCAGTAAATGACTGTTATGTTAGGGATGGGCTACACTATGGGGGAAGGGGAGGTTGAGCTAAGATACGCAACTTCAGCTATGCGAATAGTGTAGCTGAAGTCGCAGTATCTTCGTTCGACTTACTTGGCCGTCCCCACGGCAGCCAGTCGACCGTGGACGCTGCCCCGCCAACTCCGCTCACTCCTCTTGCCAAGGTGGAATACAGGAGTCGATTCGGGAATCGATTTATCACGTCTAGATGAGACATGATAAATCGATCCCTGATACATCGAGCACTACCCGCCAATCCGACGGGTAGTGTAGCTGTACCCTTAGTCTCATAAATCAGGAGATTTATTGTCAGCACCTTCTCAGATCTCCTAGAGCCAAATTCTGCAGCGGCATAAATGAGGAGGTAAGTTACACACTGAGAGGCAGTGGTGCATTTTATACCAATTTGTCATTCAGCTGGTGTGTAAAACAAGGGTCACTTATATGCTGACGGAACAGGGCATGTTTAGTTTGGAAAAGAAGGGAGATGATAGTGGTCTTCAATACTAGAAAGGCTGCCATAAGAAAGATGGAGAAAAGTTATTCTCTCTTGCCACAGAGAGCAGGACAAGAGGCAATGAGTTCAACCTACAGCACAGCAGTTTTAGATTAAATCTCAGGGAAAACTTCGCATCTGTAAGAACCGTAGGGCAATGGAACAGATGCCTAGGCAGGTTGTGGGAGCTTTTTTACCAGAGGTTTTCAAAGGAGGCTAGAGCCATCTGTCTTGGATGGTTTAGACCCAACAAATCCTGCATCTTGGCAGGGGGTTAGACTAGATGACCTTTGGGTCCCTTCCAAGGCTATGGTTCTAAGTGCACTACCCCATATTACACTCTGCTTCCAGTGGGGGAAATCCAGCTTGGAATTGCCTTGCTAATGTGCATGTAAAATCCCATTCAATATCAGTACGTTTCCCAGGGACATGTCTGTTCAGCTAAGTTCCCATTAACTCAGGCATTGTTTGCGGGAGGTTAAAATGTCACTTGGGGTCTGTCTACACTACAAAGAAAAACCCATGGCACCAAGTCTCAGAGCCCAGCTCACAGGGCTCAGGCTGCAGGGCTTTGGGAAAACAGAAGTGTAGATACTCAGGGGCTGGAGCCTGGGCTCTGAGACCCCCGCCCCCTTGTGGGGTTTCAGAGCCTGGACTCCAGCACGACCCAGGCTCTGGCAGCGTGTCCGGTTTTCAGTCGGAACGCCCAGGTGAAAAGGGACCCTGGCAGCTCCACTCAGCACAGCCACTAAAAGTCCGGTTGGCCGCAGTGGGTCTGCTCCACTAGCAGCACAACACAGGGCCAAGCCCCTATTTCGTCCTAGTTAAGACTACACGGGCCAACCCAGTGAAGTACTGAGCATGTTTTGATTTCAGCGCGATCTGCACATTCAGTGCACAGGCAGTGCCTTGCTGGGCTGCATGCAGATTTGAACCAGTACTAAAGAAACAGGCCTATTCTATTGTTCCGTTCAGCTCCTACAGCGTCAAGCACAGTACTAGAACTCAGACAGACAGAAAGGCCAATCTGACAGTCAAAAACTGGATGATCACCTTTATGGGACATCCACACACATTGACTATATGAGGATACTTGGGTACAGCAGCTCAAGGACTGTAGCACTATGTCTTACAGCAGGGTAGGCAACCTATGGCACGGGTGCCGAAGGCGGCATGCGAGCGGATTTTCAGTGGCACTCACACTGCCTGGGTCCTGGTCCAGGGGGCTCTGTATTTTAATTTAATTTTAAATGAAGCTCCTAAAACGTTTTTAAAAACCTTATTTACTTTACATACAACAATAGTTTAGTTCTATATTACAAGACAGACTTATAGAAAGAGACCTTTTAAAAATGTATTACTGGCACACGAAGCCTTAAATTAGAGTGAATAAATGAAGACTCGGCGCATCATTTCTGAAAGGTTGCCGACCCCTGTCTTACAGGCTCATAGTCATTCTAGAAGGAGACCTAATGGCTCAACCTGAAAACACAAACATGAAAGAAAGAATCACCCCCGATGTCTCTATGGTGAGAGTTTATAATGGTATTTCAAGAATAACTGGATTATTTGTTCCAATCTTTCACTGTAACTTGCTCCACATTTTCCTGTAATTCCCAAGTTTATATTTCTTGTACTTTGCCAACCCCCAGCTCCACACACTTCTCCCCGGCTAGAATGGGGACACCCAACATCTCTCATGACCATGGGGCTCCCCCCTCTTGTGGCCTGTTTTATGTCACCCCCCTCTGCTTGGGGAGGAAGAAGGCATTTCATACTGGTCACCAGACAGGACTGGTCTACAACCTGCTCTAACCCTAACCCCATCTACTCCAACAGCTACAACCGAGTAACATGATCCAGCTAGAACCGTTCAAGGCTACAGTCCAATTCCTTAACTGGTTAAAACCCTGGCGTGTCCAAGACATTACACATAATACTGACACACAGTTCAGTCTTGTCCGTGCTACAACTGTTCACCACGTGGTAACTGACTTCCCTGCTCAGTTATGGCTGGAGAGCAGACGGAGTCTTATTCTCCTTTCGCTTTGTCACTCAATACCTTGGGAAGCACAACTCAGTCTCCTCCTGCCCCTTCAAAGAGGCTGGATTTCCTTTTCAGGAGGCACTGCTGTCTGAATGAACTCAGATGTCTGAACTACTGCCTGCTGGATGGCCAGGGGACTAGGGGCCTTTCACCTGTACGGCTGGATCTACTCCATCTCTGGTCAGCTGTGACGAAAAGCCGTTACCTTCCCATGACCCTCAGTGGCCCGTGTCAGAGCATGGAACACAGCAGGTGGAATTCTGAAAGAGGAACTGACAGCACCAACCGCTGCTGGGCAGATCTCTTCCCTCTGCAGGAAACTCCTCCTTGTGTGTAACTGACACACCCAGTGTGCTGTTCCATCCCCTCCTTCTGTGTAACTGATACACACCCAGTGCGCTTCTCCATCCCTGTCTAGTGGTGGCTGTGCTACATATAGAGGTTGATGAGTCTGCTACAGTCTTAGCTAACAGCTGAGTCTTTTAGTTCAGTTAGTCAAGGCTGATGCCTTAAGACCCACAGGTCAGTTTCAGTCCCAGCAGCTGCTGACTCAGCCAGGATGCAGCATTATGTTTGGATATCCACTCCAGCGCAGGGCTCCAGAGCCACCCAGAACAGCGGATTAAATTTGAAAAGGGGATCTCCATCTTCCCTTGTTCCTTGTCTACTGAACAGGACTGTTTCTGGCCACCTCCATCGATATCTACTACAGCCTCTAGGAATGACCCTCAGATATACTTTTCTCCTCATCTGCCCCGTATCTCCCCCCAGCTCTCTGTCACATCCCTCACTCTACCCCCAACATCCTCATCTGTGTCTTTCTAAAAACGTTTCCTTTTGCTCCTCTCCTCTACCACTGCTGATGGCTCCACAATCCTTCCTGCACCCCAGGCTCCTGATTCTCATCTCACTCTCCATCTCTCTCCTACCTAGTTTCTTGCTATATTATGGCATTTCTTCCTCTTATGTGAGAGCGTGGTCTTTGCTCAGTACCCTCTCCCTACCCATGCATTGGTCATTTCCCACCTCGATTATTGAAACTTACTCCTCTTCCCACTAACTCCCTTCTTCTATCTTCCCAGCATAAACTGCCTCCTTAAATCCTTGCCACTGGCTTCCTGTCTCTTTCCTCTCTGATTACAAGCTCCCTGAACTAACCTTCAAAACCCTACCTCATCCCAATTACACCTCTGCTTTCATTTCCTCTCATTCCCCAGACACCTCCCAATCCTCTCCCCTCACCCTTCCTTGTCATAGAGTCATAAACTTTAAGGTCAGAAGGTACCATTATGATCATCTAGTCTGACCTCCTGCACAAGACAGTCCATAGAATCTCACCCACCCACTCCTGTAGTAAACCCCTAACCTATGTCTGAGCTACTGAAGTCCTCCAATCATGGTTTAAAGATTTCAAGGTGCAGAGAATCCTCCAGCAAATGAACCGTGTCCCAGGCTGCAGAGGAAGTCAAAACAACCCTAGGGCCTCTGCCATTCTGCCCTGGAGGAAAATTCCTTCCCCACCCCAAATATGACAATCAACTAAACCCTGAGCATGACATACAGGAAAGAATTCTCTGTAGTAACTCAAATCCACCGCATCTAACATCTCATTACATGCCACTGGACATATTCACCACTAATAGGTAAAGATCAATTAATTGCCAAAATTAGACTATCCCATCATACCATCCCCTCCATAAACTTATCAAGCTTAGTCTTGAAGCCAGATATGTCTTTTGCCCCCCACTGCTCCCCTTGGGAGGCTGTTCCAGAACTTCACCCCTCTGATGGTTAGAAACCTTTGACTAATTTCAAGTCTAAGCTTCCTGATGGCCGGTTTATATCCATTTTTTCTTGTATCCACATTGGTACTGAACTTAAATAATTCCTCTCCCTCCCTGGTATTTATCCCTCTGATATATTTATAGAGAGCAATCCTATCTCCCCTCAGCCTTCTTTTGGTTAGACTACACAAGACAAGCTCTTTGAGTCTCCTTTCATAAGGCAGGTTTTCCATTCCTCGGATCATCCTAGTAGCCCTTCTCTGTACCTGTTCCAGTTTGAATTCATCTTTCTTAAACATGGGAGACCAGAACTGCACACAGTATTCCAGAGGAGGTGTCACCAGTGCCTTGTATAATGATACTAACACCTCCTTATCTCTACTGGAAATACCTCGCCTGATGCATCCCAAGACCGCTTTAGCTTTTTTCACGACTATATCACATTGGCTGTTCATAGTCATCCTGTGATCAACCGGTCCTGTGGCACCTTATAGACCAACAAACATTGGAGCATAAGTATTCGTGGGCTAATACCCACTTCGTCAGATGCATTCAGTGGCCACTGCATGCACCCGACGAAGTGAGTATTAGCCCATGAAAGCTAATGTCCAATACATTTGTTAGTCTATAAGGTGCCACAGGACTCTTTGTCACTTTTGCAGATCCAGACTAACACAGCTACCTCTCTGATTCTTGACACTGTGATCAACATTCTCTGAGGTCTTCTCCTCCTCTGTTACTTCCAACTGATGCGTCCCCATCTTATAACAAGAATTATTATTAATCCCTAAATACATGATCTTACACTTTTCACTATTAAATTTCATCCTATTACTCCAGTTTACAAGGTCATCCAGATCTTCCTGTAAGATATCCCGGTGCTTCTCTGTATTGGCAATACCTCCCAGCTTTGTGCCATCCACAAACTTTATTAGCACATTCCCACTTTTTGTGTGTAGGTCAGTAATAAAAAGATTAAATAATACTGGTCCTAAAACCGATCCCTGAGGAACTCCACTAGTAACCTCCCTAAAGCATGACAGTTCGCCTTTCAGTATGACACTCTGTAGTCTCCCCTTTAACCAGTTCCTTATCCACCTTTCAATTTTCATATTGATCCCCATCTTTTCCAATTTAACTAATAATTCCCCATGTGGAACCATATCAAACGTCTTACTGAAATCAAGGTAAATTAGATCCACTGTATTTCCTTCATCTAAAAAAATCTGTTACCTTCTCAAAGAAGGAGATCAGGTTGGTTTGGCACGATCTACCTTTTATAAAACCATGTTGTATTTTGTCCCAATTACCACTGATCTCAATGACCTTAACTACTTTCTCCTTCAAAATTTTTTCCAAGACCTTGCATATTACAGATGTCAAACTAATAGGCTTGAAGTTACCCGAATCCTTTTTTTTTCCTTTCTTAAAAATAGGAACTATGTTAGCAATTCTCCAGTCATGTGGTACAGCCCCTGAGTTTACAGTTTTATTAAAAATTCTTGCTAATGGGCTTGCAATTTCATGTGCCAGTTCCTTTAATATTCTTGGATGAAGATTATCTGGGCCCCCCCAATTCAGTCCCATCCTATTGGCTTCCTGTCTTCAATCACACCACCTCGACTCTTGGAATATTCTCCTGCTTCAGGTCACTAAAACCCCTTCTCTCTCCTTCAAGCCACTTCATCAAGGAATCCTCCCTTAACCGTCTTGCCAAAAATCTAGTCTCACTCTCCCTTTCCTAAACTGTTAGTCTGAACCTTGTCTTCTGCATCTGAAGGTGGTTGGGAGGTAGGTCTTGTCGGAGATTCTCAGCACTTTAGGTCAGGGAATAGGGTCATAGTCTATATTTGTAAATCACTGTAAAAAGTTTTTCAGGCTAACTAAATTGTTGTTGTTAATAATTAATATGTGAAATTAATTGGTCTCAGTACAGTTCCGGATACATCACCAAAAAAACAGCATCTGGACAGTCTCAAGGCAATTCCAGGACGAGGTACAATGTAAGGGTGGGATACAGAAGCTTTCTACTGCTTGTGCTGTATATGCTGTGTGGATAAACAGAAGTCTTTTGTTTCCAAAACCTCAATATGAGATCTTTCAATGAGGCAGGATGGCCTGTGACCATAAAATAGAGGTGGAAATTAAGAGGAAGAAATGACTGTGCAGCCAATGTGACAGAGGAAAGAGCTAAGATCTTCCACTCCAATTTCCAAAATATGAGGAAGTAGGAAAATGATATTCCCCGAAATGATCAAGAATCATAAAAGACCCAGCATCAAAAAGTGATGATGAAAAGCCATGCCTAACCTACAAGACAGGCAAGAGATACCAGAGAAGACACTGCACTATGTAGCAACCTGCTGCTGAACTGGGAACAGACTCTGCTGACAAACAGAAACAGGAGATCACACTGTGTAAAGCAGACCATACCTCCCACTGACAGATGAGCAGTCTGTCTCTGCCTGACACTTCAGCAACACTTGTATAGTTTGCCATGCCACTGAACAGAGGAAGCATGGTCTGGTGGTTAGGTCTAGGACTTAGAAAACCTGGGTTCACAGATGTCATGTGTGACCTTGGGCAAGTCACTTATTGCTCAGTGCCTCATATGCTATTGCACATATGGGGACAACAGCACCACCTTGCCTCATAGAATCATAGAAGATCAGGTTTGGAAGGGACCTCAGGAGATATCTGGTCCAACCCCCTGCTCAAAGCAGGACCAACCCCAACTAATTCATCCCAGCCAGGGCTTTGTCAAGCCTGACCTTAAAAACCTCTAAGGATGGTATGATAAATGAAGGAGGGGAGGGGTAGCTTCCTTTTATGGACACCCAGCCAGCCAGTTAGCTATAAAAACCCTCTTGCTAGCTGTTCTCTACTTGCTTTACCTGTAAAAAGTTTAAAAAGCCTCTAGGTAAAAAGAAGAGAGTGGGCACCTGACCAAAAATGCCAATGGGAAGGCTAGAATTTTTTAAAATCGGGGCAGGGGAGAGAAGGGGATTTCCCTTGGTCTTGTTCTCCAAAGAGAGGAGACACAAAGCAGTAACAGGGCTAAATTATGCTGTAGGAAGCTTTAAACCAGGTATGAAAAAAATCAAATCATACCTAGGAATTACTTATCTGAAACCCCAGATGTGTAAGTAAACCAGGGAACGTCTTGGAAGACACGATTAGGTTCTTTCTTTTATTTCTTATTGGCTTGTGGATTCCTCTGTGCTAACCCCCAAATGCTTTTGTTTTGCTTGTAACCATTAAGCTGGACCTCAGGAAGGTTATTCTTGATGTTTAATTTTTGTAAGTGGGTTTTTAATATTTAGCAAAACTTAAGTTCCAGATGTATTTTCTTTGGGTTTGGTTTTAATAAAATTTACCTTTAAGAACAGGATTGGGCTTTTTATGTATCCTAAGAGGTTTGTGCATATGTTGTTTAATTACCTGGTGGCAACAGCTGATTTCCTTTCTCAGCTATTCCTCGGAATTGGGGTGAAAGGGCTTGAGGACACCCCACAGGAAGGAATTCCCAAGTGTGCCTTTCTGGGTTCTCAAAAGGGGGTTTTTGCACTTGGGTGGTGGCAGCATCTATCCACCCACGGTCAGAGAGAAGTTGTAAACTTGGGAGTTTAATACAAGGCTGGAGTGGCCAATATTATTTTTTAGAAAACTTGCAGCTCCCCACCTTCTGCACTCCAAGTGCCAGCATGGGGAATCAGCCTTGACAGATGGAGATTCCACCACCTCCCTAGGTAACCCATTCCAGTGCTTCACCTAGTGAGATAGTTTTTCCTAATATCCAACCTAGAATTCCCCCACTGCAACTTGAGACTATTGCTCCTTGTTCAGTCATCTGCCACCATTGAGAATGGCCAAGCTTCATCCTTTCTGGAACCCACCCTTCAGGTAGTTGAAGGCTGCTATCAAATCCCCCCTCACTCTTCTCTACTGCAGACTAAATAAGTCCAGTTCCTTCAGCTTCTCCTCATAAGTCATGTGCCTCAGTCCCCTAGTCATTTTCATTGCCCTCTGCTGGACTCTCTCCAATCTGTCCACATCCTTTCTGTAGTTGGGGCCCCAAAACTCCAGATGTGGCCTCACCAGTACCGAATAGAGGGGAATAATCACATTTATCGATCTGCTGGCGATGCTCCTACAAATGCGGCCCAATGTGCCATTAGCCTTCTTGGAACAAGAATACACTGCTGACTCCTATCCAGCTTCGCAGGGGTGTTTTGAGAGGTGCTCAGATACTGCACAGCTGGGGGCCAGATAAGCACCTAAAACAGACAGAGCGGAACTGCACAGGGTGTAAATCTGCACAACATTTGACCTACTGTTTTCGGTTTGTAGAGAATCTTGTAAAAGACAGGTGTTGACACTACACAATCCCTCCACTCTGCCCACCTACTCTGTTCTTGTGAGCAGCTGCCATGTTTCAGGATCCCCTCTGGAACCCAAAAACAGAGCAAGTGACAGAGATATACACACGACAACCACGAACAAGCTCACTCACCCAGCTTTCCTTTTGCTGCGGTGGGCCACGCAGCAAAGAAACCGGGATTTTATTATATTTACCATCTTCATGTAAGAGTGCTGATTTGTTTTCAAGTAGCTCTATGCCTTGGGAATTTTTTAATTCGAGGATGAATGGCTCAGTGTTCACATCGCACTCCCTATCAGTACCCGGCCATAGCTGGGGAGCTAATGATCCAACCAGCAGACCAAATTCATCCTGGCCACGAGCCACCTGAGACACGGTGCACATATACTAGGAAAAAGAATGTGAGGATAGGGTAGGTGTTGGCTCTTTAGCTTGCACGGTAGCTGTTATAGTCTTTAAGTGAGTTGTTGCACTAATTAATGTTTTAGGTATTTATTTTTGAAAGTGAATGTCACTGTTAGAGCCATCTATCATTGAACAAACACGACACACAGTTATGCGGAATTAATTCTTCCTGGGTGAGCTGGTGACTTGGCCTCTGCTGCTATGCTTTATGTCACCAAGATACCTTGACAGAATTATTTCCTTGTAAATCATAGTAGCCCATCTATTATGAATGCATCACTCTGCTATGAATGATTGCAGTAGCATTCCAAAGAATGCCTTGTAATGGCATTTGTTAATGTTCCAAGAATATCAGAGAAGTTAATTCCATCACTGTGGACAAACTAGTTATTTTTTGTTTAAACAAATAAGTCTCCACATCGACTCACAATCTAGGATTCAAATTCTGTTTTATGCAACCAGCAAGAACGTTGGTAATATCAAGGCAAAGGGCAGAGCAGGTCAGTCCTTTTCCTGCAGCATAGCATGCTCTGACTATTCCTTTAGGGTTGTCCTCTTGTTTCAGTTAGTGAGTTTGCTTCAATTAATAGCAGGCACACAACAAACAGACAAGGGCACCCAACTTCACAAGCTCCTCTTGGATGCCAAGGAATTTACAGGACAGCATAAGTTATAAACAAAAACAGCAACTGGGAACCAACTCGTTTAATCTGTTAGTGAGGAAACTGTTAGTCTGAAAACTAACCTTCATTATTCACGAAAACAACACGGAGTCCTTGTGGCACCTTAGAGACTAACAAAGATGCCACAAGGAAGCCTCGTTGTTTTTGGTGATACAGACTAACATGGCTACCCCTCTGAAACCATTCATTATTCGGAGGTTTACAATCTAACCAAGAAAGACTCAAGACTTAAAAATAAAAATTGGCTATAGACCCAGCCACTTGATTCAGCAAGAGACCAGCCAAACTGTATGGATCCATTCCAAATTGTGTCTCTCGCATGGCGCCCAGCCACACAGCAGCACGGGCAACAGCAGAGGCTCATGCATAAAATCAGTCCATAACGCGCTGGGCACGCCATCCCTAAGTACTGCAATGAACTGATTACAGTCTGCTGATCCACAAATATATGGGAATTGTGGGTACCCAATACCTTTAAGGTTCCGAGCCTTTGTTAGCCTGTGGAGATAAACAACCAGTGAAAATATCTTCCCTTCTATGGATGCAGAGCTGCCATATTTTGTACAGCTCCATGGAACAGGTAGGGAGAGGTAGGAGAGTGCTCCTCAAAGGCAGGTGTAGGAACCAGGGGCAACTGAGTGACAAAGGGGCAGGTTAAGGGGCTGGAAAGCTGAAGGAAGCCTGGGGCAACCTCAGCAGGTGGTGGGCATGCGGGCCCTTGAGAAGGAAGAGACGGTTGGTGGAGTGAACAAGGGTTGACTGGGGAATCCTAGAGCAGCCTTGTTCATTCTGTCCCCACAACAAACACTCAGATACTCGGATCTGTCCGAGAGGAGGTCCGTTAAGTGCTGCATTAGGGGGACTGCATTGGTGAGTATCTGAGTGCCTATTGTGGGAACAGTGTGTCAGTTCGACCATGTGCTTGATTATTTGTTTGAAAAGTGTGAATTGGGAGTGCTTTGTTCCAGGTGGGCCTTGAATGGGCCTGACTGTTATAAAAAGGCTGTCAGCTGTGAACCAGCTGAGCGGCGAACAGTGGAGCAGCTAACAGAGGGAGTTTGCCTGGGAGAGCCCACTGAAGCATTCATTTTGCAGGCTTTTCTGAGTAGTTCCTGCAACAGCTGAGGAAGCTCTCGGAAGGAAGATACTATGGATGGGGAGCGATCAGCTGTTGTGACCTGCACAGGTGGTGTCATGTTTGTCTTTCTTCCACAGGACAGAAGCGACTTTGTCCGTACAAAGTGCAAGCTAGTCTCCATATTGGAAGAGAAGGGTCAAGGTCTGCAGAAACAAGTATCGACCCTGCGTTGCATAAGAGAAAATGAAGATTTCCTGGACAGACGTCAGGATATGCTTCTACGGACACAAGAGTCTGAAGAATCAGCAGCATGTGCTGTTTTTTGTGTGCACAGCAGGGACAGAAGGCCGGTGAAGGCATCTGGTAGCATGTGACTTCCAGAAGAAAAAAAGACGAGGAGCCTCCATGTACCAGCAATGCAGATACAGGTGGGCAACCGTTTTCATGTTCTCTCCATAGGTACTAACGCAGAGAGGAGACTCCACCAATTGGAAGGCATGAGATGCCCTGTCCTAGGAATGGGGGTTCCATGACCACCGCTCCCAAGAGAAGGAGGTGGGTGGTGCGGTCGGAGACTCCCTCCTCAGGGGGACTGAGTCATCTATCTGCCGCTCTGACCGGGAAAACTGAGAAATGTGCTGCCTGCCAGGAGCTAGGATTCACGATGCGGCAGAGAGACTGCCAAGACTCATCAAGCCCTCAGATCACTACCCCTTCCTGCTTCTCTATGTGGGGCCCAATGATACTGCCAAGAATGACCTTGAGCGTATCACTGCAGACTACGTGGCTCTGGGAAGAAGGATAAAGAATTTTGAGGTGTAAGTGGTGTTCTCATCCATCCTCCCTGTGGCAGGAAAAGGCCTGGGTAGAGACCGTTGAATCATGGAAGTCAATGAATGGCTACACAGGTGGTGTCGGAGAGAAGACTTTGGATTCTTTGACCATGGGATGGTTTTCCAAGGGGAAGTGCTAGGCAGAGACTGGCTCCACCTAACAAAGAGAGGGAAGAGCATCTTCGCAAGCAGGCTAGCCAACCTAGTGAGGATGGCTTTAAACTAGGTTAATCAGGGGAAGGAGACAAAGCCCTGAAGTAAGTGGGGAAATGAGATACCAGGAGAAAGCACAAGCCGGAGGGTGCAAAAGGGGAGGGCTCCTGCCCCGTACTGAGACAATAAAATGATCAACAAGTTTTCGTAAGTGCCTATACACAAATGCAAGAAGCCTGGGAAACAAGCAGGGAGAACTGGAAGTCCTGGTACAGTCAAGGAATTATGATGTGATTGGAATAACAGAGACTTGGTGGGATAACTCACATGACTGGAGTACTGTCATGGATGGATATAAACTGTTCAGAAGAGACAGGCAGGGCAGGAGAGGTTGGGGAATTGCATTGTATGTAAGAACTCCAGAATAAAACTGCAGAAAAGCCTGACTGTCTCTGTATTAAGTTTAGAAGTGTGAGCAACAAGGGTGATGTTGTGGTGGGACAATTTCCTGGTGCAAGCGCTGGAGGAACCAACTAGGGGCAGAGCTCTTCTTGACCTGTTGTTCACAAACAGGGAAGAAATAGTAGGGGAAGCAAAAGTGGATTCGAACCTGGCAGGCAGTGACCATGAGATGGTTGAGTTTAGGATCCTGACACAAGGAAGAAAGGAGACCAGCAGAATACAGACCCTGGACTTCAGAAAAGCAGACTCTGACTCCCCCAGGGAACTGATGGGCAAGGTCCCCTAGGAGAATAACATGAAGGGGAAAGGAGTCCAGGAGAGCTGGCTGTATTTTAAAGAATCCTTATTGAGGTTGAGGAACAAACCATCCTGATGTGTAGAAAGAAGAGTAAATATGGCAGGACACCAGCTTGGCTTAACAGTGAACAGGATCTTAAACACCAAAAAAAAAAAAAGCTAACAAGAAGTGGAAGATTGGACAAATGACCAGGGAGGAATATAAAAATATTGCTCAGGCATGCAGGAGTGAAATCAGGGAGGCCAAATCACACCTGGAGTTGCAGTTAGCAAGAGATGTTAGGAGTAACAAGAAGTTATGTTCTTCAGGTATGTCAGCAACAAGAAGAAACTCCAGGAAAGTGTGGGCCCCTTGCCAAATGAGGGCAACAAAAATGATTAGGGGGCTGGAGCACACGAGTTATGAGGAGAGGCTGAGGGAACTGGGATTGTTTAGTCTACAGAAGAGAAGAATGAGGGGAGATTTGATAGCTGCTTTCAACTACCTGAAAGGAGGTTCCAAAGAGGATGGATCTAGACTGTTCTCAGTGGTACCAGATGACAGGACAAGGAGTAATGGTCTCAAGTTGCAGTGGGGGAGGTTTAGTTGGATATTAGCAAACACTTTTTCACTAACAGGGTGGTGAAGCACTGGAATGGGTTCCCTAGGGAGGTGGTAGAATCTCCTTCCTTAGAGGTTTTTAAGGTCAGGCTTGACAAAGCCCTGGCTGGGATGACTTAGTTGAGGTTAGTCCTGCTTTGAGCAGGGGGTTGGACTAGAAGACCACAAGTTTCCAAGCTACTGTTCCCCTTCCCTCACTCAGCTGTGTCTCAAAGGCATGGCCAGAGAGAACAGCAATTATCCATCTCAGAGTTGCACCTGACTGCCTAGCACTTCTCTGATCAGCGTTGGGTTAGACATCACCTCTCTGCTCCAACAGAGCTGGGGGGAGAGACTGTGTGAGAAGAGCAGTCCAGCAGAATCAGGAAGAAGGGAGAAAAGCTCTCCTTCTCCACCCCTTGCACTTCTTTCTGCAGACTCTGGGCAGATTTTGTCAGCTCTATATGTGGGATACAGACTCAAAACAAGATGGACAAAGAATTAATGATGCAAGTTAAGCATCCATTCATTAGCCTAAATTCAATAATTCAGCATTTTTGCTCTTATTAACTTAACAGAACTGGATCCCATAAACACACAATTAATTCTCATTCTTTCCTCCTCCTTACCCTGGAATAAACCATCCCTGTGGAGTAATTGATTAATTTGCCTTTCCCATTTCCATTACTGGAGAGTGCATTAGCAGATTTGTTAAACATTTTTACCAAGATGCTATCAAACAATGTCACTCAGCCAGACAAGCTTGTGTTCGGCTTTAAATAGCAATATCACAGTGCCTGCCTAGAAATCACCTGCTTAGTTGTAATTATCATACAAGAGGCCTTGTAAAAACAGCTACAAATATTAAAGCAACCACAGAAATTCCATGACACTTCCCCTCTTCCCCTCGCTAATAGTTAGATGGTTGATTGACAGTGGCAGATTTAGAGTTAATGGGCCCTGTGCTCAGTTTCGTTTTTAGGGCCCCTCCTTGGGACTCAGCCAAGAAAAAGAACATTTTCTTATTTCCCCTACCTCCTCCTGCCCCCATTTTTCATTCTTTTTTTCTTCATCCTCCTCCTATATTTAATAGGAAGTAACTGACAAAGTGAAGAACCTTGATTGTTCTTATAGTCAAATTACTTTTCACAGACCACTTGAAAATTGCTGAGGGTCTCGGCCAACCACTTAATGATCTTTCCAAATATTGTTTGTACCCTTAGCTAATGATTGTAAAGCACTTTGGATAAGAGCACTTTATTAAAAAAAAAAAAAGTTAAAAAAACATTGCGGTGCAGGGTCTGGCCAGGACTTAGGGTGCAGGAGGGGACTCAGGGCTGGGGGAGGGGTGTGGAGCCCTTACCTGGGGCAGCTCCTGTTTCGTGCGAGGGGTGCAGGAGTCAGGGAGAGCAGGTGGCTGGAACAGGTGGGGGGCAGGAGTCAGGGAGGCCAGGGGGTGTTTAAGGAGGGTTCAGGAGTCAGGGCAGGTGGTAGGGGCTGGAGCCGTGGTGGGTGTTCCCAGCCCTTTGCCCTGCTTTGAACCAGTACACGGAGCTCTAATGGAACATTGAGGTACTCACAAAAGCAATACGTAAGAGGCAGATTCACTACATCAGCGGCTCATGGCAGGGGGTGAGGGAGTATGTGTAGGGGGAGTGCAGAGGTTCCTCCTTTGCTCCGCTCTGTCCCAATTTTGCCCCCTTCCCCAAGGCCCCATCCCTGCCTCTTCTCTGTCTCCTCCCGCAAGTGTGTTGGGGCCCTGCCCATTCCTCTCCCTCCCGGAGCAACCTGAGTGCTAGCAAACAGCTGTTCAGCAGCAGGGGAAGTGTGGGGAGGGAGAGAGAAGGGCAGGAGCACAGCACGCTTGGGGGAGGAAGTGGGGGAGGGGGCAGCTTGGCTGCCAGTGCGGGCAGAGCCTGCTCCAGGAGCTGGCAGGACCAAGCTTTTGCCCCCACAGCTGCCTGGCCCTGGGGCGCCCTGTTGCTATGGGATCTATGTCAGGGCACATTGTATTTCACTGTAAATCCACCTCTGCTGACTGCTGTTTAAATCAGGGGTCTCAAACTCAAATGACCATAGGGTACAGGAGCAGACTTGGAGATGGGCTGCAGGGTCTGGCCAGGAGTTAGGGTGCAGGAGGAGACTCAGGGCTGGGTCCCACATGAGCACTAGTGCATTGACCCAAGGGCCACATCACTGACACCCCCTTCGCTGCCCCTGGCCCCATCCCCACTCCACCCCTTCCATGAGGCCCTGTCCCACCTCTTCTCACCCCTTCCCAGCCCCATTCCAACCCCTTCTCTGAAGTCCCCACACCAACACTGCCCCCTCTCTGCCCCCAGGGGGAGCAGAAAGGGTGCAGGGTACAGCAGGGGCTCAGGGCAGGGAGTTGGTGTGTGGGGTACAAGAGGGGTGAGGGGTGTGGCAGGGGGTCAGGGCAGGGAGTTGGGGTGCAGGAGGGGTTCAGGGTGTGAGCTCCAGCTTACCTAGAGAGGCCCCGGGGTGGCATCAGCGTGCACTCCCCCTGCCACTCCGCTCCAGGAGGCAGCTGGAACCGTGTCCCTGTGGTGGCGGCGGGGGAGACGCTCAGGGTTCTGTGCATGTGCTGCTCTTACCGCTCCTCCAGGTACCTCCCACAAAGCTCCCATTGGCCGCAGTTCCCTGTTCCCGACCAATGGGAGCTGCGGGGGGCGTTGCCTGGAAGGAGGCAACATAAGAACCCTCTGTCTCCTTCCCCCTCTCCCCCAGGCCCGAAGGGACACGCCGCGGTCCCTTCAGGGAGCAGCACGGGGCTGGTGGCGCCACAGGGGGCAATCCCGCTGTAGTTTGCCCACCCCTGGCCTGGAGGTCGGCAAAGGGGCAGGAGGGGGCGCAGGGAGCTTGGCAGGCCACATGCAAGAGCCCCGCGGGCCGCGTGTTTGAGACCCCTGGTTTAAGGTGAAGCCCTGCAGTCTGGGACGCATGGCCCGCCACCTCTGCATTTCAGTCCCTCCAATATTTTACAGTTTATTACCGTCAAACTGTAATTTACTACAGAAATAAACCCTGCCAGAGCTGAGATTCTTCCAATTAGGGCTCTCAGATTACATCGTCCTGTTATTCCTTTGTATTAAACTTCCCTTCTCGTCTGACAGGGACATGGATCAGAAAGCATCAGAAATACAACGCCAGCAGTATTCCCCTCCCACCTTCAGTTACAAATCTGAAATTTCATGACTTTGTAGAATTCCTATAATTAACATCTAAACCCATTTCTAAATATTTTCAATATTCCTTTCCCTTTCACACAGATCTCCGCTCTTCAGGCTTCATGCATCAAATCCTCTTTTATTTAAAGCCCTTTATTTCTGGCATGAATAAAACCAGCTGAAGCATGGAATGTGTTTGTTAGGTTTTGAATGTTTCAGACCTCTCATGAGGCTAACCTCTTTGGGAAGCAAAGGAGGAACTAAAGAAATAAGAAGGTGCTTTAAGATTGGGTGTAAATGTCAGTAGATTGGGCCATGAAAGCAGCAAAACTCTGCAAGGTGAATTCTATCAGGGATTAATTCAAAACCCACTGAAATTTACGGAAAGACTCCTAGGCCAAGATCCTCATATGCATTTAGACACCTAACTCCCACTGATTTCAACAGGAGTTAGACACCTATATACCTCTGCATATCTGGGCCCCACTGACTTCAATGAGCATTAGAGTTGGTCCAAAGTTTCCTGCACATTGGGAGGGGATTAAGAAAGGAAATGGAGCTTGTAGTGTGTTACATCTATCAGCATGGGCTGCTCCTCCATGCGACATCACTGCTCCCTGGCAGAACGGACTTTGAAACGGTTGTGCTGCTACTGCCTGGGATCCCTGCCCAGAGAGAACACAGTGGGACATATTTATCCAAGCTGTAGTAAATTCTGGATAGATTTCCACCTGGTAATCTAGCAGATTTCCATTGGAAGGCAACTGTTCCTGTGCTTCATCACCATACAGCATGGAGAGGCATTCGCAAGGTGTTAAGAGGTGGAGGACTGAATCACAGAGGTGGATCTACACACCATTCTGCACAGGCAAAAAGAGATTTGCCTACAGAGGCAGAGGACTCTGTGTATTCTCGCCGTAATAAAAATACACCAGATACAGTGCCTTGCACCAGCTGCTTTGAACCAGTATATGGAGTTCTAATGGAACATTTATACCAGTGTCATTGGGATGGGGTCATATTACCTTAATAAGGTGCTCACAGAAGCAATAGGTAAGATGCAGATTCATTTCATCTTCATGAATATATAGAAAAAGAAGTGGTTGAGCAAGGGAAATACCACACTGGATCAGAGCACTGAGCTACCCAGTTCAGAGTCCTGTTTCTCATGGTGGCCTGTACCAATTGCTTCATGACAGAAATCTGTTGTGGACAGTTACTGAATAACCTGTCCATAAAGGAAATTTCTTCCTGACCCCTAGCAATTGGTTTATGCCCTGAAGCATGAAAGTTTACAACCCTTGAAATATTTTAGCCTCTAATTAACTGGGGATGGTCTGATCCATATACAGGTCTGATCTTTTTACAGTCCTATGGGTTACAGACTGGGAAACGAGGCACAGAAAAGATCATGCTAAAATGTTCCAAAATGCCCGCTGCTTTTGGACCCCCACCTTGAGCCACCTAAGACCTGGAACCACTCACTCAGCACCCAGCACTCCTCCTAAAGTCCACAGGGCTTGGAGGTGCACAGACTTTCTGAAAACAGGCCCAAGGCCTCTGAACCTGAACACCCAAAGCCACAGGCCACTCATATATTTTAGCCTAAGCACCTCAACCAAGCCACCCAGCACCTAAGTGGCAGAGTTGGAAGCAGAACCACTTCTCCTCATGACTAGCCCCAGGCCCTAAACTAGGGTGAGAGCATGCCCCCCTCCCCACAGTGTTTCCTTTGTAGTGTTTCCTCCATATTCGTCTTCCATGGGGATGGGGTTTGCCCCCAACCTGATTCTCCAGAGGCAGCATGGGTTCTAGCACACAGTCCCCTGGAGATTATCAGGAATCTTGTGGATCTACTACAGGGTGGCCCTGTGCACCTAACCCACCTTCAGGGGCCCTTGCAGCTTACCCTAGCTCTATAGGCTCTCTCCTCCTGCAGCACCCTCCAGGGAACTCTTTAAAGTGTGTTCCCTGGAGAGGAAAGGGCGCCCCAGGAGTATTAATACAGCAGGACGTCCGATCGACATGCATGCAGAATACCCAGGGGTGGTGGGAAGGGAGCAATATACGTGAGCCCCAATGCACCTGCCTCACCCCCTTCCTACTCCAGGATCTCTGGGACTGAGCTGAGCTATGTGGGGGAGAGGCCGCTGCTTTCCCTCACAGCTTTCCATGCTGAGGGTCCTAGACACACACATCTGTTACAATCAGCCAGGCCTGGGTCTTCTAACATGCCACCAACAACTCCTCCCTTGGCCAGCCAGCACGCCCGAACATTAACCCCTCCCCCCGCCATGTCCATGCCCAAAGGGCAGCTGGGCCGTCTGTCCATCCACTGCATACCAAGCGTGCGGTCGGGGACTCCTGCACAAGGTGGGGGAGGGGATATATCCACCCAGATTCAGATCCTGCCTGGAGCTATGTGCCGAGAACCTCCCTGGCGTCCCCCGCAGAGCAGGGCCTGCTGCCATGGAGCTCTGGCCCCGGTCTCTGGGCTGAGCCGTCCCTGGCATCCCCTGCAGTGGGGCCTGGCTCCTTTGAGCTCTGCCCACTCCCCCCAGTCTCTGGGCTGGGCCCTCCCTGGGATCCCCTGAAAGAGGGGGCCCAGCTCCCCAGAGCTCTGCCTCCCATCTCTGTGCTGGGCCCTCCAGGTATCCCCTGGAGGGCAGGGGTGGCTCCCCGGATCTCAGCCCTCCCCCCTGCACTGCCCCCCTCGATATCCCCTGGAAGGGGGGACAGCTCCCCGGCTCTCGGCCGTTCCCCCTGCATTGGGCCCCCCCGGATTTCCCTGGGGGGAGTGGCTCCCCAGATCTCAGCCCTCCTCCCTGCACTGCCCCCCTCGATATCCCCTGGAAGGGGGGACAGCTCCCCGGCTCTCGGCCGTACCCCCTGCACTGGGCCTCTCCCTTCCTGGAGAGGGCCCTCCCTGGCATCCCCTGCAGAGCAGGGCCTGGTACCCCGATCTCTGCCCCCAGTCTCTGGGCTGAGCCCTCCCTGGCATCCCCTGCAAGTGGGGCCCAGCTCCCTTGAGCTCTGCCCTTCCCCCTGCACTGGGCTCTTCCTGGTATCCCCTGGAGAGCCCCCCCCCCTCACGACTCCCACAGGGGATGTGGTTGGACACTTACCTGCTCGGTCCCTGCTGTTGCAGCCTAACAGCCCCCCCCAGCCCCAAGCCTCACCCTCCCTGGCTGTTACCTTCGTTCCCGTAGCAACCAGGGCCTGCCACCAGGGAGCTTTAGCGACAGGCAGGCCCTGGGCTCCATGGCAACGGTAGAGACGCCTGCAAGGGCGGTGGCCACAGGGAGGAGGCAGGGGCTGGTGCTTGGGGCCTTGCAGGAGAGACCAGCCTCTTAAGGGGCCCCCTACCCACTGTACTGGATTGTCCTGAATGGAGGTTCGAGGTAGGGAAGGGAGACTCTGCACCGGGGCTGGACGACGTGACCTCCTGGGGTCCCTGCCTGCTCTGGGCTTATTTGGATGAGAGCACAGCCCGAGGCCCCACTGCGCGAGGCGCTTGCGTACACCAAGAGACAGCCCCTGGCCTCGAGGGCAGACCGTGCCGCTCTCACCTCTCTGCAGGGAGATCCAGTGACTTGCCCCAGGTCAGAAAGGGAGGCTGTGCCAGAGCTGGGGCTCACCCTCAAGAGTTGCTGAATCCCAGCCCAGTGCCTGAGCTAGGAGAATTTTATTTCCCTTCACGTATCAGATGGTGACGGATGCTGCCAGGGGTTTAGCATGGTCCCACTGGTGACACATGGCAGCTGGAGGAGGGTGACTATCAGACTGCCAGACAAGACACACACACACACACAAGTCAGGACTCACCTTCTCCCAGCTTGTCCTGCGGGTCTGGGATTGCAACACCACATCCAGGTGTGACATTGACAAAATAAACAATATCATGGGGCCCACCCAACAGGACGGCTTGTTCCTGGCCCGAAGGAATTCTGCAAGTCCAGGATCCAGTGCTGTGGAAGATTCAGGAGCCAATAGCTATCCTGTCCAAAACATAAGATAGTCCCTTATTGGAATTTGTTAGGTAATGAAACAAATAAGAGCGTTTTACCATTTACTGAAGTTCTTTGCTATCCCTCAGGCTGGCTTTCGTAGGTGTTGCATGAAGAGCGGGGATTTCAAACGTAAAACACTGTCAGGATCCAGTCGAACAGCTTCAAGGAAATCCAAGAGGAGACATGAAACTCACAATATGCCTTCTACAGAGGCAAGAACACACTGAACATTTTCTACTCAGGAGACGTGAAACAAATGCCTCTCTGGGAATAACCCTTGTGGCGGCTGCCATTTTCCTCCATGAATCCTCCTCCCACTAGCAATCCCAGTTTTAATATCCTGAGCACATCTCCAGATTTCGGACAAAGCCTTTGGAACAACCCACGAGACTACTCTCCTGCTAATCAGTCATTAGTATGTGCTGTAACAGGACTTTGGCAGCTCATTTAGTGCCAGGCAGACATGCAGTGCAGACAGGATCAATAACGCTTCTGAGTAAGGGCGTTCCAGAAACAAAATCTCCAACACGAGCTAAAGCAGAATCTCCATTCACTGTTAGCAGTAGCAGGCCTCTGGCACGGTGTTTAGCAGTTCCAATTCCATCCGTTAAAGCAGGAGTGGGCAAACTACGGCCCAGGAGCTGCATCCGGCCTTCAAGCTCCTGCTGGGGAGCGGGGTCCAGGGGTTGCCCTGCTCCACACAGCTTCCAGAAGCAGCAGCATGACCCCCTCTCTGGCACCAACACATAGGGACAGCCAGGGGGCTCTGCACGCTATCCTTGCCACAGTGCCGCCCCGCAGCTCCCACTGATGGGGAAACATGGCCAATGGGAGCTGCAGGGGTGGCACCTGTGGATGGGGCAGCGCGCAGAGCCACCTGGCCTCACGTCCACATAGGAGCTGGACAGGAGACATGCTGCTGCTTCCGGGAGCTGCTTGAGGTAAGCGTCACCCACAGCCTGCACCCTTGACTCCCTCCTATGCCCTGATCCTCCGCCCCAGCCCCGATCCCCCCCTCCCACCCTCTGAACCCCTCAGTACTACCCTTCTGCATCCCTGCCCCAGCCCGGAGCCCCCTCCCACACAGTGAACTCCTCATTTCTGGCTCCATCCCAGAGCCTGCACCCACAGCTGGAACCCTCACCCTCTCCTGCACCCCAATCCCCAATTTCGTGAGCATTCATGGCCCACCATACAATTTCCATACCCAGATGTGGTCCTCTGGCCAAAAAGTTTGCTCACCCCTACATTAAAGGGTTGCTGCACAGATGTAAACTGACCAGTGTGATACTAGGTTAAGCTCTGAAATTCATCATAAAAATTAAATCCTTCTGAACATCCCTCCCCCACCCCAACCCTTTACAGCCCACCGGGACCAATCCCTTAAAACTTGAGCCTAGATTGCTCAAGCTAAAGGGCTTAGAGCAGTACTTCCGGTACTGAGAGCCATCGCTCTCTGTGCGGCTCATCACACGTGCATGAGGGAGCCATGAGTGCTTGGGAAAAAATTTAGACCATCTGCCTGCTTTTGGTTTTTCAATTAAGAGACGATTAAACTAGGCTTAAAAATCACCTGCAACTTATCTCTCGGGTCTGCATCTTACACTCCTACTGCAGCTGCTGGTGCTGAGAGCCTCTCTGCGCCCTGGGTCTCCAGCAAAGAGCTTCCCTGCAGAGGGAAGCATTCAGCAGGCAACCTCTCTGCAGCAAACCCCCTGCTGGAACAAAAGGCAAAGCCAGGCTCCCACCTATGCCAGCTGCAGCATCAGCAGATTGAGGAAGGGGAGTGAAAGAGAGACAGGTGCATCTTTGTAATGGAATGGTTTTTACCAAGTGCTAAGCCTACAATGCAGCATACGCTCAGGTGAAGAAGATTGTAATCAAGCTGGACGGAAAAAGAAGAGAAGTAGACAGTATGACGATGGGTACATTTTGTGGCTCGTGTCCAGAACTAGTGGACAGGACAAGTTAAAGAGTCAATATTTTCCACTGCAGCTTGATTTAATCCACAGTGATAGCACTGGAACCCAAGGGGAGCATGGTCATGCTTAGTGCTTGGAGCAGTGCCAGTGAGGTTTAGTTGTCAGAGTGGTGGCAGTTGGCAGAGGTCAAGAGACGGGTTGGAACAAGGCAAGAGTCCGGCTGGAGCAAGAGCAGGACAAGGGACAGGGCTGGACTAGGAAAAGAGCAGGGCAGGAGCAGGTTAAGGGCAGGGATGTCTGGTACCACTATCAAGCAGAGAGGAGTTCATTGAGCAGACTGAACTGGAACACCTCCTGTGAGGTTTCTCTGCCTGTCCTGAAAGTCACCAGACCAGCTGGTGGCTTGTGGATTGGCTGGAACTGAACAGGAATGACATCCCCACACGTGGCTCTGTCAGGCTCCAGTTCAGGCAGGACTCATCCCTCACACAGACCACATGGCTCAGCTTCTGGGTCAGGAGATTAGTCCAAGCAGGTACAATCACTGAAGAATTCATTTAAACAGGACCCTTCTTCTCACTAAAATCTTGGGCTGTGTCCGAGCTTGCCAAAAAATCCACATTTTCAAATTATAGTTTTAAAAACCCAGAGTAGATCATATTATGAAAACAAACCATCTATAGCTGAACAAAGGTGCAGAACCATCCACATTCTAGGGTCCCTCCTGAAACTGGTGGCCTGAATTTTTGAATCTAATGTCTTGAATTGGTTAAAAAACCACAGTCTTTGGCGGTGAGGAGCTGCAGCAATAAAACATTTGCAAGCAGACTCACAAAGCTTCAGGCTTGTTTTTGCCACTAGAGGGAGACAAACAGTCACACCATTTTAGTATGTGTTGTGCTTCTCAGCCTACCGTGATGCTTTTATTAGTTCAGATTGGGAAGTAAGGCCAGTCTCCTCTCTGGAGCCTTATTCCACTCAGGCAAAGTTCATGGAAATGAGAGGAGACATGAAATACCCTAGAAGTACCAAGAAGGCAGCATAGGACCCCTTAAGATTAAATAGAAGATAGGGTGGTGTAGTGAGGCGATGACTCACCCCTGCGGCGCCCCCTATAGTCATCTCGGGAATTAGCTTTTTCCAGCACACAGGTTGCCCCCTCCTGGCTAGTGTCCCACCCTCCTCAGGCCCTGTTACCCTCCTGGACCCCAGTGCCCTTTTCCTGGGGTCCTGTGCTCAGAAGTATCCCCTCGCTTGGGGTCTCACCTCCCAGGGGAACCCCCAACACTCTAAACTCACCTTGCCTCAGTCTATGGCTACTGCCAGTCATCATCCAGCTCCCACTCACTGGGGCAGAGCGCAGTCTGTAATGGCCACTCATTATTGTCAAGGGGTAGGACCAGACTTTGCCTATTCCCGACACCTCTGTAGCCCCAGTACTTCTCTGGGCCTTTCACAAGGCCTGCAGCCTGGGGGTTTACCAGGATGGAGCACCCCAGCTCCTCTTGCCTTCCCTCAGCCCTGCTCTGCTTCAGCTACCTTGCTCCCAGGTAGCCAGGTCCTCTCCCTCCAAAGCTGGAGAGAGACTCCATCCCGCTCTGGCTCACAACCCTTTTAAAGGGCCAGTTGTGGCCTGACTGGGGCATTGCCCCAGCTGCGGCTGCTTCCCCAATCAGCCTTAGCCCTCTCCAGGGCTGCTTTTACTCCTTTTCTCCAGGAGTAACTGCAGCAACTACTCCACTATAGTTATTTGCTCTTTCCCTACAGAAAACTTTTATTGCACAATGCTGTTTTGCTGGATTCAGTCAGTATTTGCACATAAAGCCCTTGGACTTACCTAGGTGTTTTGTATTTCTGCCAGAATTGTTTAATTTCTGGAAAAAATCATCTCAGAGTAGATTATTTTTGCAGCTGACAAGCGCTTTGGGGGAAGGAGAACATTGTGCCTCCAAACGGAGACCTAGTAGATTGGGGGGACACACTTCTGCAGGTTCCTGGCTGTCAACATTGCTCCCCCTCTCTCCTGGCACTTGGTTTTGAATGAGTGGAGAGTTCCTGATGCACCAGCTGTACCCAGCACATTCGGTACCTATTTTATTCTTGTTCTGCAGTTCTCACTGGACAGGGAATGGCAAATTTGTAAGCTCTGCGTAACCTATTTCAAGGCAGATGTAGGTCTGAAATTAAATAATAATAAAAAAAAAAGTCCAGATCTGAACACTATGCACTCTGAGAATGTGAACCTTATTAGCATTTATCACAGTAGCTCCTAGAGGCCCCATTGTCAAGAGAATGGCTGCCTTTAATCCCTTCCAGAAATTTTCATTATAATCATCAACTGTAGGCATAACAGCAAACCTCCTTTGGAGACACAGCTGAAGTCTTCCCCAAGTCACTATATCTTGAAGGGACTTGATGTTGAATTTATTACATAGTGATTTTGCCTGCTTGTGTTGTCTTCAGGCGATTTGGAAATTCATGATAGATCTAACAAGGCGATGGTCTGTCCAACTGTCATCGGTTCCATGCATGGCCCTTGTGATGTGGACATTCTTCTGATCTCGAGCTCTGACAATAACATAGTCAAGAAGATGCCAATGCCTGGAGCGAGGATTTCTCCAGGTTGTCTTGTACATTCTCGCAGCATGTGCTAAGTCCACTGGCTATGTCACCCGTCATTACCCAGAGTGGTTTGATGAAACTGATGCTGAGATCCAGGGACTGCTCGACCAGAAAAGGAAAGCTTATTGCATATGGCAAAATGACACATTACACTAGCAGAAGAAAGTCATACAAGCAATTCAGTGCTGAAGCCCAAAGGAAAATCTGCGACATCAAAATGGGTAGCAGGAAAAGACCAAGGAGTCTGAGCTTTAATTTGATAAACATGACATCAGGAGGTTTTTTTCAGGCATTAAGGGCCATTTACAGTCCACACTCCCATGGTCCCACACCACTCTAAGCCCAAGACATGTTCACGTATTTTAAGAACGGCAAAGCCATCAAAGCAGATGGAAGAAGCATTTTGAGTTACTCCTGAACTGTGAGTCACCTGTCTTTGACGCCACTATTGAATTTATAACTCAACAACGTGAAAGAGAATCTCTTGGTGACCTTCCTACTCTCGAAGAAGTAACACAAGCCATTATGCAAACCAAGAACAACAAGGCAGCCAGGCTGGATGGTGTACCAGCTGAAGTGTACAAGTTTGGAGGCGAAGGAAGCTCCACAAACTTTTTCTTCATATCTGGTTGTGACGTTCCCCTGGTGTTATCTGGACTGGTGATCTGCTATCCCTTGACTCTGGGAACCAACCTTCCCCTGCTCTGCTGTGAGAACCCCCACTCCTGGGCTGTTCACACACAGCCTCTGGAATGTAAACTGCTCCCAGATATGTGAGCGAGCGCTTTTGGCCAGCCGCTGCTTGGATTGTGCAACCGAATGACACTAGCCAATATCTCCGGTCCCAGACACAACCCTAGGAATCTCCAACTTGCAGTGTCCAGCTATGTCCACTAGACGCTGCAAGCTTATATGAGTTTGTCAATTTAACAAAGAAATTGATATGTACCAGGATTGTTATCCCAAGGGGAGTCTCTGACATGCTTCAGACCAAACACGCTGCTTCAGGTAGACTAAACAAACGAATTTATTAACTACAAAGAAAGATTTTAAGTGATTATAAGTCAAAGCACAACAAGTCCCATTTGGTCAAATGAAAGAAAAGCAAAATGCATTATAAGATGATCTTAACCCTTTCAGTGCCCTTACAGACTTAGATGCTTCTCACCATAGGCTGGCTGGTTGCTTTTCAGCCAGGCTTTCCCCTTTGATCACCTCTTGGTGGTGGTGTCTGTAGATGGCGGTGGAAGAGAGAGCGCATGGCAAACGTCTCTCCCTTTTATCTTGTTCTTTCTTCCCTCTTGGTCTTACCCCACCTTCAGAGTCAGGTGAGCATTACCTCATTGTAGTCCCAAACTGACCAAGGGAAGGGGGATGACTCACTTGAGAATCCAACAGATCCTTTGCTGCTGCCTAGGCCGGTGTCCTTTGTTCCAATGAGGCTGGGCTGGATTTGTCCCATACAGGCCCTAATGAGGTGTGAACTGCCTCTCTGCTCCCGGAGAGTTTTGCCTCAGCTTGTTTTAAGCCATGAAGACACATTTTTAGCCTCATAACTACATGCATGAAATGACAACCTATAACATTACTATAAAAACAATGTTCAGTGCCTCATGAACCTTCCAAAGACAACCCACAGGACAAACTTTGCATTGGATACCACACAATCATATTATAAGGATGACCATGGGGGTGCTGATTCCAGATTCCGGAAGACTTGAGATATGCCAATGTTGTTACAATCGTTAAGAAAGAAGATGAGTTGGAGTGTGGAAATCAGAGCAGACTTTGACCAGAACATGTCAGAGTGGCAAACAGCTGTGATGAAGTAGTGTTTTACAACGAAGTGTGTGCGCGCCTCAGTTTCCCTGTGTGCTGCATGTTTAACAAGGTGGTGGGAGAGGGGTTGTTGTTGCAGAGCACCAGGTGTGACCTCACCTAGCAGCCGGAACCCTCGGACAATGATGTGGAGATGGGGGTACCCTAGCAACCGGTGACCTGGTGACCAAGAGGCTCAACCCAGCTTGGAAGGCAGCCGGTTCTGGCCAGTGGGAGGACAAAGGGCTGAGGATAGAGGACCCTGGTGACCTGATCAACCAGTTCCAGCCAGAGGAGAACAAAGGACGGAGGAGAGAGGGCCCCAGTGACCTGTTTACCTGGGACGGGAGACAAAGGACAGGGGAGGAGCAGTTGGGGGAGATGATATTGGATGATCGGTTGGAAGGACGGGGCTGCTGGATTGGGGAGAGGGAGCAGCCAGAGCCCACCTGGATGCAGGATAGACAGATTTACTGTGCGGAAGAAGGCCAGGCCTGAAGGCCCAGAGAGTTTCCTGTGCTGGGTTCACAGTCAGATGCTCAATAAACCCTCCCATTTTACGCTGACTGAGAGTCGCTCCAGTCTAGAGATCAGGGTTGCATTATTCCCTCTGGGTGTGGTAGCCCTGGGGGTCCAGAGCGAGGGAACTCTCTGAGGGGGCCCATGGCGAGAGACAGGTGTGCTGAAGCTCAGAGAGGTGTAGTCCAGGAGGTGGAGGGGCCTATGGCTTAACCTCTGAGAGAGCGGACCCTCGAGAAGGGCTGTCACACTGAAGGGGGTTCCTCCCAGGGACCGTACGGAGCCGAGAGAGAGAACGAGTCCTGTGAGTCCGTGACAACAGATCAGCATATACTCTGGTATGGCCCTGACTGACTCTTCATTTTGGGGGAGGGCAAGCAATATACGTGAGGGAAGGGCACACACGTGAGTCTTCCATACCACAGAGGGCGTGTCTACATTGCAGTCAGAGGTGCAGTAGCAGCTGGGGTGGGCATACCTGTGCTCTGCTTAGCAGGGAAGAGGTCGCAGCACAGGTTTCACATATAGGCCCACGCATGCCCCTGGGTACAGACTCGCAATACTCGCCCATGCCGGAGTCCATGCCACCCCGTCTTCACTGCTCTCTCAACCACAGCACGTAGGGTAAAGCTGGCACCCCAAGAAGAAAACACACCTCTGACTGCAACGCAGACATAACCGTGTGTGCCACCGTCACTCCTGGGCCTGCAGCCAATCCCTGCTGGGTCCCGGGTCAGGGCACAAGACCAAAGGGGTTTGTTTGGCTGTCACTAGGCAAGGCACCTTCAGCAAGGTGACTGAAGGGGAGTCACTGCCAGGAAGTGAAAGCAATAGCCCCACCCATCAGGCCGACTGTGCCTACAGCAGGGAGCCCTCTCCAACTAGTTCCTGGCCCCCCCAGGCTTCTCACACAGTGTGGGAGCTAAGGCTTGGATCCCTCCCAGCTGGGCCCCAGCTGGCCTAAGCATGCCCCTTTTAGACCCTCCCTCCAAGCCTGACACCTAGTGCAGGTAAAGAGGGGCAGGGCTGACTCAACCCACAGCAGCTTATTAACCCTTGCCTGGCCAGTACAGGCTTTGTATACTGCATTACATAATGATACAGATACTGGGCTCCTGTCACTACTGGTCCAGGTGCCGGCATCACAGCTGCCATCATCTTACTGGGGTGTCCACCCCCCCGGTAGGCATGCTGTGCTTAGAGACTAGCACGGCAGGTGGAGATGGGCCAGATTGAGACACATGATTTGGGGAGGCCCGTTTGGACGGAATGCAGCAGCTAAACCGGGAGGAGCTGGAGCCAATTGGCTAGATTTGGAAAATATGCCACAGCCATTCAAGGACACTTACACTGATACAAGGCATTAAGCTTCCTGCTAGTGACTTCACTGGGGGTTAGGATTGAGTTCCCCAGTATCAGTTATAGTGCACATCCTCCGTGCACACCCCTGACCACGCCCCCGTTGACATTCAGAGCAACCCACAGCCAGATTCACAAGCTCTTCACGCTAAGGGTTCTTCCTCTCCATTGCAGTGGGTTTGGCTGGGACCGTTACACCACAAGAGATCACATCAGTCCCCTCAGTGCCAGTGGAGCAGAGTTCGGTGGTGCGACAAAGGTATGTCTTTGGCGTATCACAATTACATAGCACGTTCACACCGTGCAAGTGCGGGCAACACTAAATAGTTGGCTCCCCCCTTTGTCTTGATACACAACGTTCTACAGCGATGAGTCCAATTGACAGGGAAGGAGCCTAGTATGGAATAATTGTAAACATCACCAAAAACGGCTGAAGTGAAAAACAAACAGAGTTGGACCAATTAGCTATTAGATCCCCACTGAATAACAAAGCACAAACGTAATGGTCCTTTCCCCCTAATATTGCCATCATTTTTGTCATATTTATTAAAAAAAAATCTTAGTCCCTTTGTAAAAGGGTTTTTCCTGTCAGATGCTCTCTTGTGTGCAATGCAAGACAGGAGAGAACACTGATTTCTGCCTAGCACACTTTATGCACAACAATGCGGCTGGGCTGTCTCTCTACATTCCATGCTGGGAGTCAATTTGGTTTCTTCGCCTTGTGTTTACCTTACATTGCATTGGGCTCTTGCTCTTGTTCACATCAATACAATTATATGGGCCATTTTTCGGTCACCACTGTTAGAAAATATTGCTCCTCGGAAGGCTTTGATGTGGCCTGCTTAAGTGTGTGGCTGAACATGGGGCTGTTATCCTGTTTTCGCTGTGCTGCCCAAATGGAGGGGAGGTCCCTGCGTTCAGACACAGAAAGTTACCCCCCAGAGAGGGTTCTCATGCCTCTGTTTCTCCATGAATCTGGGTACTATCGCCCGAGGTTTCCCTTTCTCTTGTAATATAGAGAAACTCCTCCAAAAATACAAACACACTTTGATGATTAAAAGAAATGGAAAAAGTACAAACCTCAAGAGGCAGAAACTAGTTCAAGAGCCATCCTGACCTGCCAGTCACTGAGCAAAGCAGCAAGAACAGCACTGGCTGAAGCCTCTGCCACATGTGCCTGCGGAACAAGATGGGAAAGGGACCCACATGGGCACATTTGTTGTGCCTGGCTTCGGTCCCATTCAGCAAGGTGCTAAGGCAACTGTCTTACTTTAAGCATGGGGGCAGTGCCATGGAGATCAATGGCTGGTACCTTGCTGAACAGGGGCCAAATGTCACCACATCTCCATATGGTGGCTGGCCCCAAAGACTACAAGCCCAATCTAAAGATGGTATGTCAAAGAAAAGACCCTCATTGACATAAGTGGGTGCCAGATCAGGCTGTATTACTGCCTGCTACTCACTGACAACTCCAGTTAGCTCAGGTAACATTGCTTGTATTTTCCAGGCCCGATCCACGGAAGTCAATGGAAAGACTCCAATGGGCCCCGGGGGCTGAACTTATCCGGTTCATTCCCACATCGACCGTCCAGATTGTCTGTGAATGTAGCCCCAACTACAGCTCTGTAAGCACTGTTGGCCTGCTCTGCGGTTCTGGAGCATGGAAATTCTAGGAAAGAAAGATGAAAAGGGATGGAAAGGAGAATAATTGGGGAAAAAACGAAACATGAGCACATTTCAAAGTGAGTCTGCATGAGAGCTTTGCATGATTACACAGTGATTACAGCAGACGCAGAGCACTTGGGGTACTTTATAATTGTTGCTGTGAAGAAGACAGCCTGCTTTATTTATCACTTGTAAAGCACTCAGGATGAAATGGCTTGTTTTTCATCCACCGCACTGCAGCCTGGTGCAGTACCCCACGGCAAACACACACAGCAGGTTATATGGAGAATCCATACACTTGCTTTCTCCTTCTAAATCAGTCACCAAGTGAGCGCTATCACTTAAAAACTGTGGTGGGGGCAGGGCGTAAATAACAGCTTCTTACTCATCTGATAACTATGTGCGCCAATTTGTTTAAAACTATATATGTGACACTCTATACCTTGGGGGAGTGCTCTGTAACCCCCATATTCCTTAGTTATATCTAATTCTGATCTTGCATATAAAGCCTGCCATGTAAGATATTGAGGGAAAGAATAATGACTATCAGCACATCATAACCTGTGTGCATCATTAGTGCAGATGAAGTTATGAGATGGTATTGTATGGTTGTAAAACATGCTGTAAGTTGGGGGATTGGCCAGATATTAGCTCCCCAGGGACAACAACAAGGAAAGTAACCAGTGCCCGGATGGGGTGTCAAACAACCATCAACAGCCATTGTCCAGCAAGGGAGCTACAAGTCAATAACTCACCTGCATGAGGCCACACCAGGGAAATTGCTCAACCTCACCTGGGGACTCAGCGATGTCCACCAGACATGCCTGGACTTGTGTTCTCCAAGGACATGGACTAAGGATATACAACAGAACACAGTGGCCCCATGCTTGGCCCTTCTCCTTCCCCCACCTACACTGCAAGCAACAAGGACACTCAGAAGACTGAAGACTAACAGAGGGGACTGGCCCAGGTTTTAGGGGTAAAACCTGTGTACTAGGAACTGCAATAGCCAGTGGGATGAGAAGAACTGCTTAATCTAGATGTTGCCCATCTAATAGGGTTGAGAGTTTACACTGTGTGCTGATATTTTCTTTTCTTTTGGTAACCACTGTGAGTGGGACGGAGGGAAGGTGCTGATGTCAGAGTGTCCCGCTCCCCCTATGCCCTCTGCCCCTGTACCCCATCTCCACAGAGCAGAGGGGGTTGACACGACAGGACTCAGAAGTGGGATGGGAGAAGCTTGCTGGCGGCTGCAGCCGTGTCTGAACAAGCAGGCTTCGGACTGGTGAGTGCCGATCTACTTAAAAGGGCAGCGTACTTAAAGGGGTGATGTGTGTCTCTTTCTCTCTCTCTGACACACACACACTCATACATATCGTGTGTGTACGTCTCTCACACACACAGTGTGTGTCTCTTTTTCACACACACAGTCCTTCACACTCACCAGCCACCACACACTTGTATTATTGTTGTTGTTACTTCCTGCAATTCACATATATTCTCTATATTCGTACTTTTTCAAAGTGCTGGTTTTTTACTTTTTTTACTCATCTATGCATTTCATAATTTTTATTTCTCTCTTACGTTTAAATTTAATTTTCTGAGTAGTGAGTTCTCAAATGCTTAGCCTGTCCTGGTTGGAGTAATTATCCCTATGGTAATTTTTTACAAAATACAAATATATATGTAGGTTTTTTTATTTCTACTGGTGGCACACATCCACACATTACCTCGATATGATACACATAACAAAATTCATTCTGCACAAAGAAAAAATGAGAGAAAACATTGCTGCAGACCCCTGCACACATGTGGTCTCCGCACTGAAATGAACAGGGAGTCAAAGTGGAGCAGGAACCCAAGCTAGCAGCTCCAACTGCAGAATCAGGGCCCTAAGCTTTTGCTCAGACAAAACCCCAAGTCAGTAGTGATTTACCAAAGAAAAGGGCTTCAAACCTATGGATTAAATAGTAACATCTCTGGGCCAGATCCTGCATGTTGTTGGTGACAGGGATTTCAGGTTCTTAAATCCCTGCACTGCCTGAGCTGATAGGGATAATTACTCCAGCCAGGACAGGCTAAGCATTTGAGAATTCACTACTCAAAGAATTAAATTTAAGCATAAGAGAGAAATAAAAATTATGAAATGCATAGATGAGTCAAAAAATCTAAAATAACAGCACTTTGAAAGAGTAGGATTATACAGAATATACGTGCATTGCAGGAAGTATTGAGAAGTAACAACAACAACAACACAAGTATGTGTTGGCAGGGGAGTGTGAAGGTCTTGCTTTGGTGGGCCTGGCAACCTTTATGTAACCCAGCCACCACTAATGGGAGACAGACAGAGTGCCACGCTGCATAGGTGTGGGTTGTCTTTTCCTGCCCACAAAAACTTGTAGGATTGAGCCCTAGGTTTTTAAAATAAATCTCTAGTTTTCCTTCAAATCGGATTCCAAAATACCTCCCCCTCCACTACACAAAGCAAGAACAATCATGAAATCCAGACTCCAGTGATGTGATCAGCACCTCCAAAAATGTGCCACAGCGTCTTCTTGGGAGAAATATTCACTCGTTCATTACAGTCATTCAGTAACCAAAAGACTGGCTGGGTAAGAAAGGTGAGGCCTCATCAGCCAGGAAAAGTCTTTGAAACACAAAGAGGGGCTTGGAGTAGGACGTAACATTAAAGAACAATAAATCATCAGGGCTGGATCGTCTGTACATCAGAAAGGCATGAAATAATGAAGCGGTCAAGCTACTGATATTTAAAATAGCTACAGTGCTGGGACTCTGGGTGGCTGCTGCCATAGCAATGTCCCAGGAATGCCAAGGCTTATCTTAGTCCCTGGCAAATAATGAAGAATGATCATTATAGGCAGAGCTCCCCTGTGTGGGGCTAAGTTCGGAGACCTATGAAATGAAATTGCCTGTCTTCCGGGGGTCAGTGTTGCTCCATTTCTGGGGCAACTACGGCTGCTTCTGTTGAATCCTGCACCTTTGGTTTCCCTTTGCGAAGGCTGTTCTGTGAGCAGATCCAGAGGGTGCAGGTTTGATTTGAGAATCCTCCCGACTAAGGATGAAAGCACAGATCCGCGTGCCCATTTGTGATTTCCTCCCACATGGAAAATCTTTCCAGGCACTTGATCTCATTAGAAGAAAAAGAGAGAAGAGATGGAAACATAAAAGGGTTGTCAGCTGTCAACCAGTGACCCCTTCTGACTCTGTCCCTCTCCCCTCTGGAGCGAGCGTGTGGCAATGAGGATGAGCCCAGAGATCGAGGAAGAGGAAGATTTCAGGTTGGCAATAAGCAGCCATGTTATAAAGACACTCACCAGTAATGACAGGGGAGCGAGATGGAGAGCAGTTGGGAGGGGGTTCCATGGGGGCTTCCCCTCCCTTCACCAGGTTTGCTATCAAAGAGAGCAAGGAGTGTGCTAGAGCTTCATTGTGATTGTGATTCAGCTGAAAGAGCCCTGGTCTCTTGAGCCGCTGGGCACGAGCAAACTATTAACACAAACCTACGAGCAAATCCCAAATATACCAGGAGCCATCTTCAGCAGGGCCTAAGGGAGTCTGGCATTCAAACCCCATTCAGCTCCAATGGGATTTTCCGTGCAGGTGCCTAATTCCTTTAGGAAAGAAATCCCAGCTCTGGTTACTTGACCTGCAGATAAAACAGGTCCCACCTCCTTTTTGAGCTGTGATCCCATGTCCCCTTTGAGCTCCCCCCAGGGCCCCAGTCCTGCAAGGACACACTCACGTCTGCCACTTTCCTTGCCCCATTCACTTCCATGGGATTCCTCAGGTGAGTAAAAATATCCATGAGCAGAACCGCGGCCTGGAATCCGACCTTGCTTGGATTAATTCGGGCTCAGCTCTTCCCACAGGGCTGGGCTTAGGGGACTGGACTGTGTGGGAACACACAGGGCAGGGGCGAGTTAGCTCAGTCAGCGCAGACCTGGGCATCTCAGTGACACCTGGCCCCAGCAGGGTTTAGGAGAAGGGGGTATGTCTGCAGTGCAGGGGGGTGCAAGCTTCCCAGCCCAGACAAACAGACTCACACCAGCGCTTCCTTAGCCAGCGCACTAAGAACAGTGTTGTGGAGCACCCAGGCTCACATCCCAAGGGCGGGGTGGGCTTGTCGTGGGAATCTAGTCCCTGGCCACCCGAGCCGCAATAGCCACACTGCTATTTTTAGCACACTAGCTGGAGCAGAGCTAGCCAGTGATGGAGAATGAACTCCTGCTCTCCACCCCTTCAGGAGTTCCCCTCGCAGGGACCCTCACCCACCAGCCCTAGCCAGGCTCTTTTAGCCCAAACTCTCAGAGCAGCCATGGGAAGAGTAGTCGCTTCCTCAGCCAACCTACCCTGCCCAGCTCAGTGAAGTTCCCTACAAAAACTGGGGCAGCTCAGTGACCCCACTCCACCCCACCACATGAAGGCAGCACAAGCTAACGGACTGGACATGAGGTTAGAAACCTGAGCTGTAATCACTGATCTGCCACTGACTTCCCACGTGGCCTTGGGCAAGATACTTAGTCTCATTGTATCTTGTTTTCCCTGCCTGTAAAATGGAGATAATAATACTTACTTAGGACCCTGCTGTGACATTTTGTGCCTTGGGGGAGCGTGCTGTAACCCCCATATTCCTCACTTTCATAGAATCATGGTCTTACATACAAAACGTGAATTGTAAGGTATCAGGTTATGATCTGCTGAAAGTCATTTCTTTATCCATATATGTATATCATTAATGCATATGAAGTTCTGAGAATTGTGTAGTGTGGATGTCACTAAAACATGCTGTAAATCGGGAAATTGGTCAGATATTAGCTCACCAGAAGCAACGGCAAGGAAAGTAACCAACACCCGGGCCGGGTGTCAAACAACCATCTACAGCCATTGTCCAGGAAGGGAGCTGCAATGCAATGACTCACCTGCAAGAGGCCACACCACGAGGAATTGCTGGACCTTGCTTGGAGAGACTCAGCAATGCCCCCCAGACATGTCTGGACTTGTGCTGTCCAAGCACATGGACTGACAGTATAAAACAAACAGAGTGGACACATACTGGGCCCTTCTCCTGCCCCCACCTATGCTGCAAGCAACCAAGACTTGAGAAGACAACAAGACTCCAGCAGAGGAGATTGGCCCAGGTTTAAGGAACAAACCTGTATATTAAGGACTGCAGTATCCTGTGGGGTGGGAAAAATTGCTTCATCTAGTTCAGGGGTAGGCAATCTATGGCACGCGTGCCAAAGATGGCACGGGAGTCGATTTTTAATGGCACATCTGCCGCTTGCCAGAGTCCCGGCAGGCAGCAGCATGCTGTTAAGAATCCTGCCCCGCCTGTTCTGCTCCACCCACAGCCGGCCTCCCTGCCAGGGCAGAAGCATGGTCCTAATAGTTGCTGCTGCCCCCGCTCTGAACTCCCACATTTTCAGCTGGAGAGGGGGACGCAAGCAGAGCGAGAAAGCAGCAGCTGCCCCTCCGGAGCGCAGAGAGATGGGGGGGGGGGAAGGGCGGGGCGGAGGGACCCTGCCCGGCGCTGCTGCGTGCTGGGGAGCGCAGCCCTGCCATATCCCAGGGAAAGCCGGAGTCAGCTAAGCAGCTGCACGGACAGCGAGGAGAGCTCTTTAGGACCATGCAGCAGCCCGGGCAGCTCTTGCTCTGCCTGTCTCGCTAGGGTAAAGTGCCCCGTGAGAGCCAGGGATGGGTTGGAGGGCGCCCCTGCCAGATCCCACCTTCCCATTGTAACCAGCCTCTCTTTCCCCCTGGGCACTGCAGTCTGTCCCCTGCATACTGCCGTGTGACTGGCCCTGGAGCACTCCTTCCCGTACCCTGTCCTCTTCTCCCCTTTTCTCCCGCCCCGGACTGCCCCCCCTCCTCAGCTCCCATGCCTCTTCCCTAGCGTGCTGGTTTCCTGCCCCTCTTCCTCCCTGCTGGGGGATCAGCTGAGGCCCTTGCGAGGAAAGGGGAGAGGGAGAAACAGAACTGCAATGCTGCTCCGGGGAAGAGGCGGGGGAAGGGGGTGGAATTGGGGCATAACCCCTCCATCCCCCTGCCGTGAGCACCCCCAGGGCACCAGCCCACACTCTCAGCCCTCTGTCCTGACCCCTGAAATCCCCTTCACACACACCCAGCCCTCTGCCCTGACCCTGCACCCCGCCCTGACCCTTGCAGCCCCCTCACACACACCCAGCCCTCTGCCCTGACTCTGGCACCCCCACCCCACATACCCAGGGAGGCTCCCTTTTAGCTAAATGCAAACAGTTCAGCTGAATGGCACCTCTAAATGTCCCCTTAAACAAATTCCCCTATTTCAACCAGGTGACTATGAATAATATCACTCTCCTGAGGCTAACAGAGAGATCAAGAAGGAATGTTGCTTGAATGCACCCAAAACTCAGGCGCATTCGCTGTCATGCTCTGTGCTGCAGTGATTCCAGACTACTCGCTATGGCCTGGCAGGGTGAAGTGTCCTACCATGGAGGATGGAATGAGGCAGCCCTCCCCAGAAACCTTCTGTAAAGGCTTTCAGAGTACCTCCAGAAGAGCTTCCTGGAGATGTCCCTGGAGGATTCCCATTCCATCCCCAGACACGTTCACAGACTTTTCCAGTAGCTGTACTGGCCACGAACGCATCCCAATTGTTCAGGGCAAATCAAACATTACATACAATTGCTTTTAAACCCTGTAGTGTAGTTACAAAAGTGCACTCACCAGAGGTGCCCTCTCTGCCTTCAGGGCCTGGGAACAATATACCTTGGGAGGGTATTGGCTCCAGGGTGATGAAAAGGTCCTGGCTACTGGGGAGGACGGATTCTCCTCCTCTTCCTCATCCCCAAATCCTCCTTCCTGTTGTGCGAGACTCCCCTCTTGCAGGTGTCCACAGACAGTGGTGGGGTAGTGGTAGAGTCCCCCCCAGAATGCCATGCAGCAGATCATAGAAACGGCACGTATGGGGCTCTGACCCAGAGCAACCATTTGCCTCCTTTGTCTTTTGGTAAGCTTGCCTGAGCTCCTTAACTTTCATGTGGCACTGCTGTGCATCCCTGGTGTGTGGTGTAGTCTCTTTCCGCCATGCCCTGGGCAATTTGGGCATATATACTGGCATTTCTTCTTTTTGATTGGAATTCTGCCTTCATAGATTCTTCTCCCCATACAGCAATCTGATCCAGTGTCTCCTGTGTGGTCCACACTGGAGCTCGTTTGCAATTCTGGGACTGCATGGTCACCTCTGCTGACGAGCTTGCCACGCTGACCCAACAGGAAATGAAATTCAAAATTTCCTGGGGCTTTTCCTGTCTACTTGGTTAGTGCATTGGAGTTGAAAGTGTTGTCCAGAATGGTCACATTGGAGCACTCTGGGACAGCTCCCGGAGGCCAATACCATCGAAATGCATCTGCACTACCCCACATTTGACCTGGCAAGGCTGATTTTAGCGCTACTCCCCTTGCCGGGGAGGAGTACGGCATTCGATTTTAAAAGCCCTTTAGGTCTGCAGAACAGGGTTCGTAGTGTAGATGCATTGCTTATAAAATTGACATAACACGGCTAGATTTTTAAAAGGAAATAGATCCTGCGTTATTTCTTATGAAAGCACCAATAGGCCTGTTACAACCAGCCCTGGAAGCTCCTTTCCATGCAATATAGCAGGTAAAAGCCTGGGATTAACCCAGCTAGGTACCGTACCACCTTGGAACAAGACGGGGCTGGCACAGGCCTCTGGAGCTCTCCCTGTAGAGCAGCTCTGGGTAATTAACCCAGCAATGCTAAGGGGCAGGAAGCTGATCTGTGTTCACCAAGAGCAAAAGCAGCAGCTGCCCTTTGTAGGCTGTTCCAGGTGCTGCTCGGGGCCCTCTGTCAGTTCATGGGTTTTTCCCCTGCAGGGATGCAGCAGATTCAATTTTGCAGCATGTGTTCCAGTCTGTCATGGCAGCCTTAGGCTCAGTCTCTCTCCTCTGCTGCTGAGGGTGTTTTTCTGCATCACTGGGTATAGCTTGGGGCTTTCTGAGTGGACCATAGAGCATTTAGACCAATCCCTCGGCCTTCCTAGCCCCCTGGGCTGCCCTTCTCTACACCCAATCCCTGACTTCACAGCTCCCTGCAGCTGTGCTCTCTTGCCCTCACTGGCAGTGTGCAAACTCTGGCTGGAATACACATCACCTGGGGAATGGTTGGCTAGGGAGGGCAGAGTTAAGAGCTGAGTGCTCCTTTCCGAGAAGCAGCTGCTCCCAGGGCACCAGATTCATTAGTGAATGTTTGGAGAGCGCTTTGAACAGGGACGGCGCTATAGAAATGCTCTGCATTAAGTATTGTTATTATTGGCTTAGGACAAAGATTGTTTGTTCATCTTGAACAACAGCTGCAACAAGAGAGCTCAGGTCTTATGTTTGATTCTCCCATTTGCTAACACATACACACACCCCTCCTTATAGATAATGAACACTATTCTTCCTCCTCACCTCAGCCGTCAAGCCAAGCCAACCGGACAATGGCAACAATTTACAGGAAGCCTTGCCTACTGGATGCAGCATGGAACTGAGGTTCAGGACCTGTGAGTTCCATCCCTGGCTCTGTCACCAGCTTGCTGTGAGGTTTTAGGAAAGTCATTTAGTTTCTCTGTGCCTCACTTCCTTCCTCTCTAAAATGGGGATCATAGAATATCAGGGTTGGAAGGGACCTCAGGAGGTATCTGGTCCAACCCCAGCCAAATCAAAATTCAGTGCCCTCCTCTCAGGGACTCAAACCCCACTTTCCTACAAGGGAACCAGGAATATTTACCACTACACCACCCTGGAATAATAAGAGCAACTTGCTTTAGAGAGGTGTTATCAAGATGTGCTTCGAGGTCCTTGAATTTCAGCTGCTGTAGAAGCACAAAATGCTTTTGACCATGGTTCATAACTGATCCATTTACTGTTAGAACTTCGCACCTGAAAGCAGTGTGAGACCACAGGACATCTGTTATGCTGTCCCCAGCCAAAGCTACTGTGGACTATTTTTCCTTTCCCCTTTTTTAGACCCCAGCATTCAACAAAGCACTTAAGTACACATTTAATGTTAAACGGTGCCTATGTCCCATTGAAGTCGGGTTTAAAAGGTAAGCACTTGCTTAAGTGCTTTGCTAAATCAGCGCCTTAGAGGAGTTCAGTATAACTCCCAAAGCAGCCCTTTCATTTCCCTCTGGGCCACTCCCATTCTAAGACTTTCCTGTGCAATGTCTCTCCACTAGAGTTTTATTTACACTGATGGGATACACACATATGGCCAAACTCAGGCCTGGTGCAAGTGAGCACAACTTCGTGGACTTCAGTGCAGTTGCATCTGCTTATAACCAATGTGAAATTTGCCTGTGAGAATAAGCATACTCCAGCCCACCCTCTTCCATTGAATACTGAATGAGGGCACAGGAATAATATTGAACAAATTACTTACTTCAGGGCTGTGTGCTCCTTATTTTCATTGAATATTTGAATCTTCCAAGTACTGTGGTTCTTACTTCAATTGCCTGTGCAGATGTTACTAATTTCTCACCTGTGTGACACTAGTTTGGAATATCACTCCCTGTTTGAAGGCTGCTGGCATTTAGATTTCAGACAGCACGGCTTCTCTCTTCTCCAGTTGCCATTCATCGATTTCCTTTCAAGGAGGGGAAGTCACAAGGAGTTCATTGGAACCTAAACTACAGAACAAGGTAGCGCGACAGCCACAGCAGCCCAGATCTGGGGCACATTTGAAATCTGCACCAGCACATTGGAAGGCCTGGAACCAGAGGGATCAGAGTAGCCTATAGCCCAGGGCAGACACATGTCACTTTCTAAGTGAGCACTGCAACAAGGGCTGAAGAAGACAGACATTGTGATAAAAATGTGCAGTGGCTTCTTTGAACAGTGGCTGCTCCACTTCCTGCCCTATGGCACAAAGCAGCTAGACAGTGTGCCCTTGTTGCCAAATGGGCTAATGGCATTTTGGGCTGTATAAGTAGGGGCATTGTCAGCAGATCGAGAGATGTGATCATTCCCCTCTATTTGACATTGGTGAACCTTCATCTGACGTACTGTGTCCAGTTTTGGGCCCCACACTACAAGAAGGATGTGGAAAAATTGGAAAGAGTCCAGAGAAAGGCAACAAAAATGATTAGGGGCCTGGAGCACATGACTTATGAGGAGAGGCTCAGGGAACTGGGATTATTTAGTCTGCAGAAGAGAATGAGGGGGGATTGATGACAGGACAAGGAGTAATGGTCTCAAATTGGAGAGGGGGAGGTCTAGGTTGGATATTAGGAAAAACATTGTCACTAGGAGGGTGGTGAAGCACTGGAATGGGTTCCCTAGGGAGGTGGTGGAATCTCCTTCCTTAGAGGTTTTTAAGGTCAGGCTTGACAAAGCCCTGGCTGGGATGATTTAGTTGGGGATTGGTCCTGCTCTGAGCAGGGAGTTGGACTAGATACCTCCTGAGGTCCCTTCCAACCCTGATATTCTATGATTCTAAGTAGCACATTTCCTTGTCTGCTGCATCCTCTGCCTGGGACCAGATGGCAGCTACCTTCCAGACGCATTTATTTGAGTGGAAAGGTAACTGCTGCCACTGTGATGCTGACAGATGGAATTGGACCATAGGCTCCCCAAAGGGGGGTGATTGCTCAGACTTGCCTCTGCCCGTTGCCTAGGCTGCCACTGCATTGCTGTGGGTGGGGTCCCCAGTGGCCCACAGCATACCACATTTCCCTACTTCTGCCTCCTCAGTGCGGGCAGTGGGGCTGAGGTCAGCCCCTGCACCAATATATACACACAACTGTGCGTGTTGCAGGCCCATATAGGAAGTGACACCACTGCCAGTACAGTACAGGGATGGGGGCAGACACCCATCTGACCCACTGCTACTTGGTTGGCTAGCAGGCACTGGTCCAAGCTCAGAGACGGGCCCAGGGAAGCCCAGCTCTATAGTCTGATCATTCCCGTGCCTCTTGTTGCACTCACCTCCATGTAATGCCTCAGCAGCTGAACACTGGTACATCAAGAATAGCAAAGAGCTGGTTCCAGAAGCATCAACAATTGTTCAGTTGCCCCTTCATGAGCTTCAACCCCAGAGCCACCCGATTCTAGTCAGCATTATCAGTACTCCTCTCAGCCAGCCTGGCAACAGGATATGGGGGAGAAGATCATAGAATATCAGGGTTGGATATTCTCAAAGCAGGACCAATCCCCAACTAAATCATGCCAGCCAGGGCTTTGTCAAGCCGGGCCTTAAAAACCTCTGAGGAAGGAGATTCCACCACCTCCGTAGGGAACCCATTCCAGTGCCAAGATGGAACGGTGAATCTCTGCTATTGCCGTCGAATGGTTGTCAAAGGGTCCTTGGTGAAGCAGCCCCGTTGCTAGTGGGAGGGTGTGACATAGCAAGGTACAATCCAGAGCAATGAGTAGCTGTGTCACAAACAGCCTCCAGCATGTAAGTCACTCCAAGCTTTATCTGTGTGTGTTTGAAGCCAGTCAGCGACACCTTGGCTCTTACCAGCCTTGATTATACTGGAGGGTGACCCCAACACACCCCCAGCCCTAGATTTCCCCCCAGAAATGTATGTTCTGTACTTACCAGTTCTCCCGCCATCCTGCAAACATACTAATTCCACTATTTCTTTAAATGAGTAACACACACGCAACTTGTTACCCCAAATGGAGTTACCCAGACACTTCACCTGAAACACACTGGATTAGGTCGAACAAGTTCTAAATTACCAACAGAGATTTGAAGTGCGTACAAGTAAAGGGGCCTAAAAGTCAGAAGTGATTACAAGAAAAACAAAGATAAAACACTTATTAGTATCTGCTTAAGAAACTCTCCTACACTTGGTCTACACCACAGAGTTAGGTCGAAATAAGGCAGCTTATGCCAAGCTAATTCTGTCAGCCTTGCTCCTGCCGAGATAAGTGCCCTGCTACAGTGACATCACTCCACCTCTACAAGAGGCATCAGGCTTATGGCGGTGTCGTTAGGGTGACACAATGTCACCGTGGACACTGCATTACTTACATTGACTGTTGGCTGTCTTGTCAATCTCATGGCTCCGCTGGAGGAAAGCCGGGGGGCATCTGGGCTCTCAGCAGGAACCTGAGTACCCAGGCTCTCAGACCCCCACCCCAGCTCCTCTTGGGTTGGTAGGAGCACTCCTGTCGAAGATGTGTACTACCAACAGGAGGGTAGTGTGGACATCATGGCTATAAATCAACCTAGTCTAAGTAGTGTAGACATATCCTCAGTTGCAAAGCAAACTTTCTCCCCACACGCTCCAGAAGTTACTGACCAAGCTTTCAGGTCAGATCCCCTTCCCCCAGAGTCCATTGGCTGTTTCCTTTTATCTTCTCTGGTGCAGAGAATGAAATGGGCAGGGAGAAAGAAAGGGGGTGTCTTAGGGTGTTTGTCCCTTCTTTATATAGTTTTAATCCTCCCGCTTGAAAAACATTTCCAGCTGAGAGCAAAGCAACAAGCAGACTGTGTGGAAGGTAACTATGTTCTTTCTTTGCTAAGCTGTAGATTTTTTGTCCCTGCCCCCTTTCCTGCCAAAGAATGGCCAGTTAGCAGGTAATGGTCCATCAGCCTGGTTTACACCTGGCTGAGGTGTCAGCTGCCCTTTGTCTCATAGAATCTCAGGGTTGGAAGGGACCTCAGGAGGTATCTAATCCAACCCCTGCTCAAAGCAGGACCAATCCCCAACTAAATCATCCTAGCCAGGGCTTTGTCTAGCCCAGTGGTTCGAAAAATTCTGAGAACCGCGACCCCTTTTTCATTTGGCAGCTGCTGCGGCGGACCCTTGTATGTCCGCTGAAAAGCCACTGAATGAATTACTTCCGCATTCAGCGGCTATTTTTGGCGGACATGGGAGTGCTTGGCGACCCCCAGGGGGGTCGTGACCCCGGGTTTGAGAAACCCTGGTCTAGCCTGACCTTAAAAATCTCTAAGGATGGAGATTCTACCACCTCCCTCGGTAACACATCAGTGCTTCACCACCCTCCTAGGGAAAACGTTTTTCCTAATATCCAACCTAAAACCTCTCCTACTGCAACTTGAGACCATTACTCCTTGTTCTGTCATCTGCTACCACCAACAGTCTAGATCCATCCTCTTTAGAACCCCCTTTCAGGTAGTTGAAAGCAGGTATCAAATCCCCCCTCATTCTTCTCTTCTGCAGACTAAACAATCCCAGTTCCTTCAGCCTCTCTGGACACAGTACTCCAGATGAGGCCTCACCAATGCTGAATAGAGCAGAATGATCACGTCCTTCAATCTGCTGGCAATGCCCCTAATTATATAGCCCAAAATACCATTAGCCTTCTTGGCAACAAGGACACACTGTTGACTCATATCCAGCTTCTCATCCACTGTAACCCCTAGGGCCCTTTTCTGCAGAACTGCTGCCTAGCCATTCTCTGAGGAACTGATTTGGCCACTCCCCAGACTTCTTTGGAAAACATATGTTTATTGTGATTTCAGTTTATATTTAACTTCACATATAAAGCTGCTACATGCATTTTGGCATGAGATTATTGAACAGCAATTATGAGTTTTTAAATACTACCTCACCCAGCATACCTCATATGAACATTACACTCGTGGGTAGGGTGTGGACACAGGGGTATATTCTGTCAGAGAGGGAAGTGAGTGATTTACCTTTAGAAACTGTAGGATGCAACCTATTGGAGCAGTCCTGTATCTGCCACGAGCTGTCCAATATATATTCTTTTAATGTAATCAAAAATCCACACAATGTTCTCAGGTGTTAGTATGGTGCATGGGGACTTTTACAGTAGGAACTGTGTGTGAACACACACAAAATAGTGGGGTTGGAAGAGACCTCAGGAAATCATCTAGTCCATCCCCCTGCTCAAAGCAGGACCAATCCCCAATTAAATCATCCAACATATTTTTGTCCCATGTCCCTAAGTGGCCCCCTCAAGGATTGAACTTATAACTCTGGGTTTAGCAGCCCAATACTCAAACCACTGAGCTCTCCCCACCCCGAATAACTGACATGTATCCAGCCATCTCCTGCTTGGCTCCACGATGGAGGAGGCTGTAGCATGTCAGTTATTCCAGCCGAACTAGCCCTTATTGATGATAATGCCTGAAGCAAGGTAGGAGAATCGGATTTGGGTGCTATCCCGGGAAATGAAAAATGCCACCACTTTTCTAACTGCTAAAAACTGGACCCCCCTGCCCCACCCTTCCCCCAAGGGGCCACCCCCAGGCCCACCTCTTTCCCACACTCCACACCTCACTTGCTCGCTCATCTCAGGCCTCACCTGCCTCCTGTAGAGCTCGGCCAAGAGGAGCTGACGTGGTGCCTGCCTGCCCAGTCAGAGCATGGAGGGGAGGAGGGAGCTCCTGGTGCAAGGGGCCAGGGTGGGGAAAATCAAGGCACACCAGTGCAGGGGGCGGGGGCAACAGGATTCACACACCCCCAACCTATCTGCCAGAGAGGCTGGAGACGGCCGAAAGCCAGCCAACCACTTTTCTCCTCCAGGTTCCAGCCGCAGCTGCTGCGCTTCCTGCAGATGAGCAGACACTGGCAGGCTCCCTTTTTGACCAAACTTTCCCACTGAAAACTAGACACCTGGCAACCCTACCTCCTCTGTACACCCCACTTGGGCACAAAGCCCCCTCACCCAGATTTCTACGACTGTCGCTGCTGTAAGGTCTCCTGTGTAGCTGCTCTATGCGGGCCGCAGAGAGCTTTCCCTCCAGCATAATTAAACCATCCTAAACGAACGGCGGCAGAGCATCTGTCCACACTGGCGCTTTTGTCAGTCGGGGGTGTTTCTTCACACCCCTGAGTGACAAACATTTTGCCGACTAAAGTGCTAGTGTAGACAAAGCCCTAGACTGAAATATTACAGCCCTCAAGAGACTGAACTGTTATGTGCCATAATCAGAGAATAGGAGGCAGGAAGGTTTCACCAGTGCCTGAGGCCCCTGCTATGGTTAAGTTATATGTACCCAGATGATCTTCGCTAGCTACCCTCACACTGCATAAGGCGTTGAAACACCCCCACCCCTCCAGGGCACTGACACACTGATCAGAGGGAAAATTCCACGTGAGCAAGAGCCAGCCAGCCAAGCTCTTGTGAGAGGACACTTGGTGCCACCTCAGAACCCTGGCCCACCCCACCCCACTCCAGCAATGGCCATTCCAGATGCTTCAGAGGAAGGAAACAAACAAAAAAAAAACCCAACCCGGAAAACATTTTTGCGGGGACGAGTGGGGACTATCATCCTGAACCCTGCCGGGGACCGCCCGGAAGCCCTGAATCATGAGATCTGAGGAACATAAGGAAGGAACTGGAAGGAATCCCCAGTGCTGCCGAGCCCCGCCCCACACCAACCACAGGTGATCCCATCACGTAATCGCACTCCCACTCCGTTCTAGCCGATGGACACAAGCATACACCTGATCAAACAAATACAACAGGAAAGCCACGCAGTGATGTAACCCGGAGGTTCTCACCCTGGGGGTGGCAAACAGATGCCAAGGGGTCACAATCACCTGCTCATCTCATACTGTTAATGGAGAGGCTTGAGTATCCCAGTTAGATGGGAGTGGGGCTCCCCAGCATGCTCTAGAATGGAAAAGGGGATCCCTGCATAGAAAGCATTGAGAACAACTGACAGAAGTGTTTCCAAAGAGTAGCATTGCATTGGTTCTCAGAAATGTATTCCAACCTCTCGATATTTTAAGGCGTGTATCTGTGAGTTGTAGTAACATGTACCAAACGCCGAAGCTCTGTTCACATGGCTCTGTTACACTCATATCAGACAGTGGTTCTCAATCTTTCCTATGGATCATCTTTTCCACCCCAGAGCATTACAGGGACCCCCGTCCCCATCCCGCTAACTGAGATGCCTACCCCGCTTGCAATTGGTAAAGCTCAGTCCACCACTAAAAAAGCTCATTCATGTGAAGGACACCGGTTACAAGTCACTGGATTTTGTGATTGAGCGAGTATTCGCACACAATGAAAAAGCAAGGCAGGAAATGGGCAGGAAATGTTCAGGGGTGTCTATTGTGAAGATAAAGCCTCTCCCCTGCAAGCAGTATTAAGTCTTTACAAAGTGGCAGGGATGGTTTCGTGTGCATGGATCACATATAGTGTGAGGATTAGCACATTTTTCTTTCTAATCTATAGCCCACTATACAACCCCCACGTATAAATCCATATCATCATATGTATGTTAGTCCAAAGAACTTCGGTGACTAGAATTTGTGCCCCCTGGTGGTGAGAAAGATAGTTCAGCTTCCACTAGAGCTGGCAATTCCAGTGCTGTGCATGAACTGCTGTTGGGGACCAGTTTCAGGAGGCAGAGCCCCCCTCCCTTCTATGTGAAAGCAACACTGGGCTGGAAAGAGTAAAACATTTACCGACACACAAAGGTATAATTTCCTTCCTAATTGAGACAAATGTTCAGCCTGCAGTGTAGGATCATCACATGGGGTTGTGGGACCCAGAGCCTCTGCTCATCATACTTTGCCTCTAGGCCTTGCTATGCAGGGGAATTCATCCCACTCACCTTCCACACGGTATTGGTTTATAGAGCTCCTTGGACATACCCAAGATCGCAGCATGCTCAGAGAGGGGCCTGACTGGAGCAGCTATTGTCAGATCTCAGCGTATAAAGAGGCTCTAAGCGCTTAGCGATCTGGGAAGCAGAAGGGACTGAGCAGGGAGATCAGGCCAAGAGTGTCTTCCCATGCAATCCCACTGGTGGCAGAGGGGAGGAGGATCCTTCCCATCTGAGCTTACTGCCAGGAGGGCAGAGTGCTGGCCTGGGAAGTGCAAGGTGTGCCTAGGAAACAGGTCCCCTGCTGCTACGAGGTTTGCGCTCATGGCCGCACATGAGTGTGGCTGAGGTGGAGAAATATGGCTAGCATGGGGTACCCTGCCTCCTCCTCACAGCGAGATGCCAGAGATGGCTTCTCTAGGAGAGCCTCTAATGCGCTGTCAGGGATGGCTGGTAGCGTCACCACACAGCAAGGGTGGGGGTAATAGGCACCGATATAAGACAAAGCCCTAAATATCGGGAGTCTCCTTATAAAATCGGGACATCTGGTCACCCTAATGACTGATATAAGCCTAAGTAAAGGGTGTCTCACATGGTGTCACCTTGTGGCTGAACAGTATAATACTGTTAAACATTCTATTACGCGGGTTCCCAAATTTGCTCTGGGGCTTGGCCAGAGTAAGCTCCTGGCTGGCCGCGAGATGTTTTGGTTACCCAAGTGGCTGTAGGTTCAGCCACTCACAGCTCCCACTGGCCACGGTTCGCCATTCCCGGCCAATGGGAGCTGTAGGAAGCGGTGGCTTAACCTGCACTGCTTCCTACAGCTCCCATTGGCCGGGAATGGGAGACTGTGGCCAGTGGAAGCTGTGAGTGGCTGAACCTACGGCGACTCAGGTAAACAAAACATCTTGTAGCCAGCCAGGGGCTTACCCTGGCCAAGCCACGGAACAAGTCTGGGAACACCTGTTCTATTAAGATAGTAACCCAGGGTCACTCCTTTGACACACTTGGGGTATGTCCACACTGCAATAAAACACATGCGGCTGGCCCTGAGCAGCTGACTCAGGCTCACAGGCTTGGGCTGGGGAGCTATAAAACTGCAATGAAGACTTTAGCCCAGGATCAAGCCAGAGCCAGATGTCTACACTGCAATTTTATAGCCCTGCAGCCCAAACCCCAGGAGCCAAAGTCTGCTGAGCCAGGCCAGCCACAGGTGTTTTACTGCAGTGTACATTTACCAAGAGTGATACAGCCAGAACATCTGCCGTCACGGGCCCAAAGAGACGTACAGACAAAGGACAGAGCACCGCAAACTAAGATAAGCCAGGGGTGACCTAGCAAGTGACTTTAGATGTATGTGTTAATGCTTCTTTGAAGGAAAGACTGTGGTTTATAGGGACGACTTTCAGGAGGGAATTGGAGGAGGAGCAGGTGGTGATTTTAAATAATCAAACATAATAACAAACTTCTCTGCAATGCAATCTCCAGCAGGAAGCTCAGACAGTCTCATCTTGGAGCAGAGAGGCTGCTGGGAACAACAGAAAGCAGCTAATTAACAGCTCTTACAGAAGCCTAACTCTTCAGGTACACCACCTTTGAAATGGAGGCAAGCCCAGTCCAAGGAAGGGAAGCCTACAGCTATTAAATGCGGCTACAGTCACAGTTCAAGGTTGTGGTCACAAGGTCTCTTTCAAGATGTCTAACAAGCGTGAATTCATTGGTCCTTCATGGAATGTGCAAGAACTCAGCGGAATCACTGTGGCCCTTTAAGGCTCTGTGGACCCCATCATCCTTTCATTTACATATACTGTGACTTCACTGAAGTCATTGAGTTACTCCTCTTTCACGCATCTGTGAGACTAGAATCAGGCCCTCCCTTTCGCTCCATTAGTGCTTCAAACACTCTTTCGGCCCAGTCACTGTGTTCCTTGTACACACAAAACTCCATAATTTGCCAGTAGATCTCAAAAGGCTTTACAAAGAGAGGACAGTATCATTATCTCCATTTTTCAGAGGGGGAAACTGAGGCACAGAGCTTTGGGGGCACTTGCTCAAAGTCACCATCATCAGACCCACGACTAGAATGCAGGTCTTCTGAGTCCCAATCTAGTGCTCTCTTTCTCTGCTTGAGTCCTTTATCTCTCATTTAAATAGCAAGTTGATTTGGCTGAGAGGGGTATATAGTGTCTGCTGTGCAGAAGAGACCCTGAAAGATTTAAAATTGTTTTACTAAAAATTAAACATACAAGGCCAAAAGAAAAAAAAAGATAGATGTAAAGAGTACAATATGAACAAAAATGAGGGCTGCTTCTGCCATAGATCACCATCAAAACCATATTCACAGTTATTTTTACTATTTAACTAACAGGGATTCTTTAGGCTTGAAATTTCTCATGCTCAATCCAAAGATTAAACCATTTTGGAATGTTTTTAAAAAAAAATAAATCAGTAATTACCTTGAATTCAAGTGTATGCAAAAATTAAAAAGAGAAAGAACAAAACAATATTAGGTTCCTTTAAAGAAACACTAAGGTTATTCTTGTTAACTCAACAGGTTAGTTTTTAAACTTCAACCTTGCCCTGGACTTCATTGTCAATGAAGCCAAATGAGTACCAGATGGTCCAAGATTTCCAAAGCTGATCTGGGATTGATCAGTTTTGGGGTGTCCAATTTTCAGCAAGTTCTTAGCACCCCTCCTATGGAAAAATCAGACCTCTTACTGTGTTTCAAGTTGGGCACCCAAAATCACTAAACACTTTTGAAAATCTTGACCTTGTAACGCACAAAGTTGCTCAGCCTATCTTCATGAATTTGTTGGCTTTCCTTTTGGCGCCATCTGGATTTTTAAAAATTAATTCACTGTAAAGTATGCAATAAAAAACAAAAATATATCAGTCTGATGAGAGGGTTAGCCTGCTTGCCTGACCCACAGAAGTGCTTGTAATGAAGCTGTTAAGATGACTTGTATAAGGTAAGCAGAAATTGACTCAGAACCACCACTGGGTCTCCATTTGCTGCAGAACAGAATTCAAAGCTCCCAGGGTGCAATTTTCTAAAATATTATGCCCAAGGGCTAGACCAATTTGTATAGCGTGGATGCTGAGAGCCATTGAACCAAACTGTAAACCCTGCGTGTATGATGGAAACCACTTCAAGCCAGGGGGTGCAGCAGTACCCCTAGCTGAAGCACCTATGCTATGGCCTGGATCCTCAAAGGTATTTAGGCACCTCAGTCCCATTGAAATCAACGAGAGCTACATGCCTAAATACCTTTGAGGTTCTGCAACCAATTGGTAGAACTCTTGTTGACGTCCAAGGGAAGAAAGTGAGGCTGCTACTGAGCATCGCTTAAACACTCGCCCCATCTCAGAGACCACTGCAGCGCTTCGACAGCTATGCCAGCCTGGGATATTGCGACTTGACAAACCCAGGCTTCGGTCGTCAGGCATTGTGGGTGCAGAGAGATCCCCATGGAAGAAAAAAGTTATCTACCTTTTCCTAACTCTTGTTCTTTGAGAGGTGTTGTTCATGTCCACTCCATTCTGTGTGTGTGCCCACATGCACAGTTGACAGAGATTTTTGCCTTAGCGGTAGCCGTAGGGCCAGCTATCATGCCCCCTAGAGTGCTGTGCCCATGCAGTGGTAAATCAGGCATCATCGGCCCTGCGCTCTCTCAGTTCCTTCTTGCCAGCAACTCCGAGAGAGGGGCAGAACTGCGGGTCATGGAACAGACATGAGCCACATCTCAAAGAACAACCAATGGACCAGATAGACTTTGATCGAGGAGAGTGACAAGCCCTGGAGTGTGAGACAGAGGAGGTAGTCTAGAATGAGTTGCAACAAAGCTCGCTCGGGACAGACACCTTTATCCGCCATCCATCAGGTGAACCGCTTCCATTTGGCCAGGTAGGTCACTATGGTGGAGGGCTTTTTATTTCCCAACAGGACTCACGGAGTTTGGCCGAGCACTGTTGCTCCTGCAGGTTTAGCCGCACAGCAACCAACCTGTCAGATGTAGCGCCACCAGGCTGGGGTGCAGGAGACTGCCGTAGTTCTGGGACAACAGGTCTGACCTAGCGGCAGCTGGAACAAGGTTTTCACCGAGAGGTCCAGCAGCGTGCTGAACCAGCGTTGGCATGGCCATGCCGGTGCTATGAAGATGATCCTTGCCCTGTCCTGTTTGATCTTTATTAGGACCCTGGGCAGCAACAGCACCAGAGAGAAGGGGTACATGAGAGCCCCCAACCATGGAAGCAGGAAGGCATCCGACAGGGATTCTCTGTCTATGCCCTGAAACGAGCAGAAAACGTGAGTTTCTATTCTGCATGGATGTGAATAGATCCACCCGGGGAGTTCCCCACTTGTAGCACAAGACGGTATAATTCTGGGTTTACACTCCAGAGGGGGCTACATGCCTTAGCTGTGCTTTCCCACGCAGAACTGATCTCAGCGTCTGTGTGCATGTGAAGCTGCAGCTGAGGAAAGAGCAAACCTGGAGAGCTGAGCTTGGCAATTTATCACAGCACCTCAGTGGGAAAGGGAACCCAGGTTGGTGGGTCAGGCAGGCTCAATGGTAGCCAAGTTCCAAGTGGCACCCCGGGGGAAACCCGTCACAGAATCGACACGAGCAAGCCCTCGAAGAAGAAACCCAGTTGTGGAAAAGTTTGACACCAGCTCTAACTGAGCTCTAAATCCTGTCAGTCCTGGGCTCAATGTCAGACATACCTCATAAAGTAAGCTTCCCCCCAGGAACTGCAGTCCCAAACTCTGCCCCAGACTCCAAAGGAAGAGAGAGAAATAACACCATGTGTGTTTGCTTTTCCATAGTGGGCTGGCACTTCAACACCAAGGTGACCTGACAGGCACCTTAGCAGGGAGATAATTGATTAGCAGGGTAGCCCTCCCTTGTGACCCAGAATACAGTAGCTAGTACAGACGTCTTTTATAGGGTCTGTGCCTAATGATTTCATGAAAGGCGTCATCGAGATGTGCCCTTGAATCTATTCAGATGTTACTGCGCCAGGGATAGTTTAACATTAGACTCCATCGAGAGAGAGAGAGCGCGCGCACAAGCTCTATAAGCAGCCGTAGAGCACAGTGCTTCAGAGCAACTCTTCAAAACCACTCGCGAATACACGCCCCGGGGGGTCTGTAATTGCCATGTTGCCTACCCATAATGATAGGGAGAGCGAATCGGGGCAGCTGCAAGGATTAAATGAGACACTTGTCTAAACAAATCCAGGATGTTCTCTTCCCCGGATTTATCTGTGCCATGGTGACAAGAGATGCAATTAGGGTTCCATACAATACGGTTTAGATGAGATCCAATAAAGTTAGTGTGAAGAGTAATTAGTCTGAACAATATCGGAGACGCTACTTTGCACTAGAGGCGTGTCTCAGGATCCCCGCTGAGCCCCGTGCTCCCTGGTGTAAGATTCTGTAGAGACACACAGTCAGGCCCTAACAGAAGAGCTGGCACCCAGAGAGAAGGAAAACATCACTGTTCCCATTTTACAGACAGAGGGAGATTAAGGTTCCAATCCAACACCCACTGTTGTCAGTTAGAAAACTCCAAATTCAATTCAATAGGCCCCGGGTGACTTACCCAAGATTAGGCAGGAAATCTGGGGCAGAGACAGAAGCTGAAGCCAAGGCTTTTGAGCCCTAACTACAAGACCATCCTGACTGTCTGGGATAGGTTTGTACTACAGTGCACGCAGGTGTGTGCATGCAGCCCAGACGGGCATACCCAAGCTAGTTTAATTGACACTACATCAAGTCACAATAGCAGCACAGCCACGACAGCATAGGCCAGCCCCTTGAGCGTGTATTCAGGGTGCGGTTGTACTCCAGTAACAAGGGCAGCATAGCCCTGGTTTCAGGGCAGCAGCCTGAGCTGGTCTCCCACATACAATCCCACCCAGAGCACTGATCTAGCGAGCTCCAGGATGTCCACACCCCCCCCCCCCCGCTCCCCATAGTGTTGCTTTTAAGCAAATATTCTAGAATCTAAACATAATTCTCTCTCTCTCTCTCTCTCTATTTGGGGTTTGTTGGTTCATTCGTCTTTGTCCTCTTGGGCAAATCTTTCCGTGAGTTACCGCAGTGGGGGGAGAGAAAAGAAACCATTATCTAAAGAGAACATTCACTCAGCCCTCACTAACACTGGGGAGGCAGATTCTCTGCACTGCGGATTTGGCCCCAGGGTCTCCAGTTTTCGTTAATAAATGCTCATAGTCTGGGACTACAGGTCAACAGTCAGACTAAAAAAAGGCTTCACCAGTAAGGTAAGACTATGGCTTCCGCTCCCTTCTGTTGGCTTCCAGAGCAGAGCCAACATCCAGGAAAAATAAGAGTTTAGATTCTGTAGAGACAATGTCTCATTTGTTCCTCACAGCTGCCCCTATTCTATCCCCCCCTATCATTATGGTCAGGCTCCATGGCAATTACAGATCCCCCCTGCGGGTTATTCTCTAGCAGGTTTTGCAGCATTGCTCTGAATTACAGCTTCTCCTAAAGAGAATCTTCTTTAGGATCTATGTCCAAACGCCATGCAGGAAGTTGGCAAGTAAATCCCATGAGGTCAGGGCAGTCTGCCTCATCGGGGCACCTGAAATACAGATATTTTTGCCCTATGCCCAGCCTTCTAACAATTCCATCTGTAACATCAAAGGCTTGCATCCTTTAGTGGCAGCAGTAAACAAGTGATTTCCTGTTGTGACTTTATGGCACTCCTGTTGTCTCAATGATGCCTACACACCATTCTGTTAGCAAGGTTATCTCCTCATCTATATATAGCAGCACAGACTTGCCTGATGCCTTACAAGCAAATAAGACCCTAGAAAGACGTACTATTGAAAGGGCTGAACTTGAGGGGTACTGAGCAGCCTTCTCTCTCTCATGCAGCTTGGTGGGACTTGAGAACACTAGCATTTCACATAGTGAGGCCCCAAGTGAGATTTCACAGCGTAAGAGAAATAGCCCAAGACTGCAGCAGGGAGGAAGTAGGCTGGTTAGAATAGAAGACAAGAGCTGTAAATTCTTTGGGGGCAGGGAGCAGCTTTTTGTTCAATCTGTACAGCACCTAGCACAACAGGGTCCTGGTCCATGGCAAGGGCCCCTAAGTACCTCCACAATACAACCAACCAGCCACCAACAGGAGTGGAGAACTGTCCCTGGGGAAGTGGTAATGGTAAGTAGATCCTATGTGTCTCACATGTCATGGGATGGGGATCGTTAGAAGATGACTTTCCCTCCTGCTCAAAACTGCAGTCACGCTGGCCTACATTTAACAGCTTTCGCAGTTCAGACTGGGTCAGGGAGAGCTCCCCCACAACTGCTGAAGAGGAGAAGAAAGAGGTCACGAGAGCAGTCAATAGAGAGGAACTTAATCAGAGAGCTTCTTGCTTTTGTCACCTTATCCTGGTTTTGCCTTTGTTACTTGGGAATTTCAGCAAAGGGAGGTACTGGCTCTTTATACCATTACTTAGTGGGTTTAAAGTAACTAACTAAAATCAAACTTAACTTGGGTTTGTGGAGGGGGAGTGGCCCAGGCTTCCCCAAAGGGTTATATTACTAATAATCATTAGTAGTATGGCAGTGCCCAGAGACCCTGATCGGACCATCTTGCACTAGATGAACAAACATGTAGCGACGAGATGGCCCCTGCCCCAGATTTTTACAATCTAGTTTATGAATAAGATCCTGTTGGAAGGCACTTTCATTATCTCCTAGATGGCTTTCTACCTAGAGCTGGAGTCCTGGGGGTGCATGAAGTTGGGGTTTGAAGGTATCTGCCCTTAAAAGGAAGGCAGCTACATCAGAAGATGATCCTCATGGGAATGATCAAAAGAAGGCTGGATCCAGTGCGTGCTGAAGACAGACATTGGGAAGCCTAATGCTTTTTTCCAGTTATCTTCTATGAGACCCGAGCAGCAGTGCAGAATTATTCAGCTGCTTTCCATGTGCTTTATCATCAGTGATCCCTCTGGGCTGTGACCTATAAGAGAGGCTCTTTGGCTCCTTTAACATAATTTTTTAATCTGTTCAGGAAGATGTGCATTACATACATCATAACCAACAATCTTCTCCCTAGCCAACTACAGTGAAATACGTGCAAGGGGACTGCCCCCTTACTAAAACTCAGTTGGGGTGGGGGTTGGTTGCTAACTCACAGTTCCAAAAGAAAGGGGAGGGGTCAATGGGAAATCAGGACCCGGAGACTGACAGTCCCCAGGGGTCACGGGGAGAGGCCAATGATCCAGGTCAGCCTGATTGACAGGGCAGGCAGGCTAAGGAGGGAGTCAGGAGGCGGGAGTGCGGGGGAGTTCGGTCCTCTGTGTGACCTGGAATTGCCTGGGTCAGTCAGAGTGGGGCCGAGATAAGGGGAGAGCAGAGGTCCGAGCAGAGCCGGGCCAGCCAGAGGGGCCAGAAAAGCAGCCGGGAGCAGAGTCCCAGAAGCAGCCGATGGAGCAGGCCTGTGCTGGGAGCAGAGCTGCAGCAAACAGAGCCAGAGAGGCCAGAGAAGCAGCCCAGGGAGCTAGAGGCAGAGCAGCAGCAGCGATGGATCAGAGCGGAGCTGGGGCAGTCCAGAGCCGGGTGCAGGGAGCAGCTGGAGAGAGCGAGGGGGACCCTGGACAGCCGGCCCAGCACAAGAGGCCTGGCAGGCCAGACTTGGAGAGGGATCGTAACCCCCAGAAGTGGGGGGGGGGGCGGAAGCAGCCACTGACTCTGGGAAGAAGGGTCCTGCCACCTAGAGCCTGAGGGCGTCCAGCCACCACCAGACCAAGTGTCCGACCCACAGCATCCCTGAGCACAGCCAGGGCCAGAGAAGGGGCCTGGGACGTGTGAGGAACAGACTGAACCGCCCTGACACCTCAGAGACGCTGGTTGTGACGTCCCCGTGCTGCAGAGCGGGTGACGGGTTTTCTTCACCTTTGCCAGTTTCTCCTTATTTTTGAAGTAGTTGTTGTTTAATAAGGTGTATTTGCTTTAAACTGTATGGAATGGTCAGTGGGTCAGGGAAGTGTCCAATGCAAAGAGAGCACCCCGGAGTGGGACACTCCAGCCCTGCCCGAAGTGACCACAAGGTTGGGGGTTAAGCCCCCCAGGAATCCTGGGCCCAGCCTTGTTGGGGTTACGAGGACTTTGCCACACAGGCCAGTGGAAGGGGAGCCCTCGAGGTGAGGCAGGCCTCTGGGTAAATGGAGTGGAAGTGAGGACTCCAATTCTTTTGCTAGCCCATTTCACGAGGGTTGTGTATGAGCCAGGAAAATTCCCCACAATAGCAGGTCCATTCCCCTGTTTACACACTGGTGAAACACTTGGGACTTCCAAACCCTGCTCTGCATACTATGTTAACCCTCCCAACAGCACAATCCAAATTCCATATTAACCATGCAGCACCCAACAACCAAAGGGTACGTAACTAATTCTGTGGAAATGGAAATTTCACTTCCCTTATAAACAGTGCTGCTCCTGCAATAGATCTTCCTAGTGTTCCTTTCAGGATACACAGATGCTGCACCTGGCTATACTGCTCTCAGTAATAATTACATAGCCAGAAGGATCCTTTTGGTTTTAAACACACAGCCCCCGGCAAGCACTAACAATACCTGTTCTACCACTGTTTACACTTATAGCCTGCTATTCTCCTCTGCCCTCTACCTGATTCACTGACTTGGAGACCTATTGGCCTGTTTTCCACTTTTCTCTTCATCTAGCACTGCCAATCCCAAGTGTTCAAAAATTGTGTGTAAAGGCCCCCCAAAATCATGAGATTAGCTAAAAAAAATATTTGGGTTTCTTTTATTTGTTGTCTAGGTTTTTGAGCCTTTAGGGTTTCATGTTTTTAAATTTTACAAAGCAAATCATAAGGGCTAGAAACATATTTTAAAGAAGTTAGCTGAGATTTTCATGTAATCAGGTCTCCAGGAGCAGGGGCTGTTAAGAAAAATAACATCAAATACCAAGAGCCTCACCAAAAAAGTCAAGTTGGAAACGCTGTTGCTCCTTTGTGCAATGTAAATTCTTCAAAAACTAACAGAGGACAACTCATGTGCAGTCAGCATAGTTAAAACTTTGCAGCCCACACCCCTACCCCCTTTTCCACGCTGCTAAACCAGACTCCTACCTGATTCCCTGCCTTCTGCCCTACATTAGGAACAGACTCCACGCATGCCATGCCTTCTCAGTATAGCCTTCACATTTCTTCTGGTAATCTCCCTCTTCCATTATGCATTGCTGGTGAGCAATCCACATGTCACACTCCATTAGTATTACTGTATCGGTCACTGCCACCTTTGGGGACAAGCCTGGGTCCTTGGTTTGCATTTAGCATATATCTGACTTGTACAGTATTGTGCACATTTCTAGTGATGAGGTGGCAGTAGCAACCCCACAATTAAACTTACAGTGAGAAAACTTCCATGTGCTGTGGATCAGCCCTCAAAGCATTTTAATAATGACAAGCAAGTCCCTGGGTCAGATCTTCAGCTTGTACAAAACTAGCTCCATGACATCAATGCTGATTTACACCAGCTAAGTGGAAGTAAAGGCTGTAGGCTTTGGCCCAACACTAAAAGGTTTTATGTTTTTAACTTCACATATACCAACAAGATCAAAGTTAACCACAACACTTCTATGTGATTCTGCTGTGTGTATCCTTCCATAGCACAGCAGAGAAGCACAGATCCTATCTCTGAAGCAGGTCTCTGCAGCAAATCCCAGCCCAGAAAGCTAATATTTGCATCCAGCCCCCTCTTTTCCTCCCCATTCATTTGATTCCTGACATATTGTTGGTACATCTGCTCTATTAATTAAAGCTGATTTGAACAAGACAAACTGAATCCTGAATACAGCTCTTTGGTGGAAAAAAGTCTGTTATAAAATTGCACACAGCCTCTAGATTCCCATGTCCCATTTGCTCAATTTACTTCTTAAAAATGCTGTGGTCTGCTCAGGCCCTCTTCCATGGAGGGAGAGAGAGATTCACTCCAGCACAATCTGACCTTCCTGAAGCTTTTACAGCCCCAGACAGTGATTTGTAGGAGCTTGGGTTTTTCCCATGATCTTTGAGGGAAGTGAGTGGGGAAAGGCAACGTGACTGATTTTTCTCGCAGCTAGATTGACCCTGTAGTGCTCAGCGAGGCATAAAACACATTTTGACTGGTAGAGCAAAGCAGCAGGATGTGGAAATCCTTGAGGGGCAATATATAAACTAACACACAATTGGGACAGGAGGGTTTTTTTCCACTCACCAGAGTAACTTCATCCAAATCCAGCTGTTGAACAATAGCCATCAGGCAGACATCACATCTTAATGGCAGGCAGCACGTCAGACATTCAAGTGCAAACTTAAAACCTCTGTGTCTCTCGAAGATTTCCTAGTAGAATTAAGAAAAAGCATTTCCTCCTAGGCCAGAGGAGTCATTTCAAACGTGTTCTGTTACAAAAATCAGTGCATATGGGACCTATCTAAAGGCTCCACAACACTGTGTGTGAGAGAGAAAGCCTAGTGAATGTGCTGCAGCCAGGCTCTGCAAAATCCAGTTGCTCATGGAGACTGGTACATGGTGAGTGGTAATGGAGGAACCAGGGCACGTAAAATAGTCCACTCCAAACCTATGCCCTAAGTTAAAACTCAGTCATTGTGGAGCCCCTTCCCCTGCCCCAATGATCTTTCATGGGATTCTGGCTAGGCCAAAAACCAAAATGCTGTACAAAAAATAGATACATTTCTTACAGGATTTGCTAGCAAATTACTAAGGGGCTGTAGTGGGCGACTGCCCCCCCTCCAGCAGAAAAGGGGTTAGAACAGTCTTGGAGAGGTCTGTTGCTGGGGGAAAGCAGCAAACCTGGGCTGATGGGAAAAGTAGCTGAGGGTGTGGCTGGCCACAGCTGTGGCCAGCTCAATCAGGGCCCAGCTGGCCTTTATAAAAGGTCTGAGAGTTAAAAGCTAGAGATCATCTCCCTTTAACACCAGAGGGAGACTGACCTGGCTGCCTGAAGGAGCAAAGGGTACTGAAGGTGGAGCCGTGCTGGGAAAGGGGCAGGCTGAGCTGTGGAGCTCAGGCCTGGCGACCTCCCAGGCTGTGGTCCAACAGGAAGGCCTGAGAAGGTCCTAGGCTGCAGGGAATGGCAGCAGGTCCAACCCCCACTTGCCTCTGATGAGTAGCTTTTACACTGCAGTCTGCCCTAGGGAGCAGGGGCTTGATGCTGACTGGCAGTAGCCATAAACTGAGGCAAGGGGGTGGGGGAATAGAGGTTTGGGGGTGCCCTGAGGAGGGGACACAGTGTGGGGGTATTGCCAGGGGGCAGCACCCCAGGTAAAAAGGCACCAGAGTCCAGGGGGGACATGGGGGCCAGAGACGATGAGACACCAGTCTGCAGAGGGTGCTCTGGGGCTGGAAAAGAGCAAATTCCCAGTCCTCCAGCAGGAGGTGCCACAGTGGTGAATCACCTCCTCACTACAGGGCTTTTATAACCCTCCTGCCCCCAGTGAAGTCAGGAACAATGATCCTTATTTTACAGGTAGGGAAAGGAGGAGACAAAAAAGTTATGGCTGGAATTTTCAAGAGGCTTTAAATATTTAGGCACCTAGATTTCATTGAAGCTCAAATGGAGTTGGACATCTATCTCCTTTGAACATCTCTGCATAAGTGATTTGCCAAAGAGCAACCAACACCTCACTGTCAGGGTTAGAACTCACACATTCCTGGCTCCTAGCCCTGTGCTCAGTCTGTTACATCATGCTGCCCTTTTCGTACCGGAAGTCTAAGAAAGAAGTCCTGAGTTGCGATGTCTTGCCTAAGGGCCAACCCTGCATCTCCTTGATCATGTTATTAGTCCGACTGAAGCCAATGGGAATACTCATTGTAGGAGGCACTGTGACTGACTGCAGAACTCAATCCTAGGTCTCCTGACTTGAAGAAGCTACGAGGGCTATTCTAACAGGAACCAAATCTCCCAGTTGTTGGCTTTCCTCTTATCAGTATCTGCAAGTCCCATCATAGGCCCTTTTGTCATCCTGCCTTGTTACAGCGCCTGGATTTTGGGAAAAGGACAATGTAATGGATTTTTTTAAAAAAAAACAAAAACAAAAAAAACCCACAAAAACCTTTTTGTATTTTTTTTTGGGGGGGACGGGGAGATATAAATTTGTTCTAAAGAAAGATGGTGTCTAAAGAAATCGATGGCAATTACACTCCAGAGTTGTAGATTTCCAAGGGATTTGTACATTTCAGCACCAGCCAAAGCCCGAGGCCAATGCAGTGACTTTTAAAATATATAAAAACTTCATCACACTTTATTAATCACGTCTCACTGCTTCATTATCTCCACGCGTGCTCCTGGCTGGCACTCTTGTTGCTGTTTCCTTTGGAAAGCTGCTTGGTCATCCCATTATTGCAAGAGAACATTGCGATGATTAAAGTCAGAGTCATTTAAACAAAATGAATGGCCCTCACCAGGAGCAGAGTTAAGTCACTTTCTCTTAAGAAAAGCACTTACAGATGTGCATAACTAACTGGCTTGGTCAGGGCTCACCCCCAGCAGCACCAAACCACCCGGAAGGTGACTGAATGGAGCTTTGGGTACTATACTGTCTCTGCACCAGCACAGCACACTGGCTCCAAGGTTGGACGCAGGGGTGGAGTTCACTTCCCTAAACCCTTTACACTCCACCAATATAGAGGGGAGTAATGGGATGTACATAGGTGGAATGAATTTCATTTTTAGGACCCAATCCTGTTCCCATTAATGCCACGGGAAGTGTTGCCACCAACTTCAATACAGTCCAAACTGGGACCATAACTGCTCAGTGTTTCCCATTGGGATAATAGGGAGGATACTTACTTCACAAAGGGCCTGTTGGGCTTAATTCATTAATACTTGGAATACACAGAGATCCTTGGATGAAGGAGTCACAGAATGGAGAACTGTGAGCCTAAATCTGCAAACCTTTACTTTGGTGAGCAGTTCCACTGAGACTACTCATGCGACACTGCATGTGAACTGAGTAACAGACCTGTGACAGGTCAGATCCTACAGTGTGTATTACTAATAGGTCTGTGTAAAGCCATTATACTATCTGGCAGCATTACAACACATCAGTGGCACTTTTAAATAATTAGATACAAATCTAACGTGGCTACAAGGCCGTTAACTTCATGTGATTATCAGTTACTTGGCAATTTATAGGCTAAGCCTTTTAATCCCCATTGCTCAGTGTTTGGTGTGACTACAACCACATGCACTATCTTTGGGGACCATATTGTATGAAGTGTTTATGTATAATTGTTTTCTACGCCATGGGGGAGGGTTACCATAGCTCCTCCACAAACTAAAAAGAGAACAAATCAACCAAAAACAATTAGCAGGTGATTCAAGTGAATCCCTGAGACTGAACTCTGGAGAGGCACCCCGGGGTGAAGTGGTTTGCAGAGACTGTTTCAAGTTAGGTTTTCCAGAGCCAACGAAACAAAGAAAGGTTTTGATCTAAGAAGATGAGCTTGAAATGACACAGGACTTTCTTTCTGACCCAGCAAATGGACAGGAGCTTATGTCCGCGGAGGGAGGAGAAGAAGGGAAGTAGCACAGCCCTTGCAGAAAGGTTGGGAAGACTCAAGCTTACTAGGGTCAAACAAGACTGATGGGTGACTCCTTGTATGTTCCATAGGTTGTTTATCTGCTTTTTTCCCCCCTGTAATGTTTTCACCTTAAGAATAAAGGTGCTTGCTTAGAAAGAGCTGTAGGATAACTTATAACCGCTGGTAACACACTGTTCATAGCCTGTAGAGTGAAAGCAATGCACAGATGCTGGGCTTTAGGCAGACTGGCTTACTGATGGCATATTGTAAGGCAGGGAGCTGTGCAGCTTTAAAACCCCTGGTCAGGATTGAGACAGACATAGAGCTACGTCCACGAGAGGCAATAGCTGGAAATCTGAAGTAGCTGCTGGAGAGAGTCCAGAGGGGGAAATACAGCTGCAGCTACCCTGCCACTCTGACAGTCGGATTTACACTTTACACATGAAGTATATACATTAATTAGGCATACCAGTTGAAAGCTGGCTCCTTGGGGATTCTCACTCTCAAAGCAGAGTTAAATTCTTAAGCCATAAAGAACAAATCCTTACTGTATCTAAATTCTTCCCCACAATATTAGAAGCTATCTGGGTTAAGATCACATTTACCTTAAATATCCATACAAAATTATTTACAAAATATTACAAAATTATGGGTAAGTACTTTTGATGTACTATTGACAATAGTGTAATGTAGGCTGTGGACCTTGGATCCAATGGTAGTAGGCTTTTTAAGCTATGTCTACACTCGCACTTTTGTTGGTATAACTTATGTCGCACAAGGGTGTGAGAAAACACCCCCCTGAGCAACATCAGATACACTGACAGAAGCGCCAGTGTGGACAGTGTTGTCAGTGGGAGATGCTCTCCCACCAACACAGCTACTGCCACTTATTGGGCATGGTTTAATTATATTGCCAGAAGAGCTCTGTCCTATGGGCACAGAGCAGCTATACGGGAGATTTTACAGTGCTGCAGCTGCATAGGTACAGCTGTGCCATTGTAAGTGCTCTAGTGTAGACATGGCCTTAGAAATATTTATGGCCAGTTTATGCCTATTGATCTGCCTCAATGTGGAAAAGCTTTAGGCCAAGCCCAGCCCAACTTGCTGGGAGTAGTGGGGATACGCTGCAGAGAAATCCTTCACTACAAAGTATGCAGAGAAGCAACAGAACCACTCCATGGGTTGCTTTTGCAGCCCCGAAGGTGAAAAAAGAGTTGCTGTAGCTCTCTGCAGGGATGGAGATCTATGCAGGCAATGGATCCACTAGCCAGATCATGTCACAGATGCATCATTAGGGCCCTACCAAATTCACAGCCGTGAAAAACACATCACCGACTCTGAAATCTGGCCTTGTGTGCTTTTAGTCTACACTATACAGATTTCACAAGGGTGACCAGGTTTCTCAAATTGGGGGTCCTGACCCAAAAGGGAGCTTCAGGAGGGTGGTGGTATCGCAAGGTTGTTTTAGGGGGGAGGGTCACAATATTGCCACCCTTATTTCTGCACTGCCTTCAAAGCTGGGCAACCAGAGAGCAGTGGCCGGGCACCCAACTATGAAGGCAGTGCCCCACCAGCAGCTGCACAGAAGTAAGGGTGCCAATACCATACCATGAAAAGAGGAGTCCAGTGGCACCTTAAAGACTAACGGATTCAGTATATTTATACCATACCATGCCATCCTTCTGCATTGCTGCTGGTGGCGGTTCTGCCTTCAGAGCTGGGATCCCAGCTAGCAGCCACAGCTCTCCAGCTGCCCAGCTCTGAAAGCAGCACCGCTACCAGCAGCAGCACAGAACTAAGGGTAGCATAACCTTGAGGACACGCCCACCCTCCCAAGAAAAGACACACACTTGGGTCAGGACACCTACAATTCCACCACTGTGAAATTTCAGATTTAAAGAGCTGAAATCATGTATTTTAAAAATCCTATGACCGTGAAATTGACCAAAATGGACCATGAATTTGTACAGCCCTATACATCATGCACAGAAGCACACCCTGCACCTTCCCCAAATCCTTCCTCAGCTCTACGACTGAACTGCAACAGCTCCACTGGAATGGATTCCTCCATATGTTTGTAGGCAGGATTTACCTCAAAATAATGGGCCATGCAAACAGGATTCCCTCCAGTAAAAGCAGGCGCAAGACTAGTTTTCTTCTTCCACACACAGCTCTAAGTCTCACTCCTGATCCGCAATATTTCTGCTCGTCCAGACTTGCGCTGAGCAGATTGCCATCTCTGTGAAAGAGCTTTGCAACCCAGGCAACTGTCCATTGGGAACTCTGCCAAGACCAAACTCATTTTAGTTCTAACCCACGACAAATTTTCATTACATCTCAACTTAACAGTTAAAAATGTTCTGCTTGTCTGCTCATGGGGCTGTCAACTCATGTATGAAGCAGAAAATGTCAAATCTTCAGTACTCTCCAGTCTTAAATTAAACTTCACCACCTTAGTGCACCCCCACTAGCTAGTCTGAGATTAACAACTCATTGCCAGTACCTGTGTATGAAAACAGGGAACATTACAGCTAGGAAGCTACATGCAACCCCAATGAGACTTTACATTTATCAAGTAGCAAGGCAAATCATTTAAAGAAAAAAAAAAAGCCACTTATTCATAGCTGAAACCAGAGATTATTCAGATCAATTTCTTCCCCCGATTTAGACCAATTAGCTAAAGAGTCAATCCTCATTTAATAACATGGTCTAAAGATGCATTTTCATAAACGCATTGGAGTCTCCGATGCAGGAAGAGTATTTTTCTAATAAATAAAAATGGCCACTAATTGATGCTCACTAATTACATGAGTACGAAGAGCTGTATTACAGTAAACAACTTCTATTGTTCCGGCCTGTTCAGCAGAGTCCAGAGTGGCTGATACATGGGCATCAGAGCAGAACAATTTGCTGAATTACTCACTTCAGGCAATGGCCAGTTCAACTGCATAATTTTCAAGTCTGTTTGGCTTAGCTTTCCATACTAACAGAGCATCACTATGTTAAAGAAAAGGACATTGGCAGGTTAAAATCATACACAATAATATTTCAAATATATGGGTAGCAGACTACAGTGATCAGTGAAATAATTTAAAAAAAAATTTAACAATGCAGACATTTTCCATGTATTTTACTATGCACTGCTTTAAGCTGAAAGATTTCCCCAAAATCTGCCTATGCAAAGAGAATTGAAGCATCAAAGCAGTTTAAATTTCTCCTGTCATTTCGTATACAGTTAGAGACAAAAATTGCCTCCCCTCTGCCTTCTAATCTGGACTTTCCTCCTTCACTTACAGAGCAGGAAGAGGAAAAATTAGTTAATATTCATACAATTTAACATTCTCCATGTTTTGAAAGCAGTCCTGGGAAAGATTTGCTATCCAAGCAGACAAAGGAAATCAGCTGGAATACTTGTTAGTATAGTAGAGCTGACCTTGAGAAATAAAAGGCACGCAGCTATCTCTGCACAATACCAGTCATTGGTATCCAGCACTTAACACGACCAGAAACGTTAGGCTAGGGTTTAATAAAAATACTTTGCAGATGAAAGTATATCATAATAGGCTTCTCACAGCGGAGAGGCTTTTTGTGACCAAGAGAGACTGGAGATCTCCAGGACAAAATGCTTGCTTTTAAAGGAAATTACTGTATAGGGGAGTGTGCAAGCAATATTAAGTGAGGCATAAGAAACTGAGTTCTATTCAGGCACCTAACGCAGTTCTGCCCATGTCTGCATCTGAAGGTTACTTGTTTCCTAATGGTGAGCTACAAAAAGGAAAAGTGAAAGTTAGAGACCAGGAGTGTACTGAATGGCTGTTGACCAGGCTGCTCAGATACCATTGTGATGACCATCGTATATGCCTGGAGACAGATGAGATTGGCAAGCTGGGGATAGGGTTGCCCAGGATTGGCCTGGAGTCTCCAGGAATTAAAGATTATGTCATGTGAAGAAATCTCCAGGAATTCATCCATCCAAATCTGGCAACCCTAGCTGGGAAAAGGAAAACAAGTGACACAAGTAACTGAAAACAAACAAGTAAATATTAAAACATTTTTATTAAATATTTTTTATATCTCCTTAGTCTGCTACTCAGTTGTTTATTTTTTCTGTTCCATATATAGATAGGAGTCTAAACAGGGAAACAAATGGTCAGAGAAAAAATAAGATTTTATTTCCAAACACAAGTTTCACTCCCCCGCCTTTTAAAATAAAATTAAAAACAACCTCTTTACATACATAAATTTACAGAGGTCAACAGAAAAATGCAGTAGCCAGCTTCAGCCAGCATTCCATAATCTTTATATCCACAATTACTCCACCCCCAAACAAAACAAACACATCCACTTAGTTATAAAGCAAACCCTCCCAATCTGATGTAGGATTGCAAATCTCAGCAGCATTAACATGTGCACACACACACACAAAATCGTCACTTAAGGCAGTAAATCCCACAGAGCATACCTCTGGAGGAATTTTTATCAAGCAAGACTGGGCAAATCTATAGAAGGTGGCCCAGTGAACAAGTTTAATCAGCCTGTACAGATGGATAGAAAGATTGCTTAGCTAGACACTTATGGTAACAGCAATTATGCTTTGTTACAAGCCAGTTGTCTCTGTAACGATTCAGAATTTCCACACAAAGTTGGCATACTTTTAAAGCTCAGAATAAGTTTCAGAATTGCCCGTGTGTAACTGGAAGAGAATTACACAGCAATGCAAATTATTGTATAATAAACAGTTACGGATGAACAATCATGGGCTGAATTCACTTAGGACATAAACAGATTCAACTCTATTTGGGCCTATACGTATATTTCATCCTGTCCAGTTAGTACTTTTTGCCAGCTGAACTGAAGTTTAAAAGGAAGAAAGCAAACCAAGTTTTCAGCAAGACAACCATGAAAATTACTTCCCTTATCTCAATCTTGTAATATTGTCATGAAACTTTAGCAATCCAGGCACAAAGACAAAAAAACAAAACAAAAACAACAACAAAGACACTTTTCATCCACCTTTTACACCAATGGATTTGAAGATGTTAGGAGGAAAACAAAGAAAACCAAACACTAATGATATTTCATATGCCCATTGTTTAAAGAAAAAAGAAAAAAAAAAAAAAAAGGTTACTTTCCATATGCAAGTCAAAAATTTGCAAAACTCATGTCCAGAAAACAAGTCTCCCATTCTATTTGTCAGCCTACATGAATAGCCACAATGACATATTTTAGTGACATACAAACACAAATAGCAAGAGAAACAAACATTATGCTAAGTTTATTTTTCCAAAATAATGTGCTGAAAATCATTCCAAAATTAAAGGATTAAAATCTCAAAAGAAATGTTACAGAATAAGGTAAAAAGACTTCCTGCCCCATAGGCTAGAATGTTATGGTCACACTGTGCATCCCAATGAATATTTAAAAATATTCCACACCCTAGCTCAAGATCTCAGCTTAACAACCACAACATAAAAGACTTTTCTGTTCCTTCTGCCTAAGCTATCTGAATAGCTTATGCCAAAGTCCTTCCTTTAAGTCCCAAATTGCTTTTCTAATGTCCAGTAATTCTACCACAGTCTACTTATTCTACTAGTAATTTGACTGATCTAACTTAAATTAAGTTGAATAGATAGCAATTAGTATATTAGCAGAGGACAAGATTTCATATAGTAAATCTGATTATGCCTTATAGAAATCAAATTGGAAAACCAGTAGGTTTTTTCTATACTTCATTTGAATATGCACAGGTTTGTGCATGGGCGTGCGTGTACATATATTATACACACAAAGTTATACAATAATTTACAATACAAATAAAAAATGGCAAGTCTCCAAACCTTAATTCACTAACTAAACAGAGCCCTTTCATTGGATAGATATTCGATTCAAATTTCACCTGCTCTTATTCTAAAGCAGTGTAACTTTGAAATCAATAGTCAAATGGCAGGAGCCAAATCAAGTACAAAATTTTTACAAATTAAAGCAGAGACAGTCATCCCTGTCTTTTCATTTAACAATCACTAGGGCCTAGAAATGAACTCTAATTGAAAATCTGAAGCAGTAAGGCTGCCAAATAAACCAAATCCATCTCACATTCTCATAACATCTCTTTATATTATATAGCTTGATCAATGGACTTGCTCCCCGCCTTCCCTTTCACTGCACGTAACTTGTAACTTCTACAATGTTAAGACCAGCATTCAGTTCCTCTTCAAATGGTAGGAGACAGAAAAAATAAATTTGCCATTTTTTAAAAAAAGAATATTTAATCAGGCCTTTTTCTATGTCAAACATGAGACTTAGCAAAAGAATTTGACTGCATCAGAGACTCTTCAATTCATCTCTTTCCAAAAAAGGTTAATACATTCTTCCCTCTCTTTCTTAGGACTCCCACAAAACTCACAATGGAAACACTTAAATGTTACTGTTCTTCTAAGGAGTCTTTGGTCTTTAAGATGTTTAAGACACAATCATCCCACAACATTCACAATAAAAGAACAAAGCAACATTTCTTAATATTGAATCTCCTAACTTTGACTGGACTTCAGTGATTTTATTTTAAAAACAAAATGTAGATTGGGACTCCCAGAGACCCCTCCACCATGGAGAATCCCACATCAAGGAAGAATCCAAAAGGCAGCTGTGACCAGAAGGTTTCTGTGCCAGGGAGAGGGTGGGAGAACACACAGACTCCATGAATAGGATGGAGGTACAAAGCCCTTGGGCCAACATCCTCAGAATCCTGCATATTTTAAAGTGAGCCTTATGGCTCACTCGGCCAGGAGAGAGCGCGTCAAAACCCAGCACCTTGAGACTCCATGGGTGAAATCCTGGCCCCCACTGAAATCAATGACAAAAATTCCACTGACTTCAACGGGGCCAGGATCGCAGCCCGCAAAATTTCTGAGACATCCTTCTTACATCAGATTTTCAAGAGAGGCACGTCGGAAGCACATTGGCTGCTAAACTCTCTTGAAAATCTGGGCTTTCAGAAAGTATGGAAGAAGTGAGACACCTCAGGGACCCTGTCAGAGTTAAAGGTACTTTCATGAAGTATATCCGCCTCAGAGTCTTCCTGTCAACTTTTGTGGCTTTACGACAACATTTATTTAAAAAAAATTAAAAAAAAAAAAAAAAAAAAAAGCAGCACATCTCCCCACCATTACTATTGAAAGTCCTACATAAATGGGAAATACTGACTGATGGCAGAGGGAAAACAACGAAACTGACAGAGTGCTGTCAAAGATACAAAGCAGACAATTGAAAAAAAAGGGAGAAAAAAGTTTTTGTATTTGTCCTATGGGTATAGTCATCTCTGGGTTTTATTCGTACCAACAGTAGATTTAAAAACAAAAAAAACAAAAAAATAAAAAAAACCAAACAAAAAAACCAACAAACCAGACAGAAGTCAGATTTCTAAAGTTACAGATGTCCTGTTAAGCCCAGAAAGAACTGATGTCTAGATATGAGTTGATCAACTATAGGGGGGCCTTTTGACTTTTTAGTACCCCAAAATATAGATTGAGACAATGCAGACATACCTATGTATCTGATGTAGATGTACGAGCTCCTGCTTCAGAAGAGGTGCTTTCCCAGATGGGTTGGCTAGAGCAGGATACAAACAGGTTAAGGTAACCCTCTCTACTCCCACGGTTACAAAGGGGATAGGGAGAGGGAACACTGCTTTTTGAGGGACTGTGATACTATTTTTCTTTCTCCCAAATATAGGGAAACAGCAGGATCATTTGTGAATACTGAATTTTTGGTACTGTACCTGAGGTTTTTAGTCATGTTGTCCTCTCAGATCCATTATCCCCTCATATAGCCTTTCCCTCTTTTCTTTTTCACATTAAGGCTCTCTGTTTCTTTCTTTCATTCCCCTTCATGTTCCTCAATGTTGCTTCCTTTTTGGCCTCTCAGGTCCTCTTAAAAAGTTTCCTAAGGTTTCAGAATCACTTACTGGAGAGGCTTTTGTTGCCTCTAGTCTCTTGATTCTCCCAGAATCTGCTGAACTGTTTTGCTTCCCTATGATTGACAGGAGGCAAGGCTCTCCATCTCCACAGAGCAACTACAGGAAGTTAATTTAAATTAAATTAAAACTAACAGTGACCAATTTGAGAAGTTTGGGGGAAGAAGGAGCCAAACAGATCCACTTCTGTGTGGTTTCGAAAAGCAAAATCAATACAGAAGGTTAAAAAAATGAGTTAGACTTCAGCTACCAACTCACAAACCCCTTTCAAACACAGTAAACAAAAAGCAAAATAAAGCGTTAGATTACACTTCGTCACTACCAAAATGACAAGACAGACTATTCAGTGTGCAGCAGAACCAGACAAAACAGTTTTTCAAATGTGCTTTTAATCCCTCTGGCAATCAAATGTCCTTCAAGCTCCTTCCTTATATAATTAGAAGTACTTCCACAGGTGACATGTAATTAATCAGGAGGCTGTCTTTTCCTTTACTAACTCCTTTCCCTCACATGCACTCATTTATGTAATTTTTATACCAATATTAAATCCATAAGTTTCCCCTTTAAATACCATTTCTCTCTCTCTGAGCAGGTCTTCTTTGTAAATTAGAATCTTGGAGTCTAAATTTTAATCAACGTGAATCGGATATCAAAATGAGATCTTAAAAGGAGCAATATGAAAAAGTAAAACCTGATTTTCCTTAAAGGGACAGTAGCGTCAATTACTCATTATCTCTTTCATTTTACTCCAAAAAGGATCAAATCAAGTAAAACACTTTTTCTAACGAGTTTCGTTCTTTTTTCTCAGCTCCATGCTTCCAACTTTCACACAGTGAGATATATCATTTGCTGCTTATAAACTGCACTTGGTAATATTTCTAATTAAAATCAGTAGTTGTGGGTCACCTGCTGACAGCTACCGTAGTAGACAACAATAGGCAGTTCTCACTTTCACCCAAGGTACTCAAAATCTTTATGAATGAATCCTTAACGCTTAGGAGACTCAAACAACATTATGGCCATTATACTGATGGGGAAATGGAGGCATAGGGAGGTGAAGTGACTTGTTGAAGGCCACACAGCAAGTCTATTTCATAGATGGGAATAGAACCCAGAAATCTTGATTCCTTTCCATACACTGCTGAAAAAGCAAGGATTTGTAACTTGGGATTCTGCGATCACAAAATTCCTGATAAGAAAACCAGTCAGTCTCCCTTGCGCTTTACATCAGACCTTGGCCCTACGTGGTGGTATCTTATAAATGGCATGCATCACTTGGCATTCTGGTGGCTGCCAGCAGATGCCCAACTTGAAATACTTTTTTTTTTTTTGGGGGGTGGGGGAGCTAAATTTTCAGAAAACGATGAAGACCTGAACTCTGAAAAGTCAACCTTCTTTAGTGCCTAAAGTTGGGCAACAAAAGCCGAGGTTAGTTGGTCACTTTTGCAAAACTCAGGTCTTTGCCAGCATGGTTTCAGATCAGCTAAGGCAACAGCTTAGAAAGTTGAATTTCTGAAGCAAATCTTATATTGATCTCAAAATGGTGACGTATTCAGCAAATTCTAGAGATATTTCAAAGGATTCCAATTCTTTCTGCAGGCAACAACATAGACAGCCTCTTTTTAATCAAAAGAGAAGGATTAGCTAGCTTAGGAATGCTATCAGCTACCAACTTTGAATACCACATTTGGATCCCCAAAACTCTAGAATTAACAGAGCGTACCAGTGTAAAAGGGGTACAACTAGCAGACTGTACTTGCTGATAGGTAGTGGCATTAAGCAAGCTTCATTCAGATCTCATCACAGATATATAGTTATTGTGAGGTTATGCCTATATGGAGGGAAGAGGACCTAGATGGGGAGAGACAATATTGTACAAAGGTATTACTTAGAAGAACTCCGCTTTCTCCAGAATTTCACTTCTTCATTTTGCCTCAATTTCCCCACTATGTAGAATAACCCCCATACTTACAAGATTGTATGTCAACACCTAATTCCATAAGGCAGTACTGTAGAACTGGCGATCCAGAATTGGATACCAACATTAAAATAATCCCCACTGTTTTAAAATGAAGTGATATTCACACTAGCAAAATAAAAAAAAAAAAAAAAAAAAAAAAAAGAACTTTAAACAGCCAGTGAAGTGAATCTTCTTTGAAAGATCTACCAATTCAATTCTAGAATCACTAAAATTCAAGATTCCTCAACATTTGCTGCTGCTCAAATTGTACAATCAAATGGAGCTGCCTCTTTGCAATGGCAGTATTCAAATCCCATAAAAACTCAAACAGCATGCCTTTCAAAAGCATCTCCATAGGGACAAACTGCAAAACCTGCTGGGGAGAGTCTGAGTTGAGCAAAGAGTTCATTAGTTTATTCACATGCTGCAGGTACTCAACAACTGGATTTGAAAGACCCCGATAGCCAACACACAACAGAACAGCACTGGTCCCTAGAGGTTCAGAGGATATGGGGCAAGCAAATGTGATGTAGCTGAAACAGCTGTGCAGTACAAAAATCAGGCCAGCTGTGAAGCGTGTAAAACAAGAAAGAACAGGCAGAATCAAAGCATCTCCCAGTTGAAGCTGTTTAAACACACGCAGAATGCAGTCTAAAAAATGCTGCTGATATTCTGGCTCTCCATCATGAAGCAAAGAACAACTGAAAGACAAGTGTGGGGCTGATTCCAGGAGCCTAACTTCCATGTTAGACTGGGTTTTGATGTCACAAAGAGACGGAAGGCCCACCACAAGGCACTTGATTTGGTCACTGCATCCTTCATTTGGTACCTTCTGATGGTACTTGGTAAGGCTAGACAACTCAGATAGTATCAGTACCTCAGTAAGAACACTGCAAGAATGACATGCGTGCTGTATTCGTCTGGAGAAGGAACTAGTTTTTAGTCTGCCTACTAATGATTCTTTGATGGCTTCATTGAGATTCTTCAAGACATCACCATCACAGAATGGAGAGCATTTTACTGTTGGCAGCCTCTTTCCCTCCAGGATGTACCATAAATTACATTCGAGGTTATGGGATGACCCTTCCAAAATGCAGCTTTTCCCGGCATTACTTAAAGTGTGCTCTTCAGCCCAATGATTAAGATAACCTTTGGCCACCTTATCTTCCCATGTCATGGACTCCAGCATCTTTCTTTCATTATATGTACTAAAATATTTGTTCCTCTGTCCAAACCATTTTGCATTCATGCTGCAGCCTACATGAGATATCTTCACTAACCAGTTATTTCTTGCTATGTGTTTCAGGTGGAATCTTTGCATGAAAAATTCCACTGCACAGTCCCTTAACTTGTTCAGCTTTACTTGTTCTGCTTCCCCAATGCACTCAAAGAGTCGGATGTTCTCAGATATAGTCTCTATTTGGCACTTGTGAAATAATACACAGCATTCTTCATGTATTTTAAGAAAAGATTCTGGAATCACATGTTGAGGGAAAAGTGCTTTGTTAAGCATTTCTGTTCCAAAGTTCTGCATCATCTTGGACAGCACAGGATGGATAGCCTCTCTGCCCATGTAATGAAGACAAATTACATAGACTTCAGAGTTCCCAGCTTTGCTAGTGGCAGGTTTAAAAACATGGACCTCCTTGAAAGAACAATTTAGCAGAAAAAGCAGATTGACAGAACAATGTTCAAACAAAGTGAACATCTTCAAAACAAAGGAGCCACCATTGCCAAGGGTCATTAAAGCAGTGACTGCTTCACAATAATGTAGTGGTGAGACAAGTGCTTCTTGTTCACCAGGGTTTCCTTGGCAATCAAAACTCCCATCAGCAGTTACCAAGTGAACAGTAGTCATATTGCTTATGAATTGCTGAAGTCCAGTTAGATGTTTCAATGTCATCACATCCCCATTATTATCTGGGCCAAAATACCACCTCGGCAAGGTATTTGCAATAAGTCGGTCATCCATAATCATCACAAGGGTGTCATTTGCTTCATGATATGGGTTTAGGGTATTGGCTACCCAGTTCCAATCGCAGGGAATGCGATGGGATTTTAAGTAGTGATTGAGACTGGCTATAAAAGCACCAGGTGCTTCACAGAGATGGACAGAATTGAGTTCTCCATGCAGAAGAGCTTCTTCTGGAAGAAGGGGAAAACTGCACAAAATCTCATGGAATTTGCACCAAGCTTGGGTACACAGCTCAGCATTCACAGATTTCTTCACATGAGGAATGATCATCCCTGCTTTGTTGGTGAAGGAAGTGTGCTGATGCCATGCATCCAATTTCTTATCACTCAGTTGGTTTTTGACTTCATTCATGGAATCCTTCAGAGCAAGGAGTGTATTGAATTCTTTGTGATTGCAGGTAAACACGTCATTGGAATCTGGCAGCTGCCATTCACTATTCAATGGTTTTGTATATGAGAACTTCTTCCCAAAGAGTGCCTCAATTTCAGCAAGAATCACAGGGCTGAATTTTCCAAGATCTGTGGTCTGCTCAACATGAGGCTTCGTATATTTGTTCATTCTTGAACTAACCCACAATCTGGGGAGGGGAAACAAAGAAAAGATAAGGGGGTTAAATGAACTGAACCAATGACCCCTTCCCATCCATAAGAAAACAAAGAACAAGTTTAAGAAAACTAAACAGATAATACATTTGTAAAGTTTAAGAAAAAGTTAGCTGTTTCAACTTGTTTGGTTTTACTGTTTGTGCTCTAGAATGAGAAGGGGAAAATCCTGAGATTTTAACAGTGGAATAAAAAGTTACTCAAGTATAGTGGAGCCCCACTATAACATGACAGATAGGATCCAAAAAATCCCATCGTGCTAAATGGGGTCGCGTTATAGCAGGGTTCCATTCCCAGCAGGCGGGGGCTGCGGCTTCTCTCCCCACTGCCCTGAAGGGTCTCCAGGGAAGCCACGGCTACCCACCTGCCCGGACAGGAGGACTCCAGCAGCCTGGAGTCCCCTGTCCCGACAAGCACGGACCTGCAGCTTCCACAGGGAACTCCCGGGCTGCAGTCTGCAGCCCCTGAGTTCTCTGTCCCCACAGGTGGAGGCTGCAGCCTCTCTCCCCTGCTGGGGAGAGAAGCCACAGCCCCCACCTGCAGTCCTGAGTTCTCTGTCCCTGGCAGGGGAGGCTGCAGCTTCTCTCTTTGCTGCCCAGCAGGGGAGAGAAGCCATGGCCCCAGCACCTGCTGGGGACAGAGAACAAGGACTTAGGAGCCATGGTATAATTGCGCTATAATCGAACTTGTGTTATAGCGGGGCGCGTTCTACCAGGGCTCCACTGTAGTACTGCTTTGAAGTTAAGACCTCCATCTTGACCCAATGTATATTCAGACAGAAAACATCATACCTTAAATTCCACAAGTGCTAATTAACTAGTAAAAGTTATCCAACTAACATAGAAAGGTAACATTTTGGTGAGGTATGGGAGAATTGGTGTGGGGTACAGGGGGAAAAAAAAGAACAAAAGCAAGGCTGGAACAACAGCGGGAAGGAACCAAGCTACCATCACATGCTTCACAGAACTTTTAAGAGACAGTTCAGACTCATAGCAGGGCAACAGGTTTAAGATTAGCAGCCATGTTAGTCTGTATCCGTAAATAAGACAAGGAAGGCTTTGTAGCACCTTAGAGACTAATCAGTTTATTTCAGCATATTTCAGGGCAACAGTTAGTTAAGACATTGGCTCTGAACTGAGAGCGCAAGCAGCATTATTTAAGCAAAATGACCAGCAGTTTGGGAGCCAAGAGATCCCCTCTAGTTCTGCATATCATTTCACCCATCACAAAATACACAGCAGTTTAACAGAAACGCTGCAGAACACTGTAGGAAAAGCAGTGAAAAAATACTGTATTGCAACTGAAAGGAATACAGAAAGGCAAACTGTAACCATCCAACACAAGAATTTTGGCCAACGCCTCTGAGCTAACGCAAAAGACGGACGCTGGCGATTTCACCCTCATGACATAAAAGCAGCTTGTTGTTTAATTTCTTAACAAGCGAGCTCGTTATCCAGACTTTGATTTCACAAATGAGTGTCCTCGTCTCCCACCACCCACACTTTGAAAATGGCAGTCAGTTCAGGTGGCCCCCCTCCCTGAAGAAGAGAAAAGCTGTATTAGAATCGGAAGCAGTACAGAGAAAGGCTACAGAAGTTATAAAGGGGTACGGGACACTTCGCCTCTTTTTAATCTCTCCTCCTCTGGACTGTTCGTTTTAGAAACGAGACAACCAAGAGGGGACAACACAGAGGTCTGCGAAAGTCAGGAAGGGCGCGGGGAACGTGGACACGGGAAGTGGTTTCTACCCCTTCACGCCACACAAGAATCAGGGGCTCGCCTAATGAAATTAACAGGGAGCAGCTTTAAAGCAGAAACACTTCGCCGCCTCCAGGGGAGACGTTCGCGGCCCACCCGAGGCGCCCTAACCCCACCCCTGCCCGGGGGCAGCCCAAAGGGGGCGACTTCGGGCAGCGCTGCCGGGGGCTCCGCTCGCTCGGCGCGGGGCAGAGGCCCAGTGGGGCCCGCCCGGGCGCTTCCTTCCCCGCTCGCCAGGAAGGGGCGCTGAGGCCCGAGCCCTACGCGGCCCTCGGAGAGGGCGAGGCCCCGCTCCGCCCCGCCCCGCCCGCGCGCTCCTTACCCGGGCCGGCGGCTGCGGCCTTCGGAGAGACGCGAGCCCCGCGCCGGGCCGTGAGGCGGGGCCGGCGGGAACAGGGCGGGCTCGCGGCCTGGCGACTCCGGGGACGTTCGCCTGGGCCGCAGCGAGACTCGCCGGCCGCGGCCCCGCCCCCAGGGCCTCCCCTCCTCCTCCTCCCGCACCCCAGGGCCACTCCCGGCTTCCCACAGGCCCCAGCCCCGGGCCTTGCACTCCAAGGGCCCCCCGCCTCATCCGCACGCTCCAGAGCCGCCCCCTCACCTCGCAGGCCCGCCAGCCCGCTACCAGAGCCCCCGGCTCGCCGGGCCGGGCCGCGCCACAGCCCCTCTCCTCGCAGCCCAGCGCTGTCTGCCGCAGCCCAGCATTTTAGCCTCTCGCACCGCACAGGTCCCCTGCTGCGGCCGCACCCCTCACAGGCCTCTGAGCAACGCACCAAGGCTGCATCCCTTTACCACTCACCTCCCCGCGGCCCCGCCGCCTCACACCCGGCTCTCCCCGCGCCCAGGTGTGCGCCTCCCTCGCAGCCCGGCCTCCCGCCTTGAGCACACAGAGCGGGGGGCCCTCTCCTGCCCCTGCCAAAAAGAGTCACATGCTACAGCCACCCCCCATGCCCACTCACCCCCCAGTGCCCACCAGGGTCCATCTGTGTGTCTGAAAGCACCGGAGGCCAGGCCCCCCGCACCAAATCATCTCCCCATGGAGGTGGAACCCTCCCGGGTTTTTCAGCAGAACTTTCATTATTTGGCTCCTTAGAAAGCTCTCCTAGTCCCCCGTGCATTCACCTGGCATTACTTGGCGTGGTCCTATTGTTAGGTAAAAATCAGCTTGTCCTACTCACCGTTCCAACACCCGGGTAGTGCGGAGTTAGGCTATAGCTTGAAACTGTCAGAGGCCATGTAAGAAACACACTGAGGCCAAGCAACTTTGATCAAAGGGCACGAACCCCCCTCAGGCTAGTAGCTTTGGAGGCGTGTGGCAGCTTTATTAGACACACACATCAGTATTTATAGGTTTAAGACAGACAAAGGGAAAACACTGGGTATGTCTCCTGTATCATCTCAGGCTGGCCTTGCACAAACTGCTTTCTATGGTTATTCAATCAAGCAGAGAAAAAACAGGAGGGGGAACAAGGCAAAAAATATTTGAACAAGATAAGGAAGTTAAGCAAGGCCAGGAGGAATGAGGAATTTATTGCAGGGGGCCCCTTTTATCGAACACTGTTTCCTCCTCAGATGTCCCATTGGAGGTTAGGTGTCAGCAGGTCTGTCACACACACATGCATGCAGTAAACACACACTTGCTGTTTATGCCAGGGGTCTCCAAACTTTTTGAGACGAGGGCCGTATTAGATTTTTGAAGGGGCTTTGCGGGCCGCTGTTGCAACCCTCCCCCGCTTTGCTCCTCCGGTGGCTGCCGCGACCCCCCCCCCCTTTGCTTCTCCAGCCGAGCCATGGGGACACTCACCCCTTTGCTCCTCCAGCCGCCAGCAGCAACTTGCACGGTGGGGCAGTGGCAGCTTCTCCACATGCCTGCTCAGCTGGGGGGGGCAAACAAATTGAGCTGGCAGGGTGTATTCGGCCCACAGGCCGTAGTTTGGCGACCCCTGGTTTATGCAGTTAGCTTTGGTACCAATAGCACCTCTCACCTTTACACTAATTATTCAGATCATGTCAGAAGTGGTAAAAACAGGCAATTTTTTCACTAATTACTCATTGTTCCATGGGAGATTAATTTGGTTGACTTAGTCCAGTTCCCACTGGAAAGAGAAGCATATCAAAAATCCACCACAACCGTTGACACCGTTAAAGTAATGGGCCACGGAATGAGCAGGCCACAAAATAGAAGCAAAAAGAACGAGGAGTACGTGTGGCACCTTAGAAACTAACCAGTTTATTTGGGCATAAGCTTTCATGGGCTAGAACCCACTTCATCAGATGCTATATATATACACACACACACAAACAGAGAACATGAAAAGGTGGAGGTTGCCATACCAAATTTAAGTGGCTTAATCAATTAAGGTGAGCTATTATCAGCAGGAGAAAAAAAATAACTTTTGTAGTGATTATCAGGATGGCCCATTTCAAGCAGTTGGGAAGAAGGTGTGAGTAACAGTAGGGGGATACTTAAGGTGGGAAAATAGATTGGGAACATGGAGAAAAAGTTTCAATTTGTGTAATGACCCAGCCACTCGCAGTCTTTATTCAAGCCTAATTTAATAGTATCCAGTTTGCAAATTGCATTAATTTCTCATTGGAGTCTGTTTTTGAAGATTTTTTGTTGAAGAATTGCCACTTTTAAATCTATTACTGAGTGACCAGAAAGATCGAAGTGTTCTACTGGTTTTTGAATGTTTTGATTCCTGATGTCAGATTTCTGTCCATTTATTCTTTTGCATAGAGACTGTCCGGTTTGGCCAATGTACATGGCAGAGGGGCATTTAGAAGAATAGAAGCAATTCCTTCAGATGAAGGCTCAGGCACATACATTGATGGGGTGCTAAAGGGAAAGTTTGCACTGATTGCTAGAAGTTTGGCACCTAATTCTGGTCTGCAAGGAAGTGCCTCTCTCTGCTAGCAGTCCATAAACTGTGGGGGAAAGAGGCACTCCTCTGCCTAAATCACACACAGAATCATAGAAGATTAGGGTTGGAAGAGACCTCAGGAGATATCTAGTCCAACCCCCTGCTCAGAGCAGGACGAACCCCAACTAAATCGTCGCAGCCAGAGCCTGATCAAGTAGGTGAGCTTACAGGATGCCTAACTCCATACAAAAGAACTGAGGGGGAGATGGGGAAGAAGAAAGCAGAAGGGGAGCAGAAGGTGCCGTAGGGCTTGTCTACACTGCCAAGTTGTGGACAAAACTTTTGTCTTTCACGGATGCTTAAAAAAGGCCCCCCCCCCCCCCCATGAAAGACAAACATTTTGCCATAGCAAGTGGCAGTGTAAAGGTAGGTTTGTCAGTAGGAGCACTCTCCTGCTGACAAAGCAAACACTGCTCACGGGGCTGGAAGTAGTCTGTTGGCAAAAGTGCTGACAAAGAGTTGTTTTGGGGGTGGAGGTTGATAGTTCATAACCCCCCATGTAATAAGTTCATGACTCCGTGAGGGGTCACAACCCCTAGTTTGAGAACCCCTGTTATAAAGGGAGTCTTCTCCTCCTCTACACCCTGGCTGCTTTGTCTGGAGCTAGGCAGTCTCTGAGCAAGTCTACTGGAGTGGGTCCCACACATGTTTTAGGCCAAGGAGTTTTCTTCACTCCGTTGATCGCTCTGGAGCTTAGGTGGGAGACAGGTGCCTATGAACCCAGAGTGAGGTTGCAGCTCACATCCTCAGAGGGAGGAACACAGATGCCTAGGGAATTTTTACTGCAAAAAAACTTGGGTGCCAAGGGTGTTTAAGTGCCTATGGGGTATTCAGCAACCAAATGGGAGTTTGGGGGGTTGTAGTGGCATCTAAAAATGGGACTTCGGCACTTAAGTGTCCTTGTGGATCTCATCCATAATATTTAAAGCCCAGAATCTCAAAGGGGTTTATGCTCCTAACTTCCATTGATTTCAACAGAAATTAGGAACCTAAGTACCTTTGAGAATCTGGGCCTGCATGTTTTGGAGAGCAAAGAGCAGAGCTGTGGAACAGATATTCTGCGGCATCACATTCCTGGAAACCTGCAGGGACTTCCCAGCTAAACCACCACTTGCTCTGCCTTATCAAACCCACAAGTGGGGATGGTTGGAGTAGATAGCTAGGCAGCACTATAACTACCATTGTGGGCAGAGAGAGAACTAGAGGGTCTGAGCTTCTGCCATGCCCCCTAGAGCCACAGGGATTTCTTCAGAGAGCTCAGCATTAAACCATAAGTTAGGCAAACAAAGTCTGTGCCAGTTCCATGGGAGCCAACAGCCATCTGCCTTGTATAATCTGGCAGAAACTCCTTGGTTTTAAAGTAATGGATTTTGCTACCTGGCTTTAGCCCTCTCCTGAGTTTCACTATTGGTATCTAAGACAGAATCAATGTGAACCAAATGCTGTAGCAGAGCACCAAAAAGCCCAGATCAGATGCAGCCAGAGAAGAGTTTTGCTAGGAGCTAAACAATGAGCAAGCCTGACATTTCCATATTGATTAAGGATAGCTGATTTAATCATTTAAAACAAAGCTTTCCTCATGTTCCAAGAATAAAGGTCAGCAGCATGGGTTATGGGAGCTTGTATTCTTACTGTAACCCTTTGCCTTGCACATTATAACTGTGAACAAAAAGGACCTCTTTTGGAGCCATTTACCTACTGCCAAAGGAAAGCCTCCTGCTATGTACAGAGCATCCTGGATTACATGGAATTTCGTAAAATATGGGACAAGAACTTGTGCTGTCTGGAAAGAACATCAACATGCAGCCATCAAGCTCTTACTCCCTAAATCCCTGGACAGAAGAATGTAGAAACAGTTCATTTCCAAGCCACAACAGACACATTTTTTCCAGACAAGCATATTTATCCCTGTGATAGAGTTGGTAAGCAAAATATACTCCCAAGCTTTCCTTCTAGAAAGGATCATTATCCAATAAAAGAGAGCTTTAATGTGGAGATAAAAGATAGATAGATATAGATATTAAAGCATGTTCTCCTGTGATTGGTTTGTTTCAGAATCATCACCCAATCAATCAAATTACATAGACAACTAATGTAAATGGAAGAAGCCTGAGCAAATTAAAATAATACCAGGCAGATAGCTGAGGGTATAATTGGCTCTCTGGTTGCTTTAGCATTTTTCTCCTAGATTATTATGAATTAAATTGTACAGAACAAGCAGTAGCAATAACATCAGTGTCAAAACCTTATCTCATTCTTAACGCATGAGGATTAATGTTAATCAGAATATAATAAACAATTTCTATCTGAAGGAAGCATTTTTCTCTCTTTTCTTTAATTAGATTTGCCATAGAGACCTGGGGGAAAGGTTTCCCTTAGTTTTGGCTTGCAGATTGGCATTAGCTGTAGTAAAATGGGTTCTAATTATTCCTCTTTTTTTTGAGGTGAGCCATGTTTCCTAATGATCAGATCCTTTGGCCAAGGGACCGGTTGTTTAGTACAAATCAATATGCAATATTTTCTGAAGATTGGAGTGGTTTGTTACACGTCACTTGGATCATCAGTGTTTGGATAGCATCTAGAAGTAATTGTTATCTAGTGATTAGAGCAGGGGAATGATAATTAAGACTTCTGGGCATCTCACAAGGTGCTTTAAGGTTTTAATTCATTAATGACTGTAAAGCACCATGAGATCCTCAGATAAAAGGCACTATAGTGGTAAACAGCACTATTATAACTGAGAAAAATATTTCTGTTTTTCTGAACTCAGGCTTAAACTGTTTGTTTTTTTAATTCAGATTATGAGGTTCAGTTTCTGCCTAATAGAAGGTCTAATTTCTTAAAAGAAGGCCTAATTACTTCAAATTTAAAAAATTCCACTGGACATTTATGTGTCAGTCTAACTACCTGGCTATGAAAAATTTAGAATTGGGCAACTTGGTGCAAGCTCACTGAAGTAGGTACATTCCTATATGTTCCTGAGAATTCAAATACAGCAACTCTTCTATCCTCCTCTCCTGTCAAATGGCTTGTGATGCATGCAGTCATGGTTTTCAAAGTCCTGAACCAATCCGATGCACTCTTAAAGGGACAGTATCAACTCTTTCAATAAACACTGAAAACCTTCCTAAATTAAGATGAATGATGTAGTATTTATTATATTTAAATAAGTAAAAACATACAAATACAATCTAACCATGTTGATGTTTATTTGAAAAAATTACATTAGATTTGCAGGAATATTTACTGAAATGCTGTGCCTTCTGTGCTGAATCTGGAAAGAAAGTTAATTTCTACAGAGTAAGCAGTTGCTTTAAAAAAAGCGAGGATTCCAGTGGCACCTTAAAGACTAAGAGATTTATTTGGGCATAATCTTTCATGGGTAAAAAATCCACTTCTTCAGATGCCTGGAGTTTTCCGCCTCACTCATAAGTATCAGCAATACAAATATATATTCTTTTGGGTCAACACTTACCATGTTTTTATCACTCATATTTAGTTCTGCAAGTCTGTTTTACCATCTGTAAAATGGGAATGTTGACAGACCAAAGATGACAATGGCAAATGTACAGGATTTACAATGTTTACAGGCATATATAGAGGACAAATCCTGTTCATCTCATTTATTCAAGAATTCCACTGACTTTAGCAGGACAATGTAAGTAAGGTAAGCAGAATACAGCTCCATGTAGCAACTGCCTTTCTTTTATAGATGGGGAAGCAGACACAGAGAGGTTAGGGCCAGATTTTCAAAGGTATTTAGGCACCTTAAGATTTAGACACATGTTAGGATTTACAGTTGAGTTAGGCACCTAAATCCCAGTGGCTTTAATCTGTTTAGGTCCTCTGGGGACCTGAACGAGGGCCAAGATCCTCAAAGGCACCTAACTCCCACTGATTTCAATACGGGTTCAATGTGACAGGTTGGACCTCTTGGGAAGCCACCTGATGTGCTGAGATACCACTGGGTCTACTCTGTCCTGCCAGCCCAGGCCCCCTTTAACCTGTCTTGCTGAACCAGGCTCTTAAAACCTTCTCTAACACATAGACAGGCAGGGCCACACCCAGCTGCAGATCAGCTCTGGGTAGACTCAGTTTAAGGGACTTGCTCCAGCACTCAGATGTCCAGTGCCCTTGAGAGTGCAGATCCAAGGACATATTATGAAATTTGCCCTCTCCCCCCAAGTTAGAGATGACATAAACTGGATTTAATAATAAACAAAACAAATTTTATTAACTATAAAAGGCAGATTTTAAGTGGTACAATGGGTAATGAACAGAAAAAAGCATTTTACTAAGCAAATGAAATCAAACACACAAGCTAAGCTAGTTTCACTAAATAAATTGGTTACAAATAGTTCCAGTTCCAGTTATGTTCCTTTTCAGCCTGTACCCCTTTCTCAGTCTGGATTCCCCCTCGCCTTCCCCTTTGCAATCTTTTTTCTGGGGCAGACAGGCCATGAAGAGGAGGAGTCCTATTTGCCTTCCTTCCCACCCTTAAATAGGATTTACATAAAGCAGGAATCCTTTGTTTTCCAAACTTGACCTCACTTTCCCTTACAGTGGAAAGTTACAAGAAGTCCCCAGTAATGTTCAGTGTCAGGTGACAAGACACTGGACTCTGTAGGATCGTAGCATCTATGAGTCAGTGGCAGTATGGAGTGTCCCCAGGAAGGCCAAGCTTTTCACAGTCCATTGTCCTCACTGATGGGCCTTTCGCCCTGTCTGGCTTTTCCATTGTTGTACCTAAAGTGTTAGCGGGGGCGTCACCCAAAGTAGCATAGCTGAACTACAGATACATAGTTCCTAACTTCAGATACAGAAATGATACATACATACAAACTGGATAATCGGACTCAGTAAATCATAACCTTTCCAATGATACCTCACATGCGCCATCTGGCATGAAGTATATCTCAGTTATGTCATAGTCCTATCATAAGCATATTTTCATAAAGAATATGGAATGACATGTCACATTAAGTACCTAAATACCTTTGAGGATCTGGGTCCAGATGCCTATCTATAACTTTAGGTGCCTAAATACTTTTGAAAATCTGGCCATAAGTAGCGTGACCAGATGTCCCAATTTTATAGGGACAGTCTTGATTTTGGGGTCTTTTTCTTATATAGGCTCATATTACCCCCCACCCTGTCCCGATTTTTCACATTTGCTGTCTGGTCACTCTAGCCATAAATGATTAATCTGGGGATACAGTGTGGGCTAGTGGCTTGGTATGGCCCTGGGAGTCAGAAAATCTACATTCTAATTCTGTTCCTGACTTGCTGGGTAATCCCATAACACAAGAACAAGGGGTCACCCAATGAAATTAACAGGTAGCAGGATTAAAACAAACAAAAGGAAGTATTTCTTCACACAACGCACAGTCAACCTGTGGAACTCTTTGCCAGAGGATGTTGTGAAGGCCAAGACACTAACCGGGTTCAGAAAAGAACTAGATACATTCATGCTAGGACATGTTAAGTCAGTCCTGAAGATTCATTGTTGCAGGTGGAGTTTGTTAAATTGCTTCCTGAGGACATGGGAGGTGGGAATGGTATTCTAATCTAAAGAGAGGGGATCAGCTGAACAGTCCCTGGAGAGGAAGTCTGGGAGTAAAAAGTCCTGGTGAGAAATCTTGGGCAGGAGTGTATGTGTTGGATTGTTACTTGTTTAGTGTGATTAACACCATGTGACAGGAAGAGAATAAACTTTGACCCTATATGACATTTGTAGTCTATTTTGGAATGTGGCGGGAAAGAGTCATTCTTGCTCTGGAGGTGCATCTGGAGCTCCAGCTGAAGTCCAGGAAAATGCAACACCTGTATCTGCTGCCAGAATACAAACTATATATTTATTCGTGGAAGAAGACTGAAAGCTAGTTATCAGCCAGAGAACACTTAATGAGCATCAGCAACTTTATTGTGTCATGTCACAGAACTACTTGAGAATTTCTATTTTTGTGGGACACTGTAAGACAATGTTTCTTCCTTGTCCTCCTGTTGTGTTGGTTATATATTTAAAACGTTATTTTTATTTATCATGAAAATAACTGCACGAACAGACAACACAAAATCTCCATCTGCTCTTTATGACCTCAGAGACCAGGACCTCTCTACTACTCAGTTCCCCTCCCGCATCTCTCTACCACTCAGTTCCCCTCACCCATCTCCTCTGACTTAGCTGCTGAATCCCTCCATTATTACCTCTCCTCCACCCTCTGTTTCCCGCCCCCACCACCACAGACTCGTCTTGCTTGTTCTGGATAAGAAGAGCTGGGTACCTTTTAAGTATCGTTGCTTTAAGGTGCAAAAAAGCACAATGCTGGAGCCTATCCTATGCAGTGCAGCCCACAGCTGCTGCTTCCCTGGATTGGGCCATTGCATTTGAACTCTTCCCACTTCAGTTGTCCATGGAGATATGAAAGATACAAACTTCAAATTGAGAACGATCCATACTAATACAGGGAGCATCAGGGGCTGGAGAACTCTCCAGAGTGATCAAAGAGCATGTTTGCAGGGGACGCACTGAAAAATGAAGAGCGCCAGCAAGACAGTTTCAAAATGGGGTGGATTGCTTTGCTAGTGGGATTGTGATACGCTCCCCATTCTTCATCCTCTGCTCTCCACTGGGATTGTGACAGCAGAATAAAGTCCACCATCGTCTCCTCTCCTCTTTATTTCCTCTTAATTAATTCACACACTACAACCATATTTGCCAGGTAGAAGCATCAGCTAGTTTGGAGATCTCAGTACCATTCCCATCTCTAATCAGACTGTGTGTGTGTCCTTGGGCAAATCACTTCATCTTTCTGTGCCTCAGTCTCCTCACTTGTGAAATGAAGTAAGGCTGGTCAGTGGATAGAGAGCTAGCCTAGGACTTGGGAGATCCAGGTCCAATTCTCTGCTCTACCATAGATTCCATGTGTGACTTTGGTCAAATCACTTTGTAGTTCAATTCCCTTTTTGTAAACTGGGGATATTAGTACTTAGAATCATAGAATGTCAGGTTTGGAAGGGACCTCAGGAGATCATCTAGATCTACTTGCCTGCCTCAAGGAAGATTTGTGCACTTGAAAAGGTTGTGAGGGATTCTGATACCAGGGTAACATGGAGCGCACAAGTTTCATTCGGCAGACAGACTTACCTCAAATTTGTCATTAATGGTTTAATGAAGTGTTTGTGAAGTGCTTTGAGATCCTCAGATGGAAGGTGCTATAGAAATGCAAATTATAAAATCCCTCCATGTGATTACATCTTACAGTTATTGAAATTGTGTCTAGCCCCAGAAACATGAGATTTTAATGGCACTCCACTTGTTCAGATCAGAGTTGTAGTTATAGTTTGTTGCACACAGAGACATACAAACTAACAGACAACTGAAATGGTTATAGGATGCAAGATGCTCAGTAATCTTTTTAAAGGCTTATTCTATCTATTCAAAAAGTGTTAAGGTAGTGTGACGGAGTCAGACCAGAAGGATATAGGAGAGTGCTGGAAGGCAGGTATATCAGCCTCAGGATGTGCAGGTCCTTGTTCCCTGGATAGCCAAACAAAGGCTACTCCAGACCAATCAAGACACCTGGAGCCAATTAAGAACCTTCTAGAAAGGAGTAGAAACAGTTAGCCTAATTGGGACACCGGAAGCCAACCAGGGACTGGCTGAAACCAGATAAAAACCTCCCAGTTAGTCAGGTGGGCTGTGGGTGTCAGGAGCTGTGGAAGGAAGTTATGCTGTTGGTGAGACTGAGTGGTGGACAACATATCATACTGAAGGAAGGAGGCCCTGAGGTAAGGGTGAAGTGGAGTTTGAAGAAGCAGGGACTGCTGTGGGGAAGTAGCCCAGGGAATTGTATTGTGTTTTGTGGATAAAAGGTCAGCCATCTTAGCTGATACTATTAGGGTCCCTGGGCTGGAGCCAGGAGTAGAGGGCGGGCCCAGGCTCCCCCCTGCTCTTTCCACCTTCCATACTGGCCTGTGATGAAGGTAACTCACTAGGTGGTGACTCTTGCCAATTATACTGAGAAAGGGAGGTCATTCTGGGGCCTAGATGAGTTTCTGAGGCCTCTAAATCTGCCAGGAAGCACAGGACCCATGAGTACAAACTTGGAGCTTTGTCACAGTAGATATGCTTTGGACTACTTGTGCAGAAGCATAAATTGAATTAGTTTTTTCTCTTCCTCTCCATGGTATTGTTAGACTGAATATTCTCTATCTTTTAATTAATTTTGTCTACTGGGGTGAGCTTTTGGCTGATGTTTGTCCAGCCAAAGTGCCATTACAGGTTAAAACTAAGTCATTTTTGTTGCTGCTAAATCACAGACCACTGAAGATAGTTAAAAAAGGGTCCTTTCCTGATAACATTGTTTGCCATCTAAATCCAGACCGAAGGAGGAGATGGTCTTAGACAAGAACAAATTGGCAGGAGGGAGCTCACAGACTGCCTGATCGTTTTTGTTTTAGGAAAAAAATCAGATTCATGCTAAACAAGGAGGCAGATCTAGAGAACTCAGAAGTCCCCCAAAGAGCTGTAAGGAAAATCAGCATTTGTGACATAGTCTTGCTCACTGGGCTTGCCTGCCTCCACTTACTTCAACAGGAACAAATTTGGTGTTAAAAAGAAATCCCAAGACCTGGGAAAAGAATTAGGGGATCTCTAGAGAGCCAAAAGGCTTGAGCTGCTACAGAGGGCTCTGTGCTACTGGTTAATGTGTTTTGTAAAGAAAAATGACAAAGAGGAGAGAAGAATGTGCCCGGATAAGCACTGCCCAACAGGAGCCCACATCCCTCCCGCACCCCAACCCTTTGTCCCAGCCCTGAACCCCCTCCTGGAGCCAGCACCCTGTATTCCCTCCTGCCCCCCAGTCCCCTGCCCCAGCCCTGAGTCCCCTCCTGCACTCAAAATCCCTCCCAGAGCTTGCACCCCTCCCCCCCTCCTGTGCCACAGCCCCCTAGATTCAGCCTGAAGCCCCCACCCACAGTCCGAACTCCTCAGCCCCAACCCAGAGCACCCTGCTGTATCCCAAACCCCTCCTCCCTAGCCCCATCTCACAGCCCACAGCTAGAGCCCTCACCCCCCCTCTCATGCCCCACCCCCCTGCCATGAGCGCTAAGTTTGTATAATTTTTGGTGGTGCTCAGAACAGGTCCAAGCGGAGCTGTCCTGTCTATAGGATGGACGCTTTGGGAGGCCCCACGCTTCAGGGGTATGCAGGATCCAAGGCGGCCGGGGGATAAGCTGGGGGCCTGGTGCCGGCCTGCCCCACTCCACCCCACTGGCTCCCGGGGTTGCTTGAGGGAGGAGGCAGGGTGTGGACTGAGGGGAGAGGGTGGGCAGTTGGTTGGGAGGGGGCAGAGCAGGGGTGGGAAGAGACAGGGTGAACTGGGGGCAGGTTGCTCACTGCTGCTGGTGCCAGCCCCTGTTAGCCCCCCAGGCCACCCTGGACCCTGCATCCTCCCTGAAGCATGGGGCCCTAGGAAGTTGCCCTGGTCCATCCTATGGATGGGACAGCTCTGAAAACATAAGCACAAATGTTGGTGGAGCTGGGCCCATATTCCTGTATATTGGTGGAGCATAGGCACCATGGGTCCATATAAGTCGCTGCCTATGGCCCTGCCTTGATCCCAATCCTACCCTGCGAACTCCTCAGGCCCTGCCCAGAGCACCCTCCAACATCCCAAACCCCTCATCCCAGACCCCACGCCAGAGTCTGCACCCTCCTGCACCTCCGAACCCCTCAGTCCTAGCCCAGAGCCCTCTCCTGTATCCTGAACCCTCACTTCTGGCCCCACCCCAAACTCTGAACACCTCAGCTCTACCTCCCATCCCAGAGCCCCTTCCTGCACCCCAAACCCCTCATCTCTGGCTCCACCCAGAGCTCACCCTCCCACCTGGAGGCCTCATCCCCTCCCATATCCCAACCCACAACCTCAGCCCAGAGCCCCCTTCCATACCCTGAATTCCTCATTTCCGTCCCCACCCCAGAGCCCACACCACCAGCTGGAACCCTCACCCCCTCCCATAATCCAACCCCTGGAGCCAGCCCAGTGAAAATAAACGACTGAGTGAGGGTGGGGGAAATGAATGAATAGGCGGAGCCTCAAAGAAGAGGTGGGGCAGGGGCGGGGCCTCAGAAGAGGGGCGGGGCAGGGCAAGGGTGTTCAGTTTTATGTGAATAGAAAGTTGGCAACCTTAGGAAGATTGCATCAGTTTCCAGTAACAGACAACCCTTATTTTTCTCTTTTTCTTCCCATCAGGGACTCAATAACTGTCAGGCTCAGGATCCACAGAAGTAAACACCTTATTATTAAAGAGGGATCTGGCCATCTGCCTTGTGTCAGGTGTCTGGATTGTGAAATATGGCAATGTGCAGATGACCTTGGGAAAGGTTATACACACACGATGGGCCAGAAGATGTGGGATCTTGGAAAGTCAAAACTCCTTGGATTGTTATTTAGAGAACGAGAGATACACAGCAAAAGCAAAAAAGACAGTTGCTGGAACAATCCTTTCTGAAATCGAACAGTTTATCTGGATTGTATTTTAGACAGATCTGCTTTCAGCTGGGCGAGAAGCACATGTTTTCAGACCACAAAAGATCTGTCATCATTGACAATCCTGCGTTTTGCCTCAGATGTGTTTCTCCCACTGGGGACAGTGATCGCAATAACGGCGATTGAGTTTTCAGCCGATTCCATGGTTTAATCGAAAGTGATGCTATTATTAGGTGGGCATTGCTGGGGACCAGCCATATCTAGGCACTGTGTTACTTGTGTTAACTCATGCTGTCTCAACACTTGCACAGACCACTGAATCCCTCAGTTCCAAACTAAGTGTGGAATTCAGTGACCCTCAGGCTGAAGTTTTCAGGATTGCTCACTAATGCTCAGGACCCCCTTGAGATTCCCTGTGCTGACTTTCAAAGTATTCAGCCACTGCAGTTCCCTTGCAAAGCTGTGAATTCTCAGGCCTTCTGTGAGCCAGGCACAAAGTGCCACAAGCTCTCCCTGGTTCGTGAGCATTAGTCCAGTCAGCACCAAGGACAGTTCCAATGAAGTGAGGCGGGGGTGGGGAGAAAGATGAAGGGGGCAACATTCATACTGAAGAAAAGTTAATGCTTCAGCTTAGAAGGAAAGCCTTTCCCCCTGAAACTACACACTGTTCTCCTTAGTCGCCCACATGGTCTTCATTTCTGATTATCTCCAACCCAGGCCAGGCTCCTGCAACTACTGGGGATGGGGAAGTAATATCCATACCTGTCTGCTGCATTTTTGCCTATATATGTGTTTGTGTGTGTGTGTGCGCGCAAAAATCTGGATAGGATAGGATAAAGTGCAAAGTCTAGTGATTAGGGCACAGGACAGGGAATTTGGCAATATAGATTCTGTTCTCATGTTTGGCTTGTGTGCCCTTTTGAAGGGTACATAGACTCTTTGTGCCTCAGTTTCCCTACTCACATGTAAAATATGGAACGTGCTTAACTAGCAGAAGAATTGTGAGGATTCATTCATTAACATATGGAAAACACTTCAAGGTCTCTGGAGGGGAGCTCTGATGTCACTTTTGCCTGTTAAAGGGGCCCATGGAATACCTAGGAAAATTCCAAGATAGCTGGATTTTGATAATCCTATCTTACTGGATATGTACTCTCTTTTTCATTTCATTATTGTTCCCTGGCAAAGTATTTCTAGATAAATATGAATTTCCTGTTGTAAATGCCTTAAGCCTTTGCTCAGATCATACGCTACTGTAATAAATTCAGTATTTGTGACATCACAATTCACTACCCATGGACATAGTTGTGATGGACTGGGCCATCAGTGAGTGAATCACGCAACAGGAGTTGAGCAATTATCTAGGAAAAAGCATCCATTGTACAGATGAGCACTGCTTGTCAATTGGAGAGGAAAAAACCCAAACAACGTCATGATTAAGTTAACATCCTACCACAGGATACGCAATGATACATCGGCATTCAAAAAACTCTATTTGCCAATGGTTTAGAATTTGCTGGAGTGTGGAGCAGCTCTTTATGGGAGCCTCCTTGGGTTGTCCTTTAAAGCTGCAAAAAGCAGAATCCAAATCTGAATGAAGTTTGTTCCCTGCACAGATAGGTCTTAAAAAAATATCCTGCTAAGAGACACAGCAGTACAGTTTAACATTGTATCCATGGAACGTGTGTGCCTTTTTCTGGCCCTCTGCATAGGAATGAATTTTAGCCTACATTAGCCACCCTACTGCACAGCCATCCAGCCAATAGCTATTAAATGTATTTCAGCCATTTGGAACAATGGGAATAGTCATTAAGGAATATTAACAGTACGGTCTCCTACTTTTGAAGAGTCTCTCATCAACTGCAACACTGACTTTTAGAAATCTCTCAGTTTTGCTAATTGAAAGCAGGTTGATACTTTCAAAGAACTGACTTGATAGCTGTGGACACTGAAGGACACTCTCCACAAGAGAGATACAGCACAGGAAGCATGAGAACAAGCTTCCCTCATATGGCTCTCTGCCCATGTGCCTCATCTCTGGTTAGATCTAGCAAGATATTTAAGTATGTGAGTAGTCCAGCTGAAGTCACTGGAACTACCCACATGTTTAAAGTTAGTAGCATGTGTGATGGTGCTGTTCCTGGCGGGACCCAACTGAGAGGGCCGAGTCAGGACAAATTGCTTCAAACAGGGCAGTTACAGCCCAAAGCTGGGGTTTCTCCACCTCTAAGGCAAACCAAACCAGACAAACAGAAAAGACTTTGGTTTCTCCCCACTGGCTAACACCACAAGTCACACAAGCAATTCCCTTAAACACTCCAGTTTCCCAGTATCACCACAAGCAGCCACTCATTCTGGGGACAAATGGTTATGAAAACCAATACCCCAATAAAAGTAAAAGGTTCTCTCCAGTCCCAATGGATCAGGCCCCAGTCCCAAGTCAATATATAAATCAGATCTTACCCACAAATCACTCTGTTGCCAATCCTTTAGAATCTAAAATCTAAAGGTTTATTTATAAAAGGAAAAAGATAAAGGTGAGAGTTAGAAATGGTTAAAAGAAATCAATTACATGCAGTAATGGCAAAGTTCCTGGTTCAGGCTTGCATCAGTGGTAGAATAAACTGCAGATTCAAATCAAGTCTCTGGAGTACAAACATCCACAGAAGGGTTGGGTCCTTCAGTCCTTTGCTGAAAGCTTCAGTTTGTAGCAAAAGTTCCTCCAGAGTAAGAAGCAGAAAATGAAGACAAGCTGACTGAAGATGAGATGGAGGAGCTGCAGCAGCTTTTTATAGTTTTTCCCAGGTGCCAGAACCTCTTTGTTCCTGCTGTGAAAAGTCCAGCCCCATGGAGTTCTGGAGTCACATGGGCAAATCACATGACCATGCATGACTTAGGATTTCCAGGTGGCAGCCATTACCCACCAGCTACCTTGCATGTCCTTGGTAGACTTCTCATGTGGATTGGAGCTTTCCAAGCTCTCCATGGGCCCATTGTATAGCTGATGGTCCTTAATGGGCCATCAAGCAGGCTAGGCGGGGACAAAACTGAGTTGTCTGGAACGTTACCCAGAAGCAGAGCACAAATTTGAAATACAGACAGTATAAAACCAAAATTCATATCTTCAAATATAAAAATGATACACACATACCAATAGCATAATTATAATCAGCAAATCATAACCTGGTCTTAGACACCTCATATGACTCCCCTTTACACAAGATTTGGGGCCACTACAGGATCTTGGTTACACCAATGATCTGTATGATCCCAGATTATTTCAGTAATGTGACAGTGTGCATAAGTACCTTGTTGAAGTGGGGTCTAAGAGAGGCCATTTTTTGCTATGAATCAGTAGTTCTCCAATCCACTCCTAAGCCTGTCTTCTAGTAAGAGAGATCAGTTATATGCTAGAGAAGCACCGAACAGTCCCCAGATGCTCCCAATCAATGAGCAATATGAGTGAGCTAGATTAGAACAGCAAAACCAGAGGTGAAAGTCCTGGATTGCATTAAGCCAAACTCCCAAGCCGTCCAGTCCCACTATGATATTACCTGTTTCTATAAGTATGTTAATAGGAATAGCAAAAATCCCACTGTGAACTGACAATGTAAGGTTTATTTCAAAGCTGTGGTACAATCATAAGTGTGGATTTCCGGCTATGACATTACAGCCCTTAAATGATATTTTAGTGTAAAAAAAACTTAAAACAATCTTTAGAGAGTTGAAAAAATGCCACAGTACTGCAGTATGGAAATGGATGAATAGCTTTGTAGGCCAGAGCAGGCAAGTGATCTAATCAGAACTCCTGTATAACACAGGCCAGGGTGGGGAATCCGCAAGGGAGGCAATTATTCTTCTCGGCTTCTCTAGTTGAGCAATTATGCAAATGACAGAGTTATTATTTGATGGCAGTAGCACCCAAGATATGCTAAGTGCTAGACAAACATATGAAGAACTCACATATCATCCGACAAAGTGGGTATTAGCCCACGAAAGCTTATGCTCTAAAAAAATCACATATGCATCCGACGAAGTGGGTATTAGCCCACGAAAGCTTATGCTCTAAAAAAAATTTAGTTAGTCTTTAAGGTGCCACAGGACTCTTTGTCACTTCACATATCATCTTAATCCAGCTCCTATGGCTATTCCCATTGTTCATAATGATCTTGAAACCAAACTGTAAAATGGAAGTAATACTTGTTTTTCAGCCAAGGCAAGGAGTATGAAATTAGTTACCATCTGATGCCTTTTGAATGACCCATGTGTTACATATTTGGTGGTCTGTTGGTACATTTCCTAGCAGACAGATGTCTAAAACACAAGACGCCCCCTTCATGTATGGTCCATTCTCATCAGCATTATCACTGGTAGTCTCTGCAGGAGGGCCAGGAATTGAATGAACCATGAAGACTGAGCTGTGCTTTGACCTCTAGAAGTTGTTCCTCCAAGCCAAGGTGGAGGCATGTTAGCAAAACAGCCTGGAGTAGCTTGTGACAATGCTGCCTTTGATGTTCCAGTTTTCAGGATAGAAAGATGGCCTCTATTTCTCACAGTTCCACAACTATTTTACAATTACTAGAGATCAAGGCTGAAATCCTGGTTTCATTATAGTCAGTGGCAAAACTCCCCTATTTGTGTTGTCGCTAAGCCCACTTCCATCCACACAGAAGAATCTCTAAACTGGCTTAAGGGTGCTTTAAGCCAGGCCTGATGAGGGTATTGGCTTGTTGATCAATCCTCAGTCCCCAGACTGGATATGAAGAGTTAATTTTTTTGTTTCTATGACTTTCGCATGCAGGTTTCCTAACCAGGATCATGACCTCGTTGTGCTGGGTGCAGTAAAACATAAAACATTATAGCCCACGGCAGAACAGCCTCCCAAAGCAAGCAGTGGAAGCCCCTTGCTTGAGACATTTGAAAGTAGGCTGTAGTGTGCACGGCAGAGGTGAACTCAAGTATCCAGCAGTTTCTCTCCATCTATCAAAAACAATCCAAATGCTAGCAAATACTCCAAGTCTGTGCTTCTATTTAAGATGCGTGGATGTAAATTAGTTGGGCCCCCTCTCCGGCTGCTGGCAAGTTTGCCAATGCAACCCTCTGTGTTGCAAAGTCAGGGCATCCCTGGAGCAAAGTAGTCCTTAATAGTTGCATGATACAGAGATTGCCCTAAGGTACAATTACCCATCCTCCATCAGACCCTTCACAGCACTCCTCCCTGGGGATGGCCATAGGAACCAGCAAGTCCTAAAGGGAGCCCTGTCCAAGAACTATGGTGCAGTGAACAACAACTACGTGTACAAGATTTTAAACAGTTACAGCATAGAATCGAGGAGCAGGTGAATAAACGAGCAATGATTTCTGCTGGGACCTGGAAGGTGGGGGCCCCAAACATATGGAGGCTACTCTGAAGCATTGCTGCTGTAGGAGCAACCTGTCAGCCTTTACCATCACAGTAGTCCCGCTGGCAGACAGATGGCTGGGGGTTTAATGAGGGCAGGAGTGAATGTGTCTATTGTGCAGGCTGTGATTAGTGAGGAGTCCACCCTGGACATCTGCCTTCCATTCTGAGAGGTGAACGCTGCCGAACCCTTATGTTATGGGGGAATCTGCAGCAGCATATGGGCAGAACTGCCTGTCTGTGCTCTTCCCTCCCTGCAGGACTGGAGTGAGGTTCCCTTGCAGGTCAGACGTGTACACAAGCGAGATCGGCTCAGCCTGCCTAGAAAGAGTGAGCAGGAGCCAGGCTACCTGGACTTCATCCAAGGGGGTGTGTGCTGCATATTGTTGGGTCCCTCTTGTGAGCCATTGCAGAGCATCACATGCTCCCGACCCTGGGAGCAGACGCAGTAGGTGAGAGGCACAGGCTGAGTGCGTGGGGTAATTCAGACAGTTACGAGTCCGGAGGACCAGAAGTAGGCATCATTCCCAGCCTGCTCCTAACACTGGATAGTCACACACAGGGCATTCCCCAGACTTACCCTGTCACTGGGGCTTGTCTTTATTGTTAACGTCAGTAATAAACTCAGTCCAAGCCTGGCTGTTCCTAGGACTTCTCCTCTAGGATCCGTCTCTGAGAGGGAACAAAGATCTAGACACTTCTGATTTGGTGTTAACACAACCCACCGAGAGCAGCAGCTGGGATTAGTCAGCAGCACGGCTCTGCACCTCTACGCAGGGGTCCAGGGACTTGTCACAGGCACAAACCGCCCAGCCCCAAACAAAATCTAGTGGACCAGATTCATCCCGTACTAGTTCCACTAACTCCGCCAGAGCAACAGGTTGTGAATCATTTCCTAAAAAGTCGGAGATTGAGGGAGTTTTGATTTATACTGCACCCTGAAGTCTTTAAACATGATTTGAAACCTTCAGTAGCTCAGACATAGGTGAGGGGTTTATTATAGGAGTGGGTGGGGGAGATTCTATGGCCTGCATTGTGCAGGAGGTCAGACTAGATGATCATAATGGTCCCTTCTGACCTTAAAGTCTGGGACTCTAGACTTTCCCCTATTCAGAGCTTCCCTCTGAAGATCTCAGTGCTTAACAGGTAGCAATTACTGAACCCTCACAAAACCTCTGCAAGGATGGGAGCTAATGACCCACACAGAGTCTGACAGCCAAAGACCTGGCTGAGGTGAAGCATTTTGTGTCAAGGACCAAGACGAAGTGAAACACCATGTCAGTACTTCTCCTAGCATGGCCACAAGCAGAGTGATATGAACATTTCATCTCAGGCAGTGAAACTGAACATGTGTCATTTATGGGGCAGGGTGGCATGGTAACCACAGTGCCACTTGGCCAGCCCCATTCTCCACACAGGTAGGAAAGCTGCAAGGTTGTCAGAAGAAGAGGATGAACCAACCTTAGAATATAAAACACTGAGGTGCCCTGTGCCTTTAGAGCCTAGCGGGATTTTGTTCTTGGGGTGAGTCCCAACTCATGCTCTCCTTGACCCTCTCTTTCACTCAGCTTCCTCCCTCTCCTGCTGCAGCAAGGAGCACTGTGCCAGAGGTCATTATGACCAGGCGCAACGACCTCTATGGTTTCCCTGACCACCAACAAAGCAGTGATGAACTATGACAGCCAGGAAAAAGCCAGCCCCGACGAGATGCTGCATACCAATATGGTCTCTGCTAAACTGGGCATATTCTTTGTTGTGACGATGGGGGAGAGCACAGATGCTCCAGAATCTCCAGTCTCATAGCCACCATCTCGGCCATTGTCAGGTGGTGGGTATAGAGCCATTCACATCTCCTGCACTCCAAAGTTTAATGCGCATCAAGGTATGTTAGGGGAAGAGTAGTTGGTGGGGTTCCCTTCCTACCATCTTGCTTTTAGACATCTCCCTTGATCTCTGGTCCTGTGCTTTAGATGATCAGGACCACAAACACTGCTTTGAAGTTTGCTAGAATAATCTTCTCCTTGGCAAGAGCCCGCTCTCTCTGCGCCCTGCTCAGCAAATGGTTCCACTGACAGAAGGCAGGGCCAGATGAAACTGGTGGGGACCAAAGTGTGAATGCCAGCCACACGCCTCTCTGTAACACAGACTACAGCACATAAGTGAGTTTCCACTCCTTGTTTACACTGCTCTGCACTCAGCAGACATGCACGACACACAGAGTTCTTGACTTATGTGTGCACATGCCTCTCCATTAATAATACATTAAAGCACACTCCTGCACTGACTCTCCATCAATCTGCTGCCCTCTTAGCCCTCTACACGATGCTAAGAATTGGGGGCTTGACTCAGCCCCAGAGTGCATGGATCGCAGCTAGCTCATCTTAGTGCCCCAGCTATTGCAATGAGCTATCACAATGATACCCTATAAGGACCTCAGCCGAAGCCAGTGGAAGTCAATGGACAGACTCCCATGGGCTTGGGATCCGGTCCTAAATCCACCAGATAGATTAGACTGAAAATGAGATCTGTCCGGAATAAACACTAATGCATGGGCAGGCAACCTGCGGCATGCGTGTGAAAGGCGGCATGCAAGCGGATTTTCAGTGGCACTCTGCTGCCAGCCTGGGGTTCTGTCCCCCTGCCAACCCGGGGTTCTGTCCCCCTGCCAGCCCAGGTCCCGGCTGGCAGCCCCGCTCAGCCCGGACATTGGAAAACTCAGCAAGGAAAAGCCAGGGCAAGGATCACACTAAACAGATAAGATCTGCTTTTTAATTTAAATGAAGCTTCTTAAACATTTTAAAAACCTCATTTATTTCACATACAACAATAGTTTAGTTCTATATTATAGACTTAGAGAGAGAGACCTTCTAAAAACGTTAACATGTATTACTGGCAGGTCAGACATTAAATAACAGTGAATAAATGAAGACTTGACATGCCACTTCTGAAAGGTTGCTGATCCCTGCACCAGTGCTTATTATACAGATTTAAGCTAATCTTACAGCAATATTGAAAATGCTTTTCCATGCATTCCAAATGGGATTTGCGTTCCCTCTCTTAGTCTGCCTCATCTGACTGTCCAAGATGGGAGCTCTTCATTGGATTGCTAATTTCCATACGTGATTTGCTCTTTGAAATGAGATGTGGTGCTTGGGACTTCTTTTATAATACTTTAGCACTTCTGACCCACAGATCTTGACTCTGTTTACAAAACTGGATTATGCTGGATATAAGTCAGCAGTATGCCCTTGTTGTCAAGTAGGCCAACAGCACATTGGGCTGCATTAGTGAGAGCATTGCCAACAGATCAAGAGAAGTGATTATTCCCCTCTATTTGACCCTCGTGAGGGCGCATCTGGAGTATTGCATCCAGTTTTGGGGCCCCCACTGCGAGGAGGATATGGACTAATTGGAGAGAATCCAGCAGAGAGCAATGAAAATGATTAGGGGCCTGGGGCACATGACTTTGAGGAGAGGCTGAGGGAAATGGGCTTATTTAGTTTGCAGAAGAGAAGAATGAGGGGGGATTTGATAGCAGCCTTCAACTACCTGAGGGGAGGGGGGGGGAGTTCCAAAGAGGATGGAGCTTGGCTGTTCTCACTAGTGGCAGATAACAGAACAAGAAACACTGGTCTTAAGTTGCAGTGGGGGAGGTTTAGGTTGGATATTAGGAAAAACTTGTTCACTAGGAGGGTGGTGAAGCACTGGAATGGGTTCCCTAGGGAGGTGGTGGAATCTCCATCCTTAGAAGTTTTTAAGGTCCAGCTTGACAAAGCCCTGGCTGGGATAATTTAGTTGGTGCTGGTCTTGCTTTAGTCCAACCTCTTGCTCAGATAACCTCCTGAGGTCTCTTCCAGCACTCTTCTTCTATGATCATCATTCCCATTAGATTAGATTTTAAAATGACCTTGACAAATTACAGAATTAGTCTGAAAACAACAAGATGAAATTAAGAGAGACAAGTGCAAAGTACTTCAGTTGTCTAAGGGAAAAAAAATCTAATGCACAACTACAAAATCAGGAATAACTGGCTAGGCTGTAGTACTGCTGGAAAGGCTGTGGGGCGTTATTGTGGATCAAATAGAACACAAGTCAACAATGTGATGTAGTTGTGAAAAAGGCTAATATTAAGGGGTATATTAACAGGAGTATTGTATGTAGGACACCGGAGGTAATTGTCCTATTATACTCAGCACTGCTGAGGCCTCATCTGTAGTACTGTGGCCAGGTCTGGTCACCATACCTTAGGAAAGATGTGGACAAACTGGAGAAAATTCAGAGGAGAGCAATACAAATTACCAAAGGTCTAGAAAACCTGACCTCAGAGGAAAGATTAAAAAACTGGGCACGTTTAGTCTTGGCAAAAGATGGACGGGGGGGACCCAATAACAGTCTTCAAATATGTTAGGATGATGACTAATTGTTCTCCATCTCCACAGAAGGTGTGATGAGAAACAATGAGCTTAATCTGCAGCAGATATTAGGAAAATCTTTCTAACTCTAGCGGTGGTTAAGCTCTGGAACAGGCTTCCAAGGGAGGTTGTGGAATCCCTGTCACTGGAGGTTTTTAAGAACAAGTTGGACAAACACCTTTCAGGGATGGTCTAAGTTTCTTAGTCCTGCCTCAGTGCAGCGGGCTGGATCAGATGACCTCTCGAGGTCCCTTCCAGACAGACACGTCTATGATTTCAGAGAGGAGGAAACTGAGGTATAAGAAGGGAAGTGACTTGCCTAAGACCACCCACAGAGTCAGTGGCAGAGCTGAGAATGGACCACAGCTCTGGCTCCCTCATGGTGTGTAGCACTTGCTCTTCAGTGCTATTTGTAGAAGTCTCAAAGAGGATCTGTTTGGGATAATTATGCTAGCTCTGCTCGGGCCAGGCCACTCCTCGATTGTGATGCTCTGTACCTTGGGGGAACACCCAGCACCCCCATGTTCATCCTTATAAAATGACTGTGTGGTATCCAATGCAAAGTTTGTCATGTGGAGCGTCTTTGGAAGGCTCATGATGCACTGAGCATTGATATTACACTGATGTTATAGGTTATAATTTCATGTATGTAGATATGAGGCTGAAAATGTGTCCTCGTGGCTTAAAATAAAACCAGGCAAAAACTCTCCGGGAGCAGAGGGGCAGTTCACACCTCATCAGGGCATGTATGGGACAAACCCAGCCCAGCCTCACAGGAACAAAAGACGCTGGCCTGGGCAGCAACAAAGAATCTGTTAGACTCTCTAGGGAGTCACCCCCCTCCTTTGGTCAGGAATGCGATGAGGTAATGCTCATCTGACTCTGAAGCGGGGGAGCAAAACCAAGAGGGAAGAAGGAACATGATAAAAGGGAGAGATGTTTGCCATGCTCTTCCACCTACATCTACAGACACCACCAACTTACTGAAGTGCTGATCAAAGGGGAGAGCCTGGCTGAAGAGCAAACAGCCAGCCTGTGGTGAGAAGCATCTAAGTTTGTAAGGGCCTGAAAGTGTTAAGATTAGCTTAGAATGAGTTTTGCTTTTATTTCATTTGACCAAATCTGACTTGTTATGATCTCACTTATAATCACTTTAAAGCTATCGGTTGTGCTTAATAAATCTGTTTATTCTACCTGAAGCAGTGCGTTTGGTTTGAAGCATGTCAGTCTCCCCTTGGAATAACAATCCTGGTACGTATCAATTTCTTTGTTAAATTGATGAACTCATATAAGCTTGCAGCATCTGGAGGGCATAACTGGACACTGCAAGACGCTGCTTCCCAGGGTTGTGTCTGGGACCGAAGATATTGGCTAGTGTCATTTGGTTGCACAATCCAGAGGCTGTGCATGAACATCCAGGGGGGTTCTCACTGCAGAGCAGGGTCAGGCTGGTGTGACCTGGCAGATCACCAGTCCAAATAACACCAGAGGGGAATGTCACACCAATGTTCTGTGCCAGTGAGAGGATCAGTGCCTGCACCAGCAGGCCCCTCAGATTTAGTGCTAGCAAGCCCTGCAATGACAAATGCCCTGGAATGCTAATAAGTTCCCGGATGTGATGCTACAGAGTTAGCACTGGGCAGGAGGGAGGTTCTTCTGCCTCCCAGGTTATCTTTCCTGAAGAAAATCAAACCCAAAGAGAAGTAAAGCACAAACAAGAAAATCCTCTCTCATTCCCTAGCACCATTCACCAGCATGCCACTGATCTATAATGGAGGGGCAAATGTTCATCAAGGCAGAGGATGTTAGCATCATTCATTATTCCCCAAAGGTTAGGCAGAGTGCTGGATGCAACAGTGAGAGATGCTGCCTGCAACTCTTCGCTAACCTATGTCATCCATTTATCTTGGGGTTTTCTAAACTGGTCATCACTCCAAGTGTGTTTCAAATTACATGTTGGACTCATGTTGAGCTCAAACATCCCAACTCCTCATGGAGAGGTTCCAGTTTGGTCTTCTAAATAGAAAGGCCACAATAATGCCATCGCTCCTTGACAGTCTTCAAGCAATCTCACAGGAAGGAGATTTTCTTGGCCATGAAGTGAGCAGGTGTAGTCTTCCACTGTCCCACTGGTTAACAGGTACAAAAGGACTTGGCTTGTTACCTCAAAAAGACTTGATGGCGTTCAGACTCACTTTGAAACGCTTCATGCTGGAGTCACTGGGTCTAAACTAGTGCACCCTAGTGATGTTGCTACGAGCAGCAGAACAAAGTCAAGGCACTGAGTCAAGGCATATTTTGCACTGTTACCCTCACTTTTAGCTTGACTCATAGGATCTGAGAGTCAAGTTAGCTTCTTTTCTTCTCATGCATAATCAGTAATAAATGTTCTATGGGCCAAGTTACTATCTCAGCAACTCCTGTACAACCCCATGAACTTTAAAACTAGATCCCTCAATGACACTGGATTGCACAGAGGTAACTGACTGAGTCTCAGTAACCAGTTCTGCAAATGACATCCAAAGAGCAGACAACGCCCATTCCCTTTCCCATAACTGGGTCACTTCTGCAGGACTACCAGGAGCGAAAAGCAGTTAAAAGGACTTGGTCACTACAGTCAGTAGATGTGACTGACTAGAAAGAAGTTCTGCAGAGAAAGAAGATGCAATTTTTACTTACTCGCTTCTTTAAAAAACAACAACAATAAATGTTGGGTTCTTTTTGTCTTCAGTCTTCTAGCTTTAGGGTGAGCTCACTTCATGTTTTCAAGCTTTCCTCAGAAAGCATAAGGGCTGGAAACTTACTTTTATTTGAATGCAGTCTGTTGATTTCAGCAGATGACACTTTAAAAAGCACCTAATACTGCAAGACTCACAATTAAATCTTATGTTGGCAACACTGCATCCACCAGCCCGGCTCCGAGAGCCCCAGATTGGACTTGTTTAAAGCTGCCTTCGCCCAACAGAATCTCGGGCATTTGTCTCTCATCTTCTGTTCAAACTCTTACTTGGTCCACACTTGCGCATCTGCTGGTGGCCTTGGTGTTGTAATTCATATATCCAACAAGTCCAATTTGAGGCCAGCTCTAGACCCATCGGGGCCAATGTTCCACCCAGACTTCCACTGCTGGGGCTCCATCATCCCAGGAGCAAGTCTGGTCTGTCCTGTGTGCCTGCTGTATACCTTTACCTGTCCATCGTTACAAAGAAAACTTTCATGGAAGCTGGATCTTCCTCTCCTCGGTGGTCAGCTGCTGCTGCTTTTACCCCACTGACATTATGGCTAATCCTACCCCTATGCCACCATGATGTCTTGAATGGAAGTGATTATGACAGAGGACCCCGATAACAATATGGGCTGGATCACACCATTAGAAATCCCTGTTGTTATCAGGAAAAAGATAAAAACAAAACCAAACAAACTGAGGGTGATACTGGCCCCCATATATCTTGCAAGGTTTCATTTATCAGACACTCTTTTTTACACAAGAATAGCTATCCAGGCTTTTTTCAAACATAAAAATAAATGGAAAAGCTTTTTTAAAATGCAATTTCAATCTGCTATCTCAGTAACAGGACACATTTGCTGCCTTCAGAATTATCAAAGTCCTTCTCCGATTTCTCTATACCAGAAATCTGCACTTGAATTTTATTTTTAAAGTGCTTTAATTCTTTGCTGGAAGAATTTAAATCCTTCATTTAAAGGATAAATACATGAAACTACAAAGAGTTTTTTTGCTGGAGTTTTTTTGCTGGAAGATGGCTGTCTTTAGGTCTGCCATTTTTTTTGCTGGAGGATGGCTGTCTTTAGGTCTGCCATTGTATGCCCTAAAGACAGCCATCCTCCAGCAAAAAAAACTTCAAGATCAGACTTCAAAGAGAAACTGCTGAGCTCCAGTTCATCTGCAAATTCGACGCTATCAGGTCTGGACTTAATGTTGACTGTGAATAGCTCGCCAATTACAAAAGCAGTTTCTCCTCTCTGGGTGTTCACAACTCCAGATCACCTGCTGGAAGTGGGCTTCACCCCCCACCCCGATTGAATTTAGCTTGCTTTCTTGCCTGCTATTTATACCTGTCTCTGGAGATTTCCACAACATTCATCTGATGATGAATCTCAAACATTTCTGGAGGAGTGTTTCTTTAAGAATACACCAGGACCCAGCATGGTTTCATTGTTTGATTTTTAAGGCCAGAAAGGATCATCTAGTCTGACCTCCTGCGTAAGCGAGGACTGACTCACCCATGGCTTAGCTACGGTGTGGAGATCTTTCACACAGGCACCAATATCCTCCTTTCCCTGCCAGGGGCTGTATTCCCCATTCTATGAAATTGGCAGAGACCCTCCCCTCAAAGCCTATACAAAATAAAACACAAAATCAAATTTTAAAAAAAACAACCCAGAAATCAAAACCAGAACAGGCTTACTTCCAGAACTGCCTCTCAGCATGACCCACTCCTCCTACATCTCTCCTCCAGCTCCTGGAAAGTGCTTTATACAGGCCCTTTAACTCCCAGCATGCTTTGCCCCAGGCTAGAACTACAGTCATGACTGCCCAGGGGACTACATGTCCCAGTACTCTCTGCTTTCCTGGATAGCTCTCAGGGAGGAATTGCCAGTCAACTCTGCTCCACCAGCCTTGCCCCTCACTTCTGAGAGCACTAAAAACAGCATCAGCAGAACGTTTCTTCACAAACCCCAAATTGCCTTCATGAGGCCAGCTCCTGTCCCACAGATACTGATCCTGGGATGAGGAGGAATTCTCACATGCTTGTTGCCTTCCTGAACCTTACAGCACAAGTGCACCATTACAACAAAGCAAGTTAGTAGCCCATTATTACCAGCGAATCATGTGCTCATCCCAAATGCATGATGCTATACGCTTTACACCACACCATTCTCCCTCACATCTGGAGACGGCTATATTTGTACCTGCACACAAATGCCGTTCTGGAACAGGTTTAGATCTAGCTGGTTTTCCTCTCCCTGTCATGTTGTATTATACATTGGGCAGTGCCGTTCCTCACTATCCATTGGATACCTGGCAGTGCCCAGCAACCCTGCATCTGTTCCCATGGAAACCAGCCTGAGCCCTCAGAAGTGAGCTGTAGCATTCTAGGCCTTGTAACCAGAAGGCGAGCATCTTCGCTGCTACAAACAGCAGTCAGGCCTGACCTTTTTAACATGTCAAAATCAGCTTAAAAAGAGCCAGAAGAAGAAGCGAATGGTGGAGGATGGGAAGGAAGAATCAGGTTCAGTTTCTGCTGAGTGAAAAGACCAACCCCAGGTATCTGAACAGAAGTCCTGCCAATTAGTAAACCCGGTTTCCCTCCATGCCCCCAGAAATGCGAGCTTGCAAGAGGCTGGTGTTTTGCTGTCAGGGAGGAGGAAGAAAGGTATCAAAACAGACAGTGTTGACTGTGGCTAATTAATGGACGTGAGACCCTGTGAGGTGACTGCAGAGACGAGCACCTGCACTAATTACGCCATCCAGCAGTAGATTTAAGACACTGGCAATTTTGACCATCTGTGCTTAAATTCCCTCCCTTGCTCTCTGAGCGATTACTCAGCTATCGCTGAGAACAAACTCTGGCCCAGGTTTGCTATCTTGTGGTTCGATTTTTTATTAAAGATATTGCACTGTGCAAGTAAATTCCTTGAGCCAAATCCTTCAGATCCTTGTACACAGGCAAAACTCTCCCTGTCCTCAGGAGACACCTTGCCCAAGTAAGCAGGGAGGAGACCCTGAGGGAGGATCTCAGGATCTGACCAAGTTTGCTACCCATCCTTGGTGTTTAAGAGCAACTCCATGTTTACTCACTGGGCCCCTGGTGTGCCTGAGTTGAGAGCTGATGGCAGATACGATGGCTGCTCAGCTGTTGTGTTGGAGTGAGACTGAGGGACCTAGGAGCCCTGGCTCCTAGGCACCAGAGAAGGGCCCGAGGTGACTGGTTCCCAGAAGCAAGGTACTATGGGCCTGATCAGAGACTAAATTCATGCAGGTACAACTCCATTGAAACCAATGGAGCTGCGCCCACTTACAGGAGTGGGACGTTTCACCCCAGATCTTTGGGCCATTTTGGCCTCAGGCAGTGGCTGACACTGGATGTTCTGGAGACTGGTGAATCTTCCCTTCCTTTCCGCTCCTGTATAGAGGGGCACCATGATACCATGGCCTGTGAGAGACTGTGTCTCTCTTGCCCCACAGCAATTTCTGACTTAGCTAGTTGGGCCACCAGTAAACCTTGCTCTTTGCTGCTAGCAAGAGCTTAGAGCACTTCACAAAGGAGTCTCAGCTCCCTGGGGAAGTAGAGTAATTCCTCGTTTTCAAATGGGGAAACTGAGGTCCAAAGAGGCCCAAAGTCAGAGTCAGTGGAACAAGCAGCGTCAGAATCTGGGTCTCCTGCCTTGTAGGCTGGAGCTCAACCCCATTCTCTCTCTCTTACCTAATCCCTTCACGGAAACTCTCTCTCTCGGTTAGTTCCCCGAGGCAAGGACTACAACAGGCTCAATTAAAAGCTGTTTCCTCTGACTGGAAGGAGGGCAGGAGTCACCGTGGTACCTCAAGGCTGGAACCTGGCCTGAGAGGAGGGCCTGTCAGAGGAGGACTGAGAGGAGGACTGTCCTTACCCAGCCCTTCAAAGCACAGAGACAGAGGTGATGGCCACGGAAGGTGATTTGAGATGGGAGAGCCGCCACTAGAGGGGGACAGAACACCACGCCGAGTGGGCCACGTAAACATTATTACTCGTATTTACTTGTATCGTGTCAGAGCCTAGCAGTCCTAGTCCCAGGCCATGACCCCATTGTGCTAGGCTTTGTACAGACACGGAACACAAAGTGCGTCCTTGCCCCGGTGAGCTTCCCGTGGAACCGGAGAGGCAAAAGATCCCAACGGCTGATTTTAGAGAAGAGGACAAGTGGTTGGTCTAATTTTTTCAGCCTCGTTCCACCTCCCCCTGCACCTCCCCCGCCCCCGCCCCTTGAGTGCTAACCTCCCCGTCCTCATCGGCCCAGCCGCAGGGTTCCCACAGCAGAGTAACAGCAATGAGAATGTTGATCCCCCGCTGTGTGCTGACTCAACCAGCCAACCTGGATCTATAGCCTCCTCCTCTTGGTTTCAGTTCCCCTTCAGGTGGTCTCTGTTCCCACGAATGACTCACTTGTCTTGGGCTAGAGCTTAAGATCTGGAGACTCTGGCCACAAATGTGCAGCACTAACCTCTTTTTAAAGCAGCTCAGAGATTGTAGAGCAGCTCTCCTTACAGTAAGCCATGAACACCAGGGCAAAGCTGTACTGAAGGGTCTGGCCCCCAGCCGGTGAAATGGCCCCAGGGCTGATGTTGCCCAGCATCCAGCAGCTTCAGAAATCAGCCACATGATGAGCTTGGGAGTCAGAGGATCAATGTTCACTCTCACTGCCCTGACCTCTCATTGGCCAGCACTGTGCTTCATGCCCGAGGCTGCTACTGAGGTCAGCTCAGAGCGGGGGCTGAGTTTCCACTCCTGGATCAGGGACGCATCCTCCCCTCAAGGATGAAGACACCAGGGAAAAGAGGCCGGCTCAGGTTCCCAGAAAAGGGCAGATGGCAGGCACGGGAAAAGAGAAACTCCAGGGAGGGGGAAATGAAGCCTTCCCCGCACACTTACATGGGCACAGCTGGAGATCCTCCATGCAGCAGGACTCCACAGGGGCTGGCCCACATCAGTGCTAAGCAGATGCCCTCCAAAGATCAAGGGTCTGATTCTCATCCCTCCAAGACCCCTTGGTACCATTGTGCACCCACTATAAGGCCCTTTTGCCCAGCCAGAGCAGGGGAGAGAGTCCTTCAGATGAAATGAGACTCAGGCCCGGCTCACAGTGTCATGGAGTCACAGGCCCGACACTCTGACACTGCTCTGTGTGAAGCCAACCAGGACTCTGGTGTAGTGTGACTCCCCTCGGGGCACGCTGTCCAGGGCAATGGCCTTCCTGGGTCTGGCGCTGACCTTGGAGCATTCAGCAACCCAACTTCGCAGTCAGCCGTGAACATAGCATAGAATCGTTTGCTAGCACAGAAACCAGGAACTTTCAGGAAAGTCCATTTTGAGGGGGGGACCCAGGGCCTAGTGCCCCGAACACCCCCCATCCAAATCCCAAACAAGAGACTGATTGGACCCAATCACCTGGCCTCCAGCATGCCCATTGCCCCTCCTCCGGTCTTTGTCTGGCTTCCCTGACAAAGTGTCACCTGGTCACATCTCCCTCCTGGTTCTCAGGTTACGATGGGCACCGTCCATTTCTAATGTGCAAGCAGCTGGGCAGCCTCTCCTGCCCCCAGGGGCCTCAGCAAAAGTCACACACCCATATTCTCACCACCTAGGCTTTGGTGCAATATGTGGGGAAACTGAGGCACACACAGTATTCATGCAAAACAGTAAAACTCCCATACAACATAACAAGGAGGAAAACCCCACACGGTCACGCGTGGTTATTTGGGAAGGGGAAAGTCACAAACCAGAGCCAGGCAGTAGTGCACTCTAGTCCTCAACTGCAGCCAGAATCCAACACTTGCGTCTTCACTAAACTAAGGACTCTTCCATTGTGTAACATTGTGTTTGGGTTCCACTGCACCCAGGGGAGGGAAAGTGCCGATGAGCTGCAGGGATCACACATGGGATTGAATCTTAAAACATGGGCTACTACTGTCTAATCTAAGAGACCCAGCTCTACTTGCTAAAGTTGTAGTAAGCTCAGCAACCTCTGTATCTGGCCCAGCTATTGCTGAGATGAGTGTGGTATAAGAACCTGTAGAGAATCCAGTAGAATGGACAGAGCTCCATGATGGGTGGGTGTGGTTTATAATTGCACCTCACAGAGATGAGAGCCGGTAGAAACAACATATCACTTCTGTGCTGCTTTCTGGGGCAAGGATGGACGGTCCATGGGGAACTGAGCATGATGGACCAAGTGCTGCGGCACAGAACACAGCCGAACAGAAACAAGTTAGTCAGCCCACCTGTCTACTCTACTCAGATTGTACACACTCCCCTCCCTACCTTATCGAATGGTGTTAGGAAAGCCTGAGTCACCAGCCTCGGCATGATCCCAGAGCAAGTCTCATATGTTCTGAGAATTGATGAAGGACGGTAGCAGCGGAACCAGAGCTCACACAGCAGACACTGCTGGGACTGTACAGTTGCAGCTGTGGCAAATGTATTTTTTTATGAATAGCTGTTGTGCCTCAGTTTACCTGCTTCAGATTATTTCGTCTGACGACATGGAGTCAGATCAAAGGAAGAACCAAGCAGGAAATGAAACAAGACAGAGAGAGATAACTAAAAGGAAAACACCAACGGGACCTAAAGAAACTAGGAAGTTGCTATTAATTGGGAAATGCCCATCTTCCTGCTGCTTTCAGGCTTTCATTGGTCCGAGTCCAGGATCAAATACCCTGGCTAGGGAGGACTGAGAGGGTGAGTGGGCAACAAGAGGCAGAGAACCCTGCAAAGACTGTCTTTCTCTCCTAGCCCAGGACTAGGGATATCTGGGGTAAGCGGAGTTTGCCCAAACCTGCAAAGGATCACGTTTGGGTGAGATCAGATGCACACAGACTTTTGCTGCGTTAACTCACTTCGCTGACTGCTATGTACCTGTGGGTGTATAAATAAGACTTGGATTTCAGGGTTGAGTTACCTTAATCAGGAGGGAAGGGATGGGGCAGCTCCCCATAGAGACCCCTCCCCCCACGCCTGGGAAGCAATGGGGGCAGGAAGCGGGGGTGAGGTGCAGAGATGCCTGCAGCTGCGGGGGGGTGGAGGAGTTCCCGGAGGTGGGTCTGAGCCAGCTGTGGGCCTGTGCAGGGGAAGAGGAAATGCTGTCTCTCCCCGTCCTGGCCAGGACTAGCAGTGGGAACCCGGCACAGGGTAGGAACTTCTCCCTGACTCCAGATCCAGAGCTTGGGGATTAAATGGGGTCTTGGGCTGGCTGTACGGTGAGGGGAGGAGTGACCATGGTGCCCTCCTGACCAGTTGCTCATGTCACCTACGTGTAAGGCCGGCCCTGGGCAAAGATAGTGAAACCTGTCATCTGTGGGGTGCAATTGGAGAGATTGTAAAAGGGTCTAAAGCACAGCTTGCCCTGTAAGCATGACAGTAGGGAAGGCAGATGTCTGTGAAATTTAAATTGATGTAAAACTAGCATAACAGGGTGAAAAGATACTATCTTGAGTAAGAGCATGTGTAACTCACTGGCCGGTGCAGTGTGTCCCCTCTTCTGTACACAAAACACCACCCATCTAGGCTGGCTGCAGGGCAGCGTTTAACTGTCTCCTGCTTGCTGTGCATGGGCTGTGTGGTGCCCTTTGGTCAAACAGAACCACAAATGGCCAGGAGGACAACCCATGTTGCTCTGTGCTAGGGCTCATCAAATAGAGAATCATAGAATGTCAGGGTTGGAAGGGACCTCAGGAGGTATCTAGTCCAACCCCCTGCTCATAGCAGGACCAACCCCCAACTAAATCGTCCCAGCCAGGGCTTTGTCCAGCCTGACCTTAAAAACCTCTAAGGAAGGAGATTCCACCACTTCCCTAGGGAACCCACTCCACCCTCCTTGTGAAATAGTGTTTCCTAATATCCAGCCTGAATTATCCTGATTTTGTTTTTCCCTAAACTGAATTAATCTCTCACTATATCTTTGCCTTTTATTCTCCTCCCCAACCTAAACTTTAAATACAAATATTGTAACAGAGGGGCTAGTTTGAGTGTGTTCATCAGTGTCTTCTAAGGACAGAAGTAGCACTGCTCAGCTGTGGCTTACAGACCCTACAGCTCCAAGAGACGTTCTCCTTTGGTTCAAGCTATCACTGCTTGTGCTTTTTGGAGGAAGGAAAAGGAGTTCTAGCCTCATCTTTGCCAAAATCCAAAACGCCATTGCATGTAGCACAAAGTCCTAGATGTGTTACGATAATAAATTCTCTGTAGATAACTTAGCATCTATTACCAGTGATTAGTTTTCTGTTCTGTGCCTGTATGAACGTTTCTATATTCCTTTAATTTTTTATTAACCACTTACTTTGGACAAATCTCCTCTTTGGATCTAGGTTCCTGTATCCATGGCAACATTTCTTCCCAAAGGCACATTTTGTTAGAGCAAGTGACAAACCTCAGGCTTCACCTGTTTGCTTGGGTCTGGAAATCTTCCTATAATTCTGAAGCCGACAGGAAGTGAAAAAAAAAAATCCACCAGTAATCTGACTTGATGTTAACTGGAGCTGGAGGGAGGGGGGCGGGATCTTGTGTGTAATTTGCTGCTGACCCCAACTTCTGTATATAATCTTTGCATTGTTTTCCTTGCATGAAAATATCTTCCAACAAAGATCGCAAAGATTTAGGCCCAGATCCTCAAAAATATGTAGGCAACTAACTCCCATTGCCTCTGTTCTTTAGAGGTCCGCTCCTTTCTCTCATTCATACTGATTTAGCTGCACTGATTTCACAGAGTCTATTTTCCATTTACACTGGTGGGAGAGGAGAATCAGACCCTAAGACTTTACTAGGATTTCATGATAATTGAAGAAAAGCTAATACTGCTAAATGCAAAGATACCCATGGGAAATTTTAGAAGGGAGAGCAAGGAGAGGAAATTTTCAAGATAGCAAAGTCATATATTTTTGAGAGCAGCTTGAATAAATACTCCACTGTATTCTTATAGACAGCTTGCTTATGTCATCCGAACTACAACTCCATAGGCCCTGCAAGCACTTAAAGATGATAGTCATTGCGGAGAAACTAAATTAATTTTTTTGCTTCAGTCTTCACAGTTGAGAATGTTAAGGAGATTCCCAAACCTGAGCTGTCCTTTGTAGGTGACAAATCTGAGGAATTGTCACAGATTGAAGTATCACTAGAGGAGGTTTTTGAATTAATTGATAAACTTAACTGTAACAAGTCACCGGGACCAGACGGCATTCACCCAAGAGTTCTGAAAGAACTCAAATATGAAATTGCTGAACTATTAACTAGGGTTTGTAACCTGTCCTTTAAATCAGCTTCTGTACACAATCACTGGAAGATAGCTAATGTAATGCCAATATTTAAAAAGGGCTCTAGAAATGATCCCAGCAATTACAGTCTAACGTCCGTAATGGGAAAATTAGTTGAAACAATAGTAAAGAATAAAATTGTCAGACACATAGACAAACATAAATTGTTCGGCAAAAGTCCACATGGTTTCTGTAAAGGGAAATCATGTCCTACTGATCTATTAGAGTTCTCTGAAGGGGTCAACAAACATGTGGACAAGGGGGATCCAATGGACATAGTGTACTTAAAGTGCCAGAAAGCCTTTGACAAGATCCCTCACCAAAGACTCTCATGTAAATTAAGTTCTCATGGAATAAGAGGGAAGATCCTTTCATGGACTGAGAACTGGTTAAAAGACAGGGAACAAAGGGTAGGAATAAATGGTAAATTTTCAGAATGGAGAGGGGTAACAAGTGGTGTTCCCCAAGGGTCAGTCCTAGGACCAATCCTATTCAACTTATTCATAAATGATCTGGAGAAAGGGGTAAACAGTGAGGTGGCAAAGTTTGCAGATGATACTAAACTCAAGATAGTTAAGACCAAAGCAGACAGTGAAGAACTTCAAAACGATCTCACAAAACTAAGTGATTGGGCAGCAAAATGGCAAATGAAATTTAATGTGGATAAATGTAAAGTAATGCACATTGGAAAAAATAACCCCTGTTATACATACAATGTGAAGGGGTCTAATTTAACTACAACTAATCAGTGTGGGGAAACTTATTAGTTTCAAGCTCTCCCCACCCTTGGGCTAAAGGTGCTGAAAATTTATTTACTTGTTCCCATAGTATAAGAACCAGCAGCAACCAAATGAAATTAATGGGCAGCAGGTTTAAAACAAATAAAAGGAAGTTCTTCTTCACACAGTCAACCTGTGGAACTCCCTGCCTGAGGAGGCTGTGAAGGCTAGGACTATAACAGGGTTTAAAAGAGAACTGGATAAATTCATGGAGGTTAAGGCCATTAATGGCTATTAGCCAGGCTGGGTAAGGAATGGTGTCCCTCGCCTCTGTTTGTCAGAGGGGGGTGATGGATGGCAGGAGAGAGATCACTTGATCATTACCTGTTAGGTTCACTCACTCTGGGGCACCTGGCATTGGCCACTGTCAGAGGACAGGACACTGGGCTGGATGGACCTTGGTCTGACCCAGTACGGCCTTTCTTATGTTCTTATGCAGACAGACCCGTGAGCTGTGTGGAGACTTCAATAGGGCTCGTTTTGAGTGCAGGGGTCTAGTGGCAGGGAGTAGCTCCCTGCTTCTGCAAACAATGACATGCACGTTAACTTTACTCATGTGAGTAGCCCTATTGACTTCAATGAAATTATTCACATGCTTGCAGTCAAATGCATGCCTAAGTGTTTGCAGGATGAGGGCCTTAGTTTGGAGAGGGGAATAATGAGGCAGCAGAGAGGTATTTAAAAGGATGAGTGATACAAAAGTCAGTGGAGCGCTTGTCCTCTAAAGAAAAAACGCCCGATATAACAGTGAGAAGGGCTGTTAATCCAGCTCCTGGGCAGGAGCTCTTTATCCCCGTGGTCAAGGAGAAATTCCTGTCATGGGCTAATACTGCACAGAAGTTCCCTGGAGCCTCAGGGCTGCCTGTCCTCAGACCGAGGACAATAGACTGGGAGAACCATCGGTCAGTTCTGACAGGGCCACTCCTATGTCTTTAGCCTTTGCAGCAATGCTGTCCAAGCCTTTCCGTCCCTGGGCTGCTGGAGGACCTAGCTGGGAAGCTGTTGCAACTGGTTGAGTTTCCAAGCGGCAGAGCTGAAAGCAGAGATTCCCACCCCACCCTGTGCTTTATACTCACTGCAGGAGAGTTACCAGAGTTACTTTCCTTTACTGTAGGGGAGGCGTTGGCTGAGCTACCTGCCAGTCAAGGGAGAGACCCTCCTACTCCCTTAGATGGGAACAATTTGTCTTAAAGACACTTGGGTGCAGAGTTTCCAAGGGAAGGGTCACCTGACGAGGATGCGCTGAAATCCAGATCTTCCATTGGGATCAATAGTCTATTCATCTCTTTGTTCTCGCAAGACAAAGGGTCAGGAGACGGGTAACAGCTGCTGAAGAAAGTGGGGAGGACTTCAGAGCCGGTTAGCAGCAACATCAGCCATATGAAAGGATGAGCAAACAGCCATCCAGTGACTCTGCTCAGCCTCCCCATCCTCCTCGGGGACTGCCGTGGGCCATGGGCCCGGGACACCCTGTCTCCCCGCTGGTTCCCATGCCTTCTGCTACATTGCTCAGGTATAAACTGTTATAGTGGTGGGGGGATGCTGGGAGCTGCTGAACCAAACTGGAATCCTGGATATGATGGAACCCACATAAAGCCTGGGGGTGGGGGGCCCATGCCCAGCACCCCTAGTTCCAGCCCCGCTGCTGTTGCTCAGTCTCTGCGTGGAATGGCTCCCCAGTCACGGGGAAATGGGCCGGTGGTCTCCGCTGCCCATGCCATGCTAGCTGAGATATGTTAATTTAGCCTTTGAGGGAGGGACCATATGCAGCCCGCATGGGAGGCGAGGAGAGAGGCCTTTCTCTGAGTCTATTTACAGATCATGGTCAAGGAAAGAATCGGGGGAACGGAGGGTGTCATGCTGCTTGGGGCGCTGGAACAATTTATATCATGGGGGCCTGAGAGCCGCTGAGCCAAACTGCAAACCCTGGACACAATGGAAAACGGCTCAAGCCAGGGGGTCTGCAACCCCCCAGAACCCCTAGATCCAGCACCTATGATGCTGCTGTGTCTCAGACGCTAGCTCCCCACCCCCTGGATCTTGCACCAGTCCCCGGGGGTCTCCCATAGGGGTGGAGGAGATGGGCCCCATGGTGTTGTGCACCAGTCCCCAGGTGTCTCCGATGCGGTGGGGAAGGTGGGCCCCATGGTGCTGTGTACTGGTCCCCGGGTGTCTCCCATAGGGTGGGGAAGGTGGGCCCCATGGTGCTGTGCACCAGTCCCTGGGGGTCTCTCATACGGTGAGGGAGATGGGCTCCATGGTGCTGTGCACCAGTCCCTGGGGGGTCTCCCATAAGGTGGGGAAGGTGGGCCCCATGGCGCTGTGCACCAGTCCCTGGGGGGTCTCCCATAGGGTGGGGAAGGTGGGCCCCATGGTGCTGTGCACCAGTCCCTGGGGGGTCTCCCATAGGGTGGGGAAGGTGGGCCCCATGGTGCTGTGCACCAGTCCCTGGGGGGGTCTCCCATAGGGTGGGGAAGGTGGGCCCCATGGCGCTGTGCACCAGTCTCT
>ML677343.1:1824108-1917906 GCA_007922305.1 Dermatemys mawii | reverse complement strand
TCTCCCATAGGGTGGGGAAGGTGGGCCCCATGGTGCTGTGCCCCAATCTCAGAGGCCCCCCCGTCCCTCTCCTGACAAGCACATGGAACGTGGGGGGCACATTTCTGTGCTTTTGCCCCCCAGGATATTTCCTTCCACCTCTCACAGAAGGGAAAGGTGGGGGCCACGTTACTATTCCTTAGTCTCTCCAGAGCCCCCCCGCGGCTCCTTGGCATGAATATCTGAAATCTCCCTGCTCCTGGCCAGCAGCACCTCCGGGGCATGTGTTTGGGAGTCTCCTCGGGGAATCACTCCCTCTGCCATGAGCTGGTCTCGAGCCCCGTGAGACAGATCCTGGATTGCACCTATCAGGAGGCACAGCTCAGGAGGGGGCTTTAACCCTCCTTTGTGCCCTTGGGCATCTGAGCTGGTGCAGGGCCAAACTCCTCCTTCCCTTTTGTCCCCGTTTTTCCCACCCTTAGAAACACTTTTCTGACCTGCTTGGCCTCCTCATTTTCATCCCGCACTTCTCCCAGGGAAGGGCACCCAGACACTGGAACCAACCCTAAACCATCCAGGTAAAGAAACAAAGCTCCCCCGCCCCCCAAAGCCACAGCACGGCCAAGTCTGTGCCCAGCACCATCACCTCCTTCTCACCACAGGCGTCTATGCCCTGGGTCAGGCCCTGTCTCCCACTCGGCGCAGAACTTGCCTCCGTGCACCGTCCCACTGATAAGGCCTCTTGCAGTCGCCAGCCTGTGGCTCCACGAAGACACTTCGCCACCGCTCAGCCACAACGGATTCTTTGTTGGGTGCAGGAGGGCTAGTGCTTTTCTCCTCTCTGAGCTGCCTGCCCCAGGGTATCACAGACACACACAAGTACGCCGGGGAAGGACTGGCGGGGTGCGGGGAGTGGGGGAGCATTCCAGATCAGAGTGCCAGTTCGGGGGCGTGGAGCTGGCCGGACACCTCCCAGCCCAATTCACAGTGGTCACTGATCAGCCCTCGGGATCACTATTTCTCCTTCCTACACAGCTGGCCCGAGACAGAACAGCCCTAAATTCTCTTACCCGGGTCCTGTCCGTGGCCTTAGGGGCCACAACCCCGAGGAGTCTTGAAAGTCTTTGAGCTCAGCCCAGTTTGCTCCGGACTCCGGGACAATGGGTCCAACTGGCCTGTCCCATCCCAGCCAGCCCCCCAGTTCCCTCTGGAGCACCCAGGGCGCCCCATGGTAGGACTGGTGACCTCTGGGTAGGCTGCTCTGTAGATCAGGGACAATAACTCCAGAGGGCTGGATCTTTTTAACTAGACCAGTCGGCTGCTGCTACGCAGAGCCCCCCAGATGTGAGCGAAATCCTAGAAACCCAGATCCTCCCATCGGTTCATCCCCCCCAACCCCCCATGCTCCACACCCCGCAACCTCTACTCATTTCTCCCTGGCATTCCCTTCCCTTTCCCGGCTAGACCTTAGGTTCTCAGAGACTGTGCGCCCTCTAGCGGCTGCCAGGGCCCGGTGCGCGCTCCGGAGGGTCTATATAAAGGCAGAGCAGAGAGAGGCTGGAGATATTGGTGGCGAGATCACTGAAGCTGAAGAGAGGAGACAGAGCAGCACTGAGAATTGCCCTGCCGGCTGACCATGGCGGTGAAGCAGCAAACCCCTTACCTGCACTTGGCTGAGCTCACGGCGTCCCAGTTCCTGGACATCTGGAAACATTACGATGCTGATGGTCAGTAAGAACCTCACCCCCAAAACTTCTTTTAAATCTCAGATACTTGTAGGAGAATTTTTCAAACAACTCTTAGATATTAGATAAAACTCCATCCCTGGGGGCTATGGCTAGAGTCGGATCTGTGTGCGGTTGGGCTTTGGAAATGTGTATTTTTCTGTTGGGACAGCTGTTAAAAAAAAACAACTTTTCCTAACTGCATGTTTTAAGGGGCTTTTTATTGTGAAGAAAGTTTTTCAAGAGGCTCTTGAAGCCAGGAGACCCTGGCCCGAGGTATTGCACCAGCTCATCTGCCCTTTAGGGTGACATTGCCACCAGCATCCTAAGCTACACAGGACAAATTCCTACTGTTACGTGCTGGATCTGGCTGTACTTGTGACAAGGCTGTGCCCTTGTGGGGACTTTGCAGCTGCCTTTTAAAATACGGAGCTGGCTTTGTTACCCCAACAGTTCTTACTTGCTGGATTCCCCCAATCTTAACTTCAATCCCTGGTGGTCCCGTTCTGTGTTCTAGGTCAGGCAGCCCAGTAATCCTCCTCCTGCTGGTTCTGTTTAATGTTCAGCAAGGTCCAGATCTGATGGGGAATAACAGTGACACTTGGAGTGAAATTAAAGCCTGGGGTAACCCAGCATCATTTAGCTGAAGTCCGTGGCGTTGTACCTGTTGGCACCTCGGCTGAATTTGAGCCCAGTTTTAAATCTCGATGGGAAGGGGCTAGATCTTTGGTCTGTTATGTAACTTTTCTCCTCTGTGAGGTAGCGGGGCAGGGGGGCTGGAATGTGGATGGTTCTATTGGTAGCAAGCTATGCTGAGCGGATGCCTGAGCGGGTCGGGGTATGCTAGGATGGGGTGAGCTGTCTGCAGGCATGACAGCCAGCACCATCGTGTGAAGGTTTGGGGGGTGTTTGTTGTGTCCTTTCAGTCAGCTGTTGGCTTCAAAACCAGCTGGCAAGTGAAGTTTTCGCAGCTTTGACCCACCTGAGCCCAGCGATGCCAATGCAACCTGAAAATGAAAATTAGCTTTAAATCTGTCCTAATGTGAACATGGCTTTGGTGGAGCAGAAAGAACCCCCCTGTGCACGTCCGATCCCCTTCCTTCCTCTCCGGGTCCCTCTTGAAGCAGGGAGTGAGCTCGGCTGTGCAGAAGGGTCTCCAAACAGCTGTTATTTCAAAGAGCCCATCTTCTCTGTCCCAGACAGCTGCTATCAAGGGATAGTTAGCCAGGTAACCCAGCCCTGAGTTATAGCCACTTGTAATCCGTCCATTTATTTGGTCCTGAAATGTTGACATCCCACCCATCCTGCACAAAAGGAAGGTCCTTTGTGGGAATTCCATTATTTAATGGAATTTCCCATACAAGGCAGGTGGAATCTGACGTCTCAGGACTCCAGGATCTTCGTTCACGGGGAGTGGGAGTGCTGATGTACAGGTTGCCTGAGTGTTTACAAGAAATAAACAACTTCTTATTAGTTTCAAGGCCCCCCCTCCCCCCGGCCCCATTGAAAGCTGAAAGGCTTTCCTGGGACACGGAGCTGTAGCTTCCAGCCGAAGGAAACGGAGCCGGGAAAGGGGAGAGACTCAGATTCCTGCAGAAATAAGCCGGAACACGAGCAAGAGGCAGGGAGTTCCATGCAGAGCATCACTGGGATGGGGATGCAGGTCATCAAGCTGCAATGACCCGGTCCACGGCTACTTAAACGCTCCTCGGAAGGCTCCTTGTAGAGCTTTCATCTCTAGAAGCATTTGCAAATTGGAACAGACTGCTGGGGAGCCTTGTATTTGTGGAGGGATTCAAACATCGGCCCTGGTACATCTGGGACTTCTAATAAACACATATAGTCAGAGTAAACAGGGTGTTGACATGTAAACGGTGCAATTTATGAGTGAATCAGTCCATATGGAGGGGGCAGGGAGAGCAGAGGCCTTCCCAGGAGACCGAGGGGCACTTATTTGACGCGGCTGCCAGTGATTGTTGTCAAGCTAGCCACGTCCTCGCCATTGCATCACTCTTGGACAGCAATTAGAGCAGAAGGCAAGACGCAGACGTTCGCCCGAAGCAAAGCCCCAAATGGAAACACCCCTGAATCTGGAGGGAGTCCAGATGATCCCAGTTCAGCCCGTCTCTAGCAGAAACTCTGCAGTATGGTAAAGCTGGGCTGAGACGGTGAAGTTGAGTCTGGGGGGCAGTGCAAGAGGGGCACCAGGGGATGATCGTGGAGTGGTCTTTGCTTGTGAGTCCAGGCATGGGGTCATAAACTGGGGATGGGAAAATATAAGAAGATTTAAAATCCTGTAGCAAGAGCCAAGGTGACCAGGAAGCCTCAGGAACAAGGGAGAGGAGTCAGTGGCAGCAGTGAAATTGGACTCAAGTCAGATCCAAGGAGAGAACCCAGATTCCAAGGGAGTGTCCCATCCACCTTTATCTCCAGCTCTTTCAGTCCCTGGCTTAAGGTTTGTTCATCCAAATCACCATTTTTTGTTTTCAGCCTTGTCCCTGGGGCCCTTCTCTTCCCCCTCCCTTCCCAACCTGTGAAGGAAACCTCTCCTGATGATCATCACTCCCTCCGGGCATTGCAGAGAGCAATTAAACAAAGCCACCTGCCGAAGAAACCCTTGCCTCTCACTCCACAACCCAACAAGCCGCTGTAAACAAACAGCAAAAGGGATCATGGGAAGCATTTGCAGAGGGAAAGGCTTAGGTTCGTTTGCTTTCAAAATCTGCCCACATTAGTTTCTATCTCGGTTTGAAATGAATAGATAAGTAAAGCACTTGTGATACTATTTTGAATCAGATCGGCAGGAAAAATAGGCTGGATGTTGAGGGCAAAACAATTTGAAGAATCATTGCTGGTGGAGCTAGAATAACTGCAGAGCTCTTTGCACTGGCAGGGGGACTGCAGCTAGGGGAGAGCTAGCTGGGTTCTAACAGTACGAACTCTAGTCTCTTCCTTGACAAACTGTGAGCAGAGTTCTGGCTGCAGAAACTTTATTACCAGCAACGATGGAAGTGGCCGAGAGAACCCAGCTGGAGGTTTCCATGCTGCCGGGTATGAGAAAACTCGTGGCAAATTGTGCTCCTAGTTATTCCAGTGTAAATTTGGAGTAACGTCACTGACATGAGTGGTTTGATCTGGATTTACACCACTGTCACCAAGAACAGGATTTGCTCTCCTCTGCCTTCGGTTGATTTATAAACTGAGCAGATATGATCAGCGTTCGCTGAGAGAGTCAATGTGGAATGTCACAATCTCGTTTCTGCTCAATCACTTTCCCAACCCGTGCCCTGAATGCTGCAAAAGGCTGGGCTTTAACAACTCCAGGTCCCACTGCTGCAGCATCCCCACTTCCCCAGCATCAGAAACAAGGAGTACAGCTGGAACTGAAACTGCCTTAACGTACATTAGTAAGAATCTTTCCCACTAAGTCTCACAGACCCGTAGGGTGACCAGATGTCCCGATGTTATAGGGACAGTCCCAATTTTTGGAGCTTTTTCTTACAGAGGCACCTATCACCTCCCACCCCCGTCCCAATTTTTCACACTTGCTATCTGGTCACCCTACAGACCCAAAGACCAGAAGGGACTATTGTGCTAGTCCTCACACACAGGCCAGAGATTTCCCCCAGTGATTTTAGGGAGGTCGTATATGGCAGGGCCTGGGGGGTTCTACTGAGGGATTTGGGGAAAGGTGGTGTCTCTGGCATCTGCCACACAGTTGGCCCCAAGAGAAGCATGCTCAGTGCACCACCGGAGTGCAGAGCTTCTCTGTTTGGGTCATTTCTGTTCTTGACAGTTTCTGCACATGCAAATGAGACTATGAACCCAGCGGCTGGATCCCGTGAGGGGGCTATCCGTGCAAATAAGAGTGGCAGAGCTTACCCGACAGGTCAGCACAAAGCCCCAGTCTCTGGTGGGTTGATGCACCTTGTTTACTTTTGCAGCCAGTTAAAATGATTTCTCAGCCCCAGCGGAGTTGAAGATTTTAAGGTTAGAGGCAGCCAAGGGATTGAGTCAAATGGTCAGGGAAATTCAATTAAAACATGAGGTGCCCTTAGCGACAAGCAAAATCCAGCTTGCTTTTTCTTCTCTGAGTTTTCTTTCTCTTTGTCATTTCATCCTCTGCCCCTCATTCACTCCTTAAATCTTACAGATGTGTCCATTTCTGGCAGGCTTTTCTCTCTCACCGGGTTTCTTCCTCTGCCTGTGTCTCTTACCTGTTTTACTCAGCCCCCATCTCTCTCTCTCATTTCCCAGGTCTCAACATCAGCTACAAACTCCTCTGCTCCTAGAGCTCCATTTCTCCTTGGGAAGAGACAAGTTTTACCCCCCACTCACTCAGCCAAATCCCAGTGAAGTCAATAGGATTCATTTCAGAGCAGGCCCAACGCTGCCCTGGGGCCGAACGAGGCTCTCACTCGCCCTTCCCAGTGTTGAAAGATTGCTCTGCAGAAGAGTTATCTGGACATAGCTAGTTAATAGGATAATATGCCAATATCTGGCATTGCTCAGAGGTTTTCTTGGACCAGGAAAGGTTGAGCCCTGCAAATGGTTCTTGCTTGGAGCTCTTGTCTTGTGTGGTATGTTTGAGCTACGCAATGAAATGCTAAACGGTGTTGTATTGTGCAGACACTAGGTGGCACCATGTGTGACATCCCTTGCTTAGGCTCACAGCTGTGACTCCTGGCAGGGCATTAAAGGTTCTTGTGGGAGACAAATCTCCGGTGTCGCTCTCAGGGAAGGAGGCTTGGTAGCCTGCCCGTATTTGGGATGAGAGCCCAGTCTGTTAGGTGCAACCCTGCAGCCTCCCGTGTACAAAGCTAGTGCCCTGGGTTCTCACCCATCGGAAATGCTGGCCTAGTCCGGCAGCGCACTGGCATGGAAAGGCCAGGGCACCTCTGGGCTGCTCCTGGGAGACCTTCCTCTTACCTCTTGCCTTGCAAGGCAGCACATGCGCATTTATATCTAAATTAAGTTCCCTCAGACTGGAACCCTCCCCCCCCCCGCCTCGCCGGGGCTGCCTGAACCTGCTAGTGTCGAGGGACGGCAGAGGGAGGGGTTCTGGCCCCATTGCAGGGCAGGAATCTTCCCCAGTACTCGAGAAAGTGATCAGTTTCACAGTGCCAGGCAGTTCACCACGGAGGTGTGGCCAGCCTCCTCTACCGCTTGTCCTGGACGCTGCGGTGTGTGCTAGATGGGGTGGTAGGGCCTGACAACCCACGCCCAGCGTGTGCGCCTCAGCTCTGCAGCTGAAATCTACCCTGGCTGGCAGACTCCAGGGACAAATGGCATGTTGTGTCACTGCTTCCTCTCACAGTGAGAGCCAGTAGAGGTGAAACCTGGTCCTTTCCTGGCCCTTGGTAAGCAAAGGGTTAAGCTGAGCTCAGTGTGGACAGGTGCTCAAAGAAGAGTCTGAGCAGTGCCAGGGATACGGTCTCCACGTTCGGGGCTCACCGGGCTGGTCCGGGCCCCGCACTGGGGAATTTTAGGTTAGACGCACTAAGCCTTGAGATAAGACCTTGCTCTTGGTGACAGTTTTTTCCCTGCTGGGTTTCTCCATCAGTTAGAGCCTCTCCACCCTCCACTTTTCTTTCCCAGTTCGGAGGGTTACTAAGCGTCACTGGTGCCTGGTCCCTTCATAGACTGGAAGGCCAGAATGGACCCTAACTTGTGGTGTAACTGGTCAGAGAAACTTGTCCAGTGAGTCCTGCGTCACGCCCAGTAACTTGAAAGCTCTGGTATCCTGACTGAGGAGGCACGGCCCAGGTTGGTTTTACTGCCCCCCTCCCTTGTAAGCTAGTCAAGCCAACAATTATTTGTTGACAAAAATTCCGTTTAAAACGTAGAGGCCTCAGAGCATCTAGCAGTAAAAGCTGGGCCGGCCGTCTCCACGTTGGAGGACTGGGGCTAACGCGCTATGAATTCCATCCTGAACATGCTAGTTTTCCTTCTGGGTGTGTAAAGGGAAACTGACGTGTCCGTTGGTACGTGGCTGGGAAGCCGTCCTGTGGTGAGCGTCGGTTAAACCCTGTCTGCCGGACTGATTCAAAGTCACCGGAGCTTGCAAGAAAAGGGAGAGAGAGATAAGTGGGGCCAAACCGGGTGTGTTCGACTTCAGCAACGCCCCTGCTCTTTGGGTACGTGACCTGCTCCTGGTGTTGTGTAGCTGAATTCACAGGAAACACAAACAAGATTCAAATCTGGGGGAATTCTTAGCCCAGGGCACTCCCCACTGGAGCCCTGGCACCGCCAAGATTAAGGATGCTTGTGCTTTGCAGGGTGTTCAATTATTTTAGCAGGGGTTAAGCCGCAGTCCCCCTCAAGCACTGTCTTCCTGGTGGCCAGACGAGCCCAGTAGAAAAGTCTTCAGTAGTTGCATCTTGCTCTGATCTTCAGATGTTGAGTTTAAGTTGGTTTTAGTCTAGCAGACAAAGCTGGTTGGCGTCCTAGAGGGAGACATTGGCCACTGTGCCAAAGACCGAGGGACACCCGGTGTGGTGCACTGCTAGCTGCTTGCTCCGGGATGAATTGCAGTTGCAGGAGGCTGGTAATAGAGTCTGGTTAGGGATCGTGTCCGAGCTAAGCACTCCCTAGTCTTTGGCAGGCGACATGAGGAATTTCATGATTTTGTAAACTGCTTATTCATTTTCATCACTCTCCCAGTGCCAGCCGCTACTCTGGCAATACTGAATTTCACTCTCCATTTCAAACCAGTGTTTGCAGATAATAGCTTGACGCTATTTGCCCAGCCCTACAGTGGCCTCCTGCTGTGTTTGGGACCCTACGGTGCACAGCTCTGCAGTGCAGGAGAATAGAAATTCACCCCACTAAGTATGTTCAGGCGACTGGCAGGGTGAACGTCCCTGGTGCAGACGGCTGCAGCGAGACCCAGAAGAAAAGCAGCAGCTAAATCTCTTTGCAAAGAGGCTGTTTAACAAGGACTGTTCAGCCCATTACTATCGCACCAAAGAGCCCAGCCAGAGCTAGAGGGAGCTCCCTTACCTTCCCGCCAACCAAGGGGAAAATTGTATAAAAATCTTTTCGAAAAGATGTGAACCCGGCTTGGCTGGGACTCTCTGCGGCTCAGACACCACGGGGAGAGCTAGCCATTTGCATCGCCATTTTCCTTTCCACCCCTCGACTCCCAAGCGGCCGTCGCTCAAAAACAATTGAAACTAGGGAACTGGTCAGCTCCGAACCTGCCATCACCCAAAAGACTAAGGCCCATAGGGTTCTGTCCACAGCACCCGAATCTTTAGAGAGAGACACTTCAGGTATTTCAGGGACCTGTTACTCTAGTATCTGAGTATCTTTTGTATTTATCCTCACGGCACCCCGTCCCATTTTATGAATGGGAAGCCGAGGCACAGGCGACTAAGTGACTTGCCCAAGGTCACACAAGAAGTCTATGGCAGACCAAGGCATTGGACCAGGCTCTGTGGAGTGCCAGGCTAGCACCCTGACTACTGGAGCATTCTACATTTCCCATAAAGCTATTGTAATGATCTGGTTTCTATGTGCATGACAGCCTTCTACTGGCAGCACTCAGAACTGCTCAATTGTGTGCCATCAACCCTATATTGCTTATGCTTAGAGGAGATTTTCCTTTAGCTCTAATGGCAGGTGTCTGTGCTTTCTGCAACAGGAGGATCTGAGTTCTAGCCTGCTGTAATCCTGAGGGTGTGGTGAACAGTTTTTGTCCCCGGCTGCTGCTCAGCTATAGAGATTTTTTTCATGAAGGGAATTTCCTAGCTGGGAAATGTATTTTTCCCTCAGCTTCCACCCCATTCCTCTTTGGTGTGCGTAAATCTGCTGCCCCCGTGGCTATGCCCATCCAGACCTCAAAACATTGCGGGACAGTGTCAATAACCATCTGCCTCTCCTCGGTCTGGGTTTTGAAGCAGAGGCTAGGACGTATTGCAGTGGGACTGCAACAGATCCCTCCCCGGCCGCAGCTCACTGCTGAAGCACAAACCTCTCATTTACTTTGGTCTCGTTTCCATGGCTGGGTTGAGCGTGCAGGTGTTGGAGGACTCAGGCTGATGATCCCGACTGATTGACGCTCTGTGACTCATTGAGGCTGCTGGGAGGTTGGGTCTAGAGCACGCTGGAAATGGAGGATCTCGTCTATTCATGAGCCACTGAGGTGGTGGGGAGGTTTTTGGCTGGAGAGGGGTTGTCCTGATCAGCCTCCCCGTGTTTATGGCTCGATGGGAGGGGTGGTTCTGAAACTTCTTCTGGGGCGGCGTGACGTCACAGGAGGGAAAAGGCTCAGATCCACCTGCAGGTGGAGTTGACTCCAGGCTGCTGCCGGTGGCTTTGGGGAATGTTGGTATGTGAGATCGATTTGGACTGGCCTGGTGTGGGCACGTCCCCCCAACAGCTCTGCCAAGGCACCTCAGGCCTGACTGGCACCATCCCCTGTGTTTCCAGTGCTTGGCCTCCCCTAAGCAGAGATTAAAAACCCATTCGTATGGTAGCACTGAACTCACTGCACCCATGACCTGAGCTAGGCTTGGTCCCCTCCCGGCCGTCGGCAGTGAAAGGACAGCGCGTTCTCCTTGGGCTGTGCCCCCACAGGAGGAGGGTGGTAAGCTGCCGGAGAGGCACCATCAAACTCACCTGATGTAAGAACAGGGTGGACGCAAAGTGATGGTTCTGAAATAGCCACCCTGATCTCCGCCAAGCTCTCCAGCCTCTCTTCTCATGGGGCACAGACACCAGGGCGAGGTTCTTCTCGCTCCAGATGAAGAGACAGCAGAGCTCTCTGCCTGGCTCACGCCAGCATGAGGTCCACTCGTCAGCCACGCTCTCACCTCTGAGAGTCTCTGTGGGTAGCTGAATCCTGCAGAACTGTGAACGAGCTGCGTGCAGAACTCACCGTGCAGAACGTCATTACTGACCCACGTGGCTAGAAGCCAAGCTGGCTCCCCAGCCTTGCAGTGCACTTCTTGGCTCCGTCGTGACACAGCAGGGAGGAGGGATGCACAGGAGATGGAGGATGGCTTAGGGGATAGGGAAGTAGCCAGAGAGCAGGGTTTGGTTTTATGCTCTGCCACAGACTTTGTGTGACCTTTGGAAATTCATCTCGTGTCTGCGTGCCTCAGTTTCCTCTCTGTAAAATGCAGAAAAGACCACAGCCCTAGCTCACAGGAGGGACTCTGAGGGTAAATACATTAACGTTCAGGAGGGGCTCAGAAGCTGTTATGGGGGCCAAACACGTACTCTAGCAATGAGACTGAAATTCTGGGCTGAGCGACTTAGCTGAGCAGCCGGCCTGGTTTAAAAAAAAAAAAGGTCAGTGAAGAGCAGAATCTGAACTGCCGTGTCTGTCCGTGGAATGACTGTAAATAACCCGCCGGGTGAAACTTCGGACGCCGTCTGCCCCTGGGCTTTGGGTCATTTACAGCGCAGGAGTGGGAGGGTAAGATCCACCTGCTTCTCTGGGAGCTCTCACATGGCCATGGCAAAAGAGAATCCAGCGACTTGGAGCTTTTCTTGTGTTTCTTTTCAATTAGCTGAGCCAATGGCTGCTCTTTAACAGGACTGCAAGGGAGCTTGGGGCTCCTCTGCATTTTTTTATTGATAAAGAGGCGGACGAATGGTGTCCTGGTTAGGGCACTGGCTCCTAGTGGTGCCACACATTTCCTGTGGGAGCTTTGGGAGGTCAAGGCATTGCTCTGTGCCTCAGTTTCCCATCTGTAAAATAGGACTATTGGGGGCAGGGGGCGTTGTGAGGCACAACCCAGAAACAAAGATGTTGTGGTCCTTAGAAGTACCTAGACAGATTGTACATCGAGATGACAAACCCACCAGCTTCTTGTAAGCAGGGGAATGGTCCCGCTATTGTGGTGAAATGGGCTAGTGAAAGGATCTGGGTCCTTGCTTCCACTCCTTTTACCCAGAGCCTCTGGGGGTTACGATCCCCCTCCAAGTCTGGCCTGCCAGGCCTCTTGTGCTGGGCCGGCTGTCCAGGGTCCCACTCGCTCTCTCCAGCTGCTCCCTGCACCCGGCTCTGGACTGCCCCAGCTCCTCTCTGCCCCTGCTCCAGCTCCGCTCTGATCCAGCGCTGCTGCTGCTCTGCCTCTAGCTCCCTGGGCTGCTTCTCTGGCCCCTCTGGCTCTGGTTGCTGCAGCTCTGCTCCCAGCACAGGCCTGCTCCATCGGCTGCTTCTGGGACTCTGCTCCGGGCTGCTTTTCTGGCCCCTCTAGCCCCTCTTGCCCGCCAAGAGCATCCAGTAAAGAGAGCCCAAAAGAGCTCGGGAAATGAGGGGGTAGATCAGAAGGCTGACATGGCAATGCAAAGATAAAAAGGGAGATTTGTGAAGCGTGCCTTCAACAATCTTGTAACCAAATACCCTGCCTGGGTATGTGACTAATTCTTAGAACGGACAGTAATTTCCCTCCTCCGAGAGACGCTGCTTCTCAGCACACCAGCAGAAATACTAGCGAGGGCTCTCAGGATCCCTGTACTGCTTGGAACAAGTAACGAGCGCTCCTGACATCTCTGTATCTCCCTCATTTCTCTCCGTTGGCATGAGCTGCCCCAGCATAGCAGCTTCGTGGGGCAAGATGTACCTCTGGAACAGCCCTGGTGGAAGTCTGAGGCCCTTTTGAGAACACCACCGTCCTCAGCAAAGCGAGAATAATCAATGAAGCTCGTAATATGAACCCTCAGCGTGGAGGTGTGGTTGGGGGCTGTCAGTGGGTTGGGTGGCCACCAAAACCAAAAGGGCATCTCACAGTTCCAGAAAGTGAAGTGTCCTGAACAGATCCCAGTTGGCCACTGGAAGCAGCCCCTGCTTGTAGCCACAGGCTGGATTTCTCATGGGGTAGGTGCCGACCCAGTTGCGTTCCCCCGCCAGAGAGCATTGCCTCCATCTTATCAGGGTTGCACCTCCATCTGGATTGCAGCTCAACCTTCTCCAGGCCCACTGGGCCAGCAGAGTCCAACACCGTGTCCACTGACGGAGGGACAGAGCCATCTGTCATCGGCCCCAAATGCTCGTGCTACTTCTCCTAGCGACCGTACAGACCCGCCATCAGTCAAGGGTGGGTGACGGTGTCAACCCCACACCCAGGAACCAGTGGACTGACTGAGCAATTGCCTCCCCCAGTGCCCTGGGCTCTGAGAGGCAGGAGTGGAAGCGCTCTAAGCTGGTGCTTTAGTGTGCATGACAGACGACCTTTCCAGTCATACACGGCACGACCTTCGAGCCCTAATGGTCTCAGGGTATGCCGGCACTGCGACTAGACACCATGGCTGTTTAATTACCATGTTAATGCCCTTGCAGAGTCCTAGAGCCTGGGCTGCCGTCCCAGCCTGAACGTCTACATCACAATTAAACAGCCCCTTAGCCCGAGCCCCGAGCCCGAGCCACGGGTGTCTAATTGCAGTGTAGACATACCAAGAGGAGTTAGTCATTCCCAAACAATTCATTAAGGGGGTGGGGGGGAATAAGCAGGTGTCTCCTTGGCTCTTCCCTCTGCGTGTTTCGTTCTCCGGGGCTCTCCTTTGGTGCAGCCGAGAGAAAATCTCATCCCAGCTTCCTCTTCTGTATTCTAGGCAGGGGGTGGGTAGAGGAGCTCAGATCTGTCCGCGTTCCTTCCCTCCCCGGCCCAGCACCGCCCCGTGCAATGCGAGCCAGGCCTCGTCTGCATGTGTCATTCCCGGCACGGCTGCAGGACCAGCCTCCTTAGTCACCGCGATGGCAAAGCGCAGACACGAGCCGATTGATCGTCGTTTCTAGGGGCCCGGTGCACTCACACGCCTGGCGGGGGGGAGGGGCGCGGAGGGGGTGTCAGTGGCACATCTATTTGTGTAGCCGGCTTGGATAGGAAGGGAGCAGGCGCTGCAGGCAGGAGATAGCAATCGCTGCTCCCCGGATTCCCGGCGGAGCCCCGCAGCCCCCCCCCCCACCCCGGCCGCTTTCTTCAATCCTTGCTGAAGCCTCGCCCCACTTGCTCTGCTCTGCACAAGAACCGCCGAGCGGAGGAGCCTTTCCGATGGCAATTAGAGAGCGATGGCAGAGAGATGAGCTGGAGTGAGCGAGAGAAAGGAAGGGAGACCGAACGGGAACTAATTGGGGATGGATTCATTAAGGGAGTGAGCAGGCACTGTTACCATAGGAACCGCAGCTTTCCGTGCACAGCCGCGTAAAAGGCCATTCAGTGTTTTGCAAGCCAGGTGGCAGCTCCTGCCAGGGCCAGAGTCACCAGCCGCACGTTGTGCCCTGACCCTTCCAGCCTGGCTGCCCGGCAAGTGGGGAAAGGTTGCTGCAGACTCCGTATGAGGCTGGACTGGCAATGGGTGGCCTGCGCCCTTCCTGGGAGGACTGTTTCTGGGAGGGCAGCAAAGAGAGGTGGCCCTTTCCAGGAGACCATGCGGGCAGCCCTGTGTGTTGAGGGCCCAGAGCCACGTTGCCAACAGGAGATCAGCAAGGGACTGGAATTGACCCTTCGGTGCCAGTGAACGGCTCTGGGCTCTTTGATCTCCAGTGAAGGGAGGGCCACCCACGTTGGAGTGAGGACGAGCCAGAAAACCCCTGAGGTCAACTCATGGGACAAATGAACAGTGCGGAGAGGAGTCAAGGGTATCACAGAAGAGCATCAGGGCGAGGTACCAAGCGGAGAGCTCCGGGCAGTGCCCGCTATTCGGAGAAGAAGGGCGCTAGTGGAACGCTGCTCGGATGTATGTGTGGGTGCAGGGTACCAGCCTTTCTGGTCGGTGTGTGGTGGGGCTCTGCCCAGGGAAACGAAGAGGTCAAAAGAACAGAGGAGCCAGCGAAAATCCAAAGAGGAAGGGGCATACAGGCCGTGGGAGCAAAACAAGGGATCTACAAGCAGACAGCAAGGAGAGACTCCTGGGCCATTGCTCCAAGAGGGCGCTGAGGGAGTTAGTGGATGCCATCTGGTGGAACTCTGAGTGGACGCATGTCTGGATGAAAGGTGCCATCACGACAGTCATGGAGACTGACGCCTTCTAGCCCCACGCGCTAATTACCGCAAGGGCCATGGAAGTGCACGCCTCCCCCAGGCACATCAGCAATGATCCCTGCGACTCAGACACCCCAAAGTCCGATTCCTTGCTCTGCTATTGGTCCCTGTGTACCCTGAAGAAGGGCCGTAGTCTGTCTCTGTGCCTCACTTCCCCATCTGTCACATGAGGGTAATCGCACTTCCCTACCTCCCCGGGGAGCTGCTAGGACAACTCTGGTTAACTTTGTGACGTGCTCAGATAACAGAGGCCAGAGCAGGACCCACCAGTGGACATTTGTTAATGACCAACCCTCAAGGGAAGTTTCTAATTAACTCCTCCATGAGATGTTGGTTCAAGTCCTGAAGTAACACAGGCTTCTAGCCTTCTCTATTCTGGTGTTGGTGCATGTATGTTCCTAGTTAATCTAAGTGTGGATGTTCTCACCAGCCATATAAAGTCCAAGTCTTTTCTGAATCCTGGTAAGCTCTTGGCCTCGGTGATATCTTGTAGCAATGAGTTCCACTGGCTAATTATCCATTGTGTAAAAACAGTCTCTTTTTTTTGGTCAAAAGTAAGTAAACAAAGAGTTCTAGTGATTGATACTGAATGTCTATGTTTACAGAAAATTGGCACTGCCTAAATACCAAGTTGTGCTGATAGTTACAGAACATATGGGCTGTTTTTCTATAATGAAGGAAATTCAGCAGTTATCATGAGGAGCTATTTATCTCCTTGATAATTTTAACAAGTGAGTTTCTATTACTGCAGCATGTCACAAAGCACTGGGGCACCAGCCCATTGGCCCAGCAATAAACTTCTCCCAAATGCAGTCAAGACCAGAGAACTCAGAGGAAGATAAGAACTCCTAATGATGCATAGGAATGCCTGTGCTGTGTGTGGGAGATTGAGGGATAAGTACATAATTCCTCCTGACCATAGCAGCAATCAGTGTATGCCCGGCACCTGAAGCATGAGATTGATTTTATCTTTTGCTTGCAATAGCTGCAGATGTTCTTAATAAAATCATCTTTATAAAAGCAGCACAGTATGGGGAAGAGGTGACCAGTCCTCTGTGAGAAAGAAGTGGTTCAGGACTATTTAGAAAAGCTGGACGAGCATAAGTCCATGGAGCTGGATGTGCTGCATCCGAGGGTGCTAAAGGAGTTGGCGGAGCACATGACTTATGAGGAGAGGCTGAGAGAACTGGGATTGTTTAGTCTGCAGAAGAGAAGACTGAGGGGGGATTTGATAGCTGCTTTCAACTACGTGAAAGGGGGTTCCAAAGAGGATGGATCTAAACTGTTCTCAGTGGTACCAGATGACAGGACAAGAAGTGATGGTCCCAAACTGCAGTGGGGGAGGTTTAGGTTGGCTATTAGAAAAAAAATTTCACTAGGAGGGTGGTGAAGCACTGGAATGGGTTCCCTAGGGAGGTGGTGGAATCTCCTTCCTTAGCGGTTTTTAAGGTCAGGGTTGACAAAGCCCTGGCTGGGATGATTTAGTTGGGGTTGGTCCTGCTTTGAGCAGGGGGTTGGACTAGATACCTCCTGAGGTCCCTTCAAATCCTGACATTCTGTGATTCTATGATCTTGGTAAGTTCCAGCCACAGCATCTGAGACAGTGGCCTTCTGCAGTCACAAACTCCACCCTATGGGGAGAAGCATTTCCAGCCGCTGACCCGCACCATTCTCTTTATGGGAGAGAGAAGGAACTGGTCACTTTTCACGGTGCCGTTTGTAACTGAATCCCTCAGTCACATCCCATCTCACTCTTTGACCCTATTCTTTGCGCTAGGTGAGTCCCACAAAGCCCTTCACACCAATCAACCAATGCCAGGTGTTCAGCAAAGAGCTGCCAAATGGGGAAGGAGAGAGCAACCAGGCAATGGAAGCCTTTTAGGGCATGGACTGTCATTGATGATAGATTTGTACAGGCCCTAGCACAGTGGGGCCCAACGTGGCTGTGTCTGTTGGGTGCTAACGCATTATAAACGTGAACACAGGACACCCTAGGGCAGGAATGGGCAATTGGTGGCATGGGGCTGCATCCTGCTTGCTAGGTCATTTTATTTGGCCCGCCACAGTCCAGGTTGGGGCAAGTGATCTGGCAGCACTAGGGCCAGCAAGGGGGCAGGGCGAGGATGGACACGTGGGTCAGGTGACACTGTGGAGCAGAGGCAGCTGCGGCAGGGTTTGCACAGGGCAGCTTGGTCGCCAAATCCACTCCCCCAGGGGCAAGACCCGACAGCCCTCCCCCCACATTACAGCACATGGAGGTAAGACCCAACCATCCCAGCCCGCCAAAGGGGTTGAGTGGATTTTTGTGGCCCTCTCCTACCTTAAAGTGGCCCATCCCTGCCCTAGGGAATGGGAATGGACTGGATGAGTTTCTACAGTTGGCTCCTTCCCCTGCTCACTCTGCAAGCCTAGGCTATAACTCTCAGGGCCCCCGAGCTCCGGGATACAAGCCCACCCTGGAGGTCTCGCCTGCAGCCCTATGGGTGGGTAGCTGAACTGACTTGCCTAGGCGAGGAGCTGCAACTCGGTCATAGGCAGCAGGAGAGCATCCCGCAGGGAGCGTGGCGTTCTTCACAGGAAAACAAGGAGCGCTCGTAGTTAACAGCGCCCTGAAGTGCAGGCTGCAGCCAGCCACTGTCTGATCTCCCGCTGCCCTGCCTCCGAGGGCACCTTTCGTCTCTGCCGTCACACCCTACGTCCGCTCTGAAGGAGGAAGAGCTGGTGACGAGGCAGGTGTGGGGCAGAGGGAGACCAGCAGGAGGCGCTGCAGACAGCAAACTCCGAGAAGGAAATGGCTCCACTGCTCCTCTTAGCCCTGCTGCAGAACACGCCAGAGTCCTTTGACGCAGGCTCTGAGACTTGCTGCTGCGGGGTTGGTCTGTACCCCTGGTCTCTCCATCTATCAGACAGCAGCTCCCAGGACGGGGATTCCACGGAGCTGCCCACAGGGTTCTGTTTGCTCTCCACACCAGAGGATCTGATCTAGGCACATGACCTGCCTGTCACCCGACTGCTCATTTTCTGCACTTGGGGCCTGAATTAAGTCTCACAGGTGGGCACTGCAGCTGTTTCCCCTTAAAGGGCCAGTCACCCTGTTACGGTGGCCATGTAAATACCATGGATAGATATAACAAACGTGCAAGTCCCTGATACCCTCCCAGTCCTTTCACAGGCAGAATTCCCATCACCTTCAGGGTGGTTTTTAACTTGAGTAAAGGGCTTATCCCATCATGGGAGATGCTTTGATGGCAACTTGCAGCACTACTGTCCTCAAGAGGCCCGGTGCCCGGGTAACCCTGTCATGGAGCGGGTGGCACATGGAAGAAGCTCTCCATAAGAGTTTCATTTCTGGTGCCATAGCTTATCATCTAAAGCGGGGCAGAGGGGTATGTGTGGAGGGGTCACTCACTAGCCAGCGCACACCTCATGGCAAGGCAGACTGCATCTTCCTCCTCAGCTCCAGCATCCCCTGTCCACAGCCCTCTCAGCCTGCGCTGGTCTGTCCCATCTCACAGCTCAGCCTCCAGCCAGGCAGACCTCTCGGCCTTGCTGGCCCAATCTGGGACTCTATTAAGACATGCCTGCATTATGCCCCTACCCATATTAGAGCAGTCACCACTGGGGTAACTGACCAGGGTGGTTTCCTTTCGTAAGTTACCAGGTTAAGCCCGACTGTGCACTAAAATTTCTGTGATGCAGACAGGGCCTATCAAAAAGGGTGAGATCCTGTGATGGGGTGTATAAATCCCTTCCTGCCCCAGCCTCAGAGGGGCAGAGTGACTTCCTCCTTAGCTGTGGTTAACTGGCCGACCAGCAACAGCTGGGCTAAGAGCCTGCAGATCAGAAATAAGATGCTGCCAGGGAGCCTACCTAGAATTCTGCATCATCTGCAAAATGGCAGGATCTAGTTTAAGGAGCCGGACCTGCCAGGGACAAATACTGGAAGACATTGCCCTCAGAACAGGGCTGGGAGTGGGAGGCAGGAGAAGGTAGGAAGTAGCTCAGGGAAGCAGCAGTGAGTCTGAGGGAAGAGTCCGGGTTCCTCTACTGACCCCAAGGCAGTAACACCCCCTCCATCCTCCCCGATGCAAGGCAGGGACGAGGACCATTGAGCCCTGGGTGCGGCTGAAGGCCTGGCACAAGGTCATTATCTTCTCTGTTTGGTGAACTCTTTACTACGTCCTCGGAAGGAATCACGTTCCGGGGCTTCTTGGGCTGAGATCACTGAAATCCACAGGGGAGGAAAAGAAGTTTGTGGAGGCTAATTAAATAGTTTGCTCAAGCCAGGTGCACTTTGGTGAGAGCAGCACATTAGCCAGGACTTGTTTTTAGCCACATGCATTTGTAACCCTTCTGCCCATCAGAGTTGGCAGCAACAAGGGCCGGGTTCAGTATCCAGGGGTTCCATTCCAATAGCACAATACAAAACCGGCAAGAGCCCCCACCCAGTGACCTGGGACAACCATATACCACCCCTCTGGGCATCTGTAAGAGACAATACTTCCCCTCTCGCAAGCACAGAGTCTGAGTGTACCAAGAGCCTTTTAATAACAGAGAGAAACAATGTGGCATGAGATTGGGGAAACATCACAAACAGGATTAATAAAAACAAACCATGAACCAGAAGCCCCTCCCAGCAAATAGGCTGTGTCCTTCCCTTTGGCTCTTGAGTTCCACAACCCCAAAAATCAACCAATAGTCCCAAAAGTCTCTGTTCCTGGTCAGTGCAGAGTTCAAAAGTCAACCTGCAGAGTCTTACCTCCCAGCCTGGGTGGAAATGGAGGATAGGGCAAGGGGAACCTTACGTGGTCCGGGGCCGACTGTGCCGCCTCTCCGTGGGGTTCTGCTGCAGCCCTCACCGTAAGCCGCTGTGCTCTGCCAGCTGTCCCATGAACTGTTCTGCTCTGCCAGTCAATCCACTAGCCGTCCTGCTAGCCAACACTTGAACTGCTCTGCGGTGCCCGTCACAAACAGCACCCAAGAACTTCTCGGTTGAGTCTGCTGCTCTGCTCTGCTAGCTGCACAACCTGCTTGGTGCCACCAAAATGCTTTTAGGCCCCCCTCGTTAACACAGTGCTCCATGGTTTCTAGCTCTCACATGATTTCAGTTTTTAGTAGGAGAGCCTTAGCACAGGTGCACCAGTAGACCCAAAGTGAATTCAGTTCAGTAAACTCCATCTAGACTCCTAATAGAATTAAAAATTAGGTTTGACATTCTACACTAGAGAAAAGTAAGGTGCAATAGGTCTATAAGGCCCTTAAACAAAGCCTTCACCAAAACCTTTAGGAACCCACCCATAACTTTTCTTAATTTCTGTGTTCTGAAACGCCTGGCCCTTGCCCAGTGAGTGCTACTTAGATGATGGCGAGTCCCTCCGTCATAACAAGGCCCAAGTACATGTCCATAGTCCTTCATTCACATAATCAGGGTAACATCACTTTATCATTCCTGCCCCAATAACATAGAAACTGGGGCTCCCACATCAGCCAAAGTGGCCGTGTGGGCTGCAGTGAGCTCAGGCTAGGCACGGTGGATGTGCCTATGCAAATTGATCAGCCCCGAAGTTATTTTCCACAACTCACTGCAATTCCCATAATTCACCACCAGATGTCAGAATAGATCTCATTCCTGACACTGCTTACACATTGTTTCTCGCTGCTCCGTGGTAGGTAGCCCAGCCTGTGATGCAGGCAAAGATGGCTAGTGAAGTGGGCAGGGCGGGAGAAGAAGATTAGCCAGCGAGGAGAGATGGATGGTGGGGTGGGATGAGACAGGGCCATGTGCCCCAATGGGGACGGGGGCACCGTGCCTCCAGGGATGAACTCTTCCTACAGGATCAAATGTGGAGCGAACTTGATTGCAGCTTCCCTTTACTCCAGCGCAAGCAGCCCTGGAATGGGATTCCTTCCAAGGACATGCTCAGTTGAGACATAAGGGCATTGGCTTCATGTGCAACAGAATGGACTGGGTTTTATTAACATTACCGAGCTGCTTGTCAGTGATTTTGTGACTCTGCTCGCCGAGGCGCCTATACACACATATATATATGTCGAATTCTCTGGACATTTTGTTTAGTGACATTTTTGACTCCTTTTGAGTGCTTGAACAGCAACATCTAACCAGTTTTCAAGGTTTGTCCAGTGACTTCCTGCTATGTGGAGTTGGCAACTGTGGCAGGGCTAGGGTAAAACCCCAAGATTGCCCTGCCCCTGCAGGCTAACCCCTGCTTTCGGGCAGAAGGGCCAGGGGCAGAGGCTGGGACTGAGCAGCAGGGAGCCCGGCTGCGGGCCCTAAGGAGGGCTAGCACGCAGCACTAGGCTGGGATAAATGAGCACAGCTGGGGCTGGGAGCTGAGAGGGCTGGAAAAGCTCTAAGCCCTACTCAGTCTGGAGGCAAGCCAGGAAGAGGACAGGAGAGCTGTGCTCTCTCCTCGCTGAGGGCAAACTGCCTCAGGACTCTGGAGACTGTAGATCCAGGGCAGAGAAGGTGTCTGTTGGGGGACAAGGGGAGCACTTTGTTGGCACAGTAGCCAAGGAACTGCACTGTAAATAAAGAGCATGTGGAAAGCACCAAAAGAAGGTGTGGAAACCTTTATTAATTTTGAGAAACCAGTACACAGGACACAGGGGAAGTTAGAGGACCCTGTGTGGACCCTGTGACAGCAACACTGCCTGGTTTCTTGGCATGATCCCTGACCTGCTGTGTGACCTTGGGTAAAACCCTTCTCCTCGCCAGGCCTCCGTTCTCTCGACCCTGGTCTGTTTAGGCCGTGGACCAGGGACTGTCTCTCCCTGTAGGTGTTCACAGCACCCAGCAGGACTTGTCGATTCTAAGGACAGACGGGACCACTGTGACCTCCCTGCAGAACACTGAGCCCTTCCCTGAACTAACACGGGTTTGGACTGGAGCAGATCTTTTCAAAAAGCACCTGGTCTTGATTTTAAAAATTGCCAGTGATGGAGTTGCCGCCGTAATCCTCATAACTAATAAATATCTATTTCCTGATAGCACTTTGCATTGTACAGCTCAATGCATGTCACCATCTTTAATGTATTTATCTTCACAACACCTGTGTCAGGAAGGGAAGCATTTTATCCCCATTGCACAGAGAGGCCTTCCCCAAAGTCATGCAGGACACCACGGCCCTCAGGACATTGCCCAATGATTAGTTACTTCATTGGGAAATTGGGCACCTTTGTTCCAGTCTTAATTTGTCTAGCTTCAACTTCCAGGCATTGGCTCTCATTGACACCTCTTGGAGAGGAATAAAGAGCCAGATTTTGCCTGGGTTGGGATTAAAAATGAGTGAATCCAGAGGCTGACACCCAAAAACTTAATACCAGCCCAGGGTTGTTGGAATCTTGGCCCAGTGTTAAGAATCTTTTAGCAAACCTGAGTCGAGTTTCAAATTTAAAACCATCGTAAAGCTTCCTGTAACTCTAGGCTTCAACCCTGGCATCCTTCTTCCTCTCCCTCCCCACCCTTCCATTCCCAACAAAGAAGGATTGTAATGTAGAGCAACCGGGTACATGCTCGTCGACATCACAGGTGGGAGGGCGTGTTTAATTTTGTCGTGACTCTTCTATGAGAAAGATTCCTGAGCCATTTCTGGAGGTTGGATAAATATGGGTGAAGGCGGCTTTTTACATCCAGAGATGTTCTCTCCATCGGCTGGCAAAGAATTCCAACTGGTGTTTAGGGCTCTTTACCCGGGTGGCTCTCTGGGGCCATTCCAGCCTGTGGCCTGGCAAGACCTGAGTATTCAGTATTCAGAGGAGATGGGAAGGGATAAGGACCTAGCATTGCAGACCAAGTGTGCTGGACAAAGTCCAGTTTGGGGACTTACATCCTGCCTCCCTAAACAGATCCATGTCTTTACAGGAGGCCGCTCTACGTGGCCACCTTAACGCCATGTGGAAGCTGACATGGAACGCAGCAGTCAGTACTTGCCATTACAGAGTGTCAGAGTTCCAGGCCAGAAGGGAGCACCAGATCACCCACTCGGACCCCCCTGTGTAGCACAGGCCACCGGCACACTGACACAACCAGAGAAATGAGGCCAAGGTATTACGGCCCCCAGGAAGCCAGACTAGGATGTGCCCCCGGCAGGGAACAGAAGGCCCCTGCGAGGGCAGAGGACTGATAAAGTGAGATATGCCCAGATAATCCCGGCAAGTGACCTGCCCTCGCACACGGCAGAGGAAGGTGAAAACCCCCATGGTTACCGCCAGTCTGACCCAGGGGAGAACTCCTTCCTGACCCCACATATGGTGATCAGTTAGACCCTGAGCCTGTGAGCAGGAGCCAACCATCCATGATCAGCAATGGCCACTTTTTTGTTTCCGAGTGGAGAGCAAGGTGTTGGTGTTGACCTATGAAGTCTGGGATCTCAAAGGCAGGGTGACCTAATGGATGGAGAATTGGACAGGGATTCAGGAGACCTCAGTTCAATCCAGCTCTGCCACTGGCTTGCTGGGTGACCTTAGGCAAGTCACTTTCCCTTTCTGTGCCTCAGTTTCCACACCCCCTGTGGGGATAATGATTCTAATCTCCTTTGTAGAGTGCTTTGGGAGCTACAGCTGGAAAGGGCTAGATAAGAGCTAGGGATTATTATTAGATGAGAGAGGCCAATAGCACTTTGCCTGGAGCTAAAATGTTGTGCCAAGGGCCCATATCCAGTTCTCTCCTGATACTCTAAGCAAGCCCAGGCCCTTTGGCCCGAGGTCCGGCCTGTTTTGGAAGGTTTGAGCACCAGTAACGCCAGTCTCTGCCCTCGCAGGAGTGAACAGTGCCAGACGGAAATCCAGAGAAGAGACACTGCCTGAATCTGTGCTACTTTCTCCTAAGCCCGCTCCCTGCCCCTGCTGACTTACTGACTCCTGAGCTGAATTTAAGGGAGAGTCGCTGGCGAGCCTCCTTCTTGCCTGTGCTCAGGGGTCAGGGAAGTGTGGCGAGGGACACACAGCGCTTCTCCTGTGAGATGGGCTGGGGATAGATAATAAGGCAGTCTGGGCCCACAGGCACACTATGGCACCAGATCCCTCATAGTTCTATCCCCATAACCGTGTGCCCTGGCCCAGCCCCGGCTGGGAGTGGTGGCAGAGGGGCCTCCACTCCCAGAGAGGCAAGAGCAGCGGTATGGAGCCCCGTTGTCTCCACCAAGAGCAACAGGGTAGGCTGTGGGGGCATTCAGGACATACTTCAGCAGCCAGGTGAAACCAGTTAGATACATGGGCCAGGCCAGCTGCATTCTACTCCTCGTGTTACATCCAACCCTCTGCCAGGCTGAGTTTGGTGGGTCGCCCTAGAGCAGGTCTTAGAGTTAGCCCCCTTTTGAGAAACAAGGGTCAGTTTCTCCTCTTCAAGCAATTGTTGCAGGCTCTCTGCAGACTCAGGAAAACTGGGCCACGTTTACACTTGGCCATGTTTTCAAGCTTTTTTCACAACCACAAAGGCTAGAAATTCATTTTGTGGGTTTTGTTCCTGAATTTTTAAATTCTGATATAATCACATGACGCCAGGAGCTGGGCCTCTCCACACCGGCCTTAATCCGACACTGCCTTAACCTCCTCACTGGCTCAACCACTATTAACCATATGTTTGTTTTTCATGCAGGAAATGGCTACATTGAAGGGAAGGAGCTGGAAAACTTCTTCCATGAGCTGGAAAGTGCTAGGAAGGGCGCTGGAGTGGTAAGAAAAATACATTTCCTTTCCTGTTCCTGCTGTTCTTCCTCCTCTTCTTTGTTCCCTCCTTTCCAGTTCTTCTGACCGGAGTCTCCCGCACAGCTGAGTGTTGCCTCATTCCCTGTGAGGATAACAATGAAGAGTCCTTCTCAGGGAGCTGGAATCAGTGCCCATCCCCTGCAAGTTTTAGGAGCCATGCCCAGTAGTGACAAGCACATTTTAAAAGGACTCAGGGGCTTGGGTCTGCCTCGAGATTGGCCTGGCGTCCCAATCCTTGCTCCAAACTGCTCTGGACATTGGAAAAGTCTGGTTCTGAACTCTGTGTCTCAGGCCTACTTCTAGGGTTCCTACCATCCCAGAAAGCGGGTGCCATGCTAAACTTGATGAGGATTGGTCCTGACTCTTCCAAGTCAGCAGGATTTGGCTCATAATCAATATGTGCCTTACCAATTTATACCTGGGCAAGTATTTCCATGTACTGAGAAGTTAGGGTATTTCCCGCACATGTTCACATTATTACACGGCTCACAGTTGGGTCTAAAAAAACTATGGCCTCTCTGTAAATGCTGAAAACATCTGCTGCAAATCTGCATTTGTAGGCTGCACTGTCTGTGTTGCCAATTCCTGTAACTTTATTGTGTCTTGCAATACTCGATGTTTTACTTAAAGCCCCAGCTCCTGGAGTCAAGTGATTATGTGAGAACCTGCTGCAGCCCCAGTGCCCCAGCTACAGGAAGGGAATGGATGTGAAAGGTTCAGTAGGTGGCGTGCTCCCCTTTGTGTCACTTCTGACCCCGCTGGCCCAGCACAGAGCTAGAGGTGCAGTGCTGCAAGGAGCAGGTGGCCGCTCACTCTTCTGCGACATGACTGATGTTAAGGCCCCAGCATCTGGCAGTGCCATATTGCAGGTGACACTGGAAATTCAGGTCACGGCTACTTGTGGTTAGTAAAGAACAGCTTTAAAATGGGCAATACAAATACATTTCTAGCCCTCGGGCTTTGCAAAGAGCAGCTTGAGAAGGTGACCCGAGGACAACCTGAAGGGTCCGACATCAGCAGGCAAATAAAAAGCATCTCAAATGGGTTCTTTTCCCCCAAAACTTGTGATTCCTAAGCCAGCCTCCTGATTTTGGAGGGGGCTGATTTGTGATTTTTAACCCTCCGGGGTGGGTTCAGACCTCTCCGGCTAAGGACCAGGCTGAAATCCATTCAGATCTCAGCAAGCTGAGAAAGCCACTGCTGAGGGGATGGAAGGGGCGATCCCCGATATTCCTCTCGTGTTCTACTCGCCTCCTCCCCAATATCACCCTCAGATTCTGGGTCATGGGGCCATCTCTCTAGCCAAGGCAAGCCAGAGACGAGCTCTCCCTGCAGCTCCGCCCCCTTTCTCACACCAAGGTGAGATTGAACTACGCTCGCCCGCTGCCATGTGATCTTCGGGCTGGCACAGGTGGCACGGAGCCTGGCAGCCTGCCGGCGGATATCTGTGCAATCGTCATTGGAGCGTATGCAAGGCGGCAGATGGAACTGACAGTATCAATTATGGACTCACTGGAAACACGAGCTCCTGTTCTCCCAAAGGGCCTTGGAGAGCCGGGCCTCACTGTTCGCAGGGGCTGTGGCAGAACCAGGCTGGTGCTTTGATTGTTCTTCCCTCCTGGGGCTGAGGAGGGTCGGATGTGAGCACTGAGAGGGCAGCGAACTAGCTCCACTCTGTGCCGGTCGCCTCCACACACACTTTGGGGTCCCCATCAGCTAAGGTTTGCTCACTCAGGCCAGTCATTTGACATGGCGTGAGGCCAGGCCCATATCGTGTGTATGTGCCTGTTCCTTAGCAGACCTATTTCCCATCATCCCCTGCTGAGCAAACACTGCTCAGCCCCGATCATCACACTGCCCCCTGCTGGCCAGTGAAAACCCCCTGCCTAACCAAGGTCTCCTTGGCTTTAGCCCAGGTGGACTTTTCGACTGCTTTGGCTGGGCAAAGGCCAGACGGGATGGCCAGCCCATGCTGCTTTAAAGAGGGTCCCACCCTTCAGATTACTCCCATATGGAAGAACTGGCCCCAAACCAAAGTCAGTACAATTTTAATAGCACCTGGCATTTGAGGATCTCCAGCCACTGTGTGTGTGGCAATTAATTAAGCCATACAGCAATCCTAAAAGAGAAATATTATTAGCCCCATTTTAACAATAGGGAAACTGAGGCACGAGGAAGGTGAAGAGACTTGCTTAAGGCCACAAAGCAAGTTAGTGGCTGAATCAGGAACACCTACTTCCCCCTCCTCTAACCAGTGGACTTCACTTCTTCTGCACATCAACGTATTAACTGCTGCTGAGCAGTTGGTTAGCATCTAATCTGGTTTCCTCTAATGGCTGAGACACTCTAGCAACAAAGCCTCATAACTTGGGCTCTTTTCTATTGTTTTCAGTGAGTAAATGACAAGCCAACTAAGGAAGAGGTGGATCTTTAAACGCCTCTCTGCTGCTTGGCGAAAGACTAGGTTATTGTTTCCCAGCTCCTATGACTTGCCGGCTGAGTAGCGCTGGAAGGGGGTGGGTCTGATTGTCTTTCTCCCTAGTACGCACAATATTCTGCTTGCCCATGTCATAAGTTTCTCCAGGATCTGGCCCTCCAGGCTTGGTCTCGGCCCCAATATGTTGTTTGTTTAGGCAAGTTTCTGCAAAATCTACTTTGCCATTTTTGAGTCATTAACAACATTGCCAAAGCCCACCCTGCAAAAATCACAGGCCAGCCCCTGTCCCGTCACAAAAATAATAGCTCTGGGGTTTTTATAATTGTCGTTGGACCAGTTTCTCGTTGGTCACATTTTCCAGCTTTCCTCCACAGACACCAGGGCTCACATCCTATGGGTTTTTTTTAAATGCAAGCTGCAATTCTCCTATAATCACATGACTCCAGGAGCTGGTGCTTAAAGAGAAAACATCAAATAGCGTGAGCCTCACAATAAATCACGAGAGTTGGCAATGCTGAATTGGAGCCATCAGGTATCATAAGTCAATAGGAGCTTTAGAGAGCGTCGCCTTAGCAAAAGTTTTACTAATAGAACCTGATCCTGCAACCTCTCACACCCCGAAGAGCCCCAGTTCTATTAAAAGGCTGGCTCTGGGTATGAGTGCTACACTCACAAGGGTTTGCAGCCTTTACAGAGTAATCTGTAAGGCCGCCATTAGCTGGCCAGGGACACAGGGGCAGCTCCGTTTGATGGGAGGCTGGGTTGTTACACACCTCAAACTCATTTAGATTAGTGTCCCCTGCTAGCTGCTCTCTTGGACTAGAGAGGAGTTCTCATGGGGTTGAGGCACTGACTCCTAGCTCTGCCCTTGTCTCTCTCAGTCTCACTTGTGCCTCAGCTTCTTAACTGGGAATGAGACGAATTCTTCTAGTCTAGTTAGACTGTCCTCTCTTCCAGGCAGGGCCTGTCTCTGTGTGGTGTGTACAGCCCTAGCACAACGGGGCACATAGGCACTATTGTAGCCGTCATTTAACCCAACTGTACTGAGGTAGGATAGTCCCTCGGCTCTCCTGCGTCGGGCGAAGAGGGACTGGGGCTCCTCGCTGATGTCCTGGCCTGTTTGACATCCAAGCAGCATCCTTCCCATTTGCTGATCTCTCCCGACCTTCCATGGCTCGAAGCCAGTGCACTGACCAGACACGGAGCATGGAGTGGGAGGGAGATGCAGAGGCCCTGCTGGAGTGCAAGAGGGACAGACCTTCTCGCTTTGTTCACAGGACTCTAAGAATGGCAACTTTGCAGAGAAGATGAAGGTGTTCATGCAGAAGTATGACAAGAACGCCGATGGCAGAATTGAAATGGCAGAGGTGAGTATCAGGTGCTCTCATCGATACTACTATGCTGAGGGGGGAATCCTGGCTCCACTGATGTCATCGGGAGACTTGTCATTGGCTCCATTGGGATCAGGATGTCCCATCTATGCTGGGGGATTAGATCCTTGTATGGACACATGGATCCTCTTGCACTCCAGAGGAGGGGAGGGTGAATCCTTCCGCATGTTGCATTAGGCTGCCTTGTCACGGCAGCCTCAGGAAGTCAGGTGTCCAGATCCCATTGGATTTCCATGGAATCCGAGCACCTGATTCCCTTAGGCACCTTTGAAAATGTAAGCCTTAATTCCCTACTCCATGGACAATAGAACAGAAATGTACAGGTGTGTTAGTAACACAAAGAAGGTCAAGGAAAGTGTGGGCCCCTTACTGAGTGAGGGAGGCAACCTAGTGACAGAGGATGCGGAAAAAGCAAATGTACTCAATGCTTTTTTTGCCTCTGTCTTCACGAACAAGGTCAGCTCCCAGACTCCTGCACTGGGCAGCACAGCTTGGGGAGGAGGTGACCAGCCCTCTGTGGAGAAAGAAGTGGTTCAGGACTATTTAGAAAAGCTGGATGAGCACAAGTCCATGGGGCTGGAACGCTGCATCCGAGGGTGCTAAAGGAGTTGGTGGATGTGATTGCAGAGCCATTGGCCATTATCTCTGAAAACTCATGGCGATCGGGGGAGGTCCCACATGACTGGAAAAAGGCTAATGTAGTTCCCATCTTTAAAAAGGGGAAGAAGGAGGATCCAGGGAACTACAGGCCAGTCAGCCTCACCTCAGTCCCTGGAAAAATCATGGAGCAGGTCCTCAAGGAATCAATTCTGGAGCACTTAGAGGAGAGGAAAGTGATCAGGAACAGTCAGCATGGATTCACCAAGGGCAAGTCATGCCTGACTAACCTAATTGCCTTCTATGATGAGATAACTGGCTCTGTGGATGAGGGGAAAGCAGTGGATGTGTTATTCCTTGACTTTAGCAAAGCTTTTGATATGATCTCCCGCAATATTCTTGCCAGCAAGTTAAAGAAGAATGGGCTGGATGAGTGGACTATAAGGTGCACAGAAAGCTGACTAGATCGTTGGGCTCAACGGGTAGTGATCAATGGCTCCATGTCTAATTGGCAGCCAGTATCAAGTGGAGTGCCCCAAGGGTCGGTCCTGAAGCTGGTTTTGTTTAATATTTTCATTAATGATCTGGAGGATGGCATGAATTGCAAGTTGCAGATGACACTAAACTGGGAGGAGTGGTATACACACAGGATGGCAGGGATACGATACAGAGGGATCTAGACAAATTAGAGGATTGGGACAAAAGAAATCTGGTAAGGTTCAACAAGGACAAGTGCAGAGTCCTGTACATAGGATGGAAGAATCCCATGCACTGCTACAGACTAGGGACTGAATGGCTAGTTCTAAAGAAAAGGACCTAGAGATTACAGTGGAAGAGAAGCTGGATATGAGTCAACAGCGTGCCCTTGTTGCCAAGAGGGCTAACAGCATTTTGGGCTGTATAAGTAGGAGCATTGCCATCAGATTGTGGGACGTGATCATTCCCCACTATTTGGCATTGGTGAGGCCTCATCTGGAGTACTGTGTCCAGTTTTGGGGCCCACACTACAAGAAAGATGTGCAAAAACTGGAAAGAATCCAGCGTAGGGCAACAAAAATTATTAGGGGGCTGGAGCACATGACTTATGTGGAGAGGCTGAGGGAACTGGGATTGTTTAGTCTGCAGAAGAGAAGAATGAGGGGAGATTTGATAGCTGCTTTCAACTATGTGAATGGGGGTTCCAAAGAGGATGGATCTAGACTGTTCTCAATGGTACCAGATGACAGAACAAGGAATAATGGTCTTAAGTTGCAGTGGGGAAGGTTTAGGTTGGATATTAGGATAAACTTTCCCTAGGAGGGTGGTGAAGCACTGGAATGGGTTATCTAGGGAGGTGGTAGAATCTCCTTCCTTAGAGGTTTTTAAGGTCAGGCTTGACCAAGCCCTGGCTGGGATGATTTAGTTGGGGATTGGTCCTGCTTTGAGCAGGGGGTTGGACTAGATGACTTCTGAGGTCCTTTCCAACCCTGATCTTCTATGATTCTATGAATCCAGTAGCCATCGGAGAAACATCTTCTGAACCCCTGGCAACTAATGCGTTTGCCTTGTGTCCTGAAGCATGAATGGATGCTCATTATGGATTGTTATCCCAGCTAGTGTAACAGCTGCTAACGTTCTCACTATTCACGTACACTTAATTCATCCTTCTATCCCACTAACATATTGTGGCAGTGAGTCCACTAACTATGCATTGCATAGAATTTCCCTTTATCATCTGTAGAAGTTGTTGATTTACATTTCATTGTCTGCCCCTTTGCTCCCATGTTATGGGACTGGATAAATGGGAACTGTCCTCTCTCCCAGTAATTATTTCATATTCCCCCTCATTCGTCTCCTCTCTAAGGAAAAGCATCTTAATCTTTTAAATTTATCTTAACAGTTTCTACAGGCTTTTAATAATTTCTGTTGCCTTTTCCTGGACCATTTCTATTTCTGCTCTATCAGAGTGACAAGAACTGAACCCAGGAAACCTGGTTCTCACTGCTGCATGAAATTATGAAATCCAAGAGCTTAGTGGGGTATAGAAAAAGAACAGACATTGATAGGAACAATAAAAATGACATAGCTAGAATAAGATTTGAGAAGGGCTATAAACTCTTACATCAATTGTCAGGTCAAAGATGAAGCTGATTTTTCAGGGCCAGTGGTATCAAATCATACCTGAGATGAGGTATCAAAGTTGGACCTATTTTGCATGATTGTTGAAATGTGAGCGAGAACTATGTGGCATATTGTGTCCCAGTCTACAGTCTGCAGGGCACTTCATGGTGACCGGGGGGGAGCTGGCTGGTCACATGGATTTGGTTTCTCCATGTTTCCAGCTGCTGCACTGCATTAAAATAAGATAGAAGTACAGTCAGAAGTAATATTGCCTGCCCAGGTAAGTGTGATCTGCACTCTGGGTAGTAAGGAATCTCAATCCCTTGCCCTTTAGTGGCTGATCAACATAATAGCAGGCTCTTACACTGATCATCATAATCCTCATTTGACACATGGGGAAACTGAGGCATAGGGCAGCAAAGTGACTTGCACAACATCACCCACCAGGCCAGTGACAGAGCTGGGAATATAACCAAGGTCTCCTGATTCCCAGTTCAGTGCTCTGTGTGTGAGGCCACACTGCATCCCATAAAGGGTGTATGAGTCTGCTAATGCTTACTTCTCTAGCTCAAGGGGTGGCAGCTCATTGCAAGCAGGGGAACGGTCCCACTATTGTGGGCAACTTCCCCAGTGGAATCAGATAGCGAAAAGACTGGAGTCCTCTCTCCCATTTCCTTTACCCAGAAGCCTGCCTGACCCTGAAGACACTTCTTCCATGCTCCCCCTTATTACCCCCAAAAATACCATTGAGACAACCCCCCCCCCCCGCAACTTGGAGGGTTGGCCTCTCCCCATTGGCCCTGGGGACTGACAGTCTCACAATCCTGATTTCTCTTTGGCCCTTCCCCTGTCTTTTGATAGTGGGAGGAGGCCGACCAAAAACTCACTAAGTTACAGTGGGGGGCCAGCCCCCCCCCCTCCTTACATTCTGCTTTCAGCTCGGGAGGTCCTAGATTCGAATCCCGTGGCTGCCCCAAGGACGTGGCTACATAAGTGTTCCTGTGGTTGCCCCAGGGCAGCTGTTCGGTTGCCAGCAGGGGAGCTGGGTGCACACAGGGATGAATGGGAGAGAAGAGGGTGGTAGAGAGAGACGCTCCCTGGTAAGGTGGGGTCCACACAATGGAACGATGGCAAATCTCTGTGCTGTAGGAGGCTAGGTACCAAGGAAGGGATGGCCCTTTAAACCAAGGCTCCTTCCCCAGAGGTGGATTAGCTCTTCTGTACTCTGCCCCCCCTGCCTGGGAGTGATGAGGCACTAGTTCCCAGGGGAAGTATTTCGGTCTCAGCCATCTGATCTCTGCCTCTCCTCCCACTCCCTTTCCTCGCTTTGCCATCAGTGATTCTGACTCATCCTTGTGCCTGCGTACACCCTCATTTTTGCCTCCCACCCGCTTCCTCCCTGTGACCATAAGGAGGCACTCTTGTGTCAGGACAGATCCTGCTAGCCTGACCGCACACTGACTGGTTCCATTAACTACCCATGGACCAAAATGCTACTCAGAGGAGTCAGGCCCCAGGCCTGGGTCCTGCATTTGAGGCAGCACACGCAGAGGGACCAGTGGTCTGTAATTGGCCTCACTCCATCATATCCCAGCCTGCTTTGCACTGTGTGTCCTGCTGACCATTACCAGTATTCAGGAGACTGCGTCTCAGGTACACTTGCTCATGGGTCCAGCAGAAGCGGAGCAGGGCTTCGGATGACAACAATTCAGCTGAAGCTGGTCACATCCAGAACAGGTGGTGGGATGTGCATGAATCGACTGTTGATTTGCAGAACCAGACTTCATTTCTCTTCCCGAGGGGAAGACTCTGACTGCAGAGCATGGATACTGTAGATACAATGGGCGGTGGGGGCTATAAGATCTTTCGCTCCCAGTCTACATCCTTGCAGCTTTACAGTATCTGAGAACTCATCAGGCCAAATTCCTCCCTGTTGAAGTCACTGGAGTGACACCGGATCTAAATTTGGCCCTATCTGCAGAGGGAATGAAATCGCTCTGGTGAGTTGCTGTCATGACAAAGTCAACTATATAGTCAGGATGTTCTCAGTGGCTAGGGCATGTTTCCTTTCAGCTGTTACCACTAAATGAAAAGATCAAGGAAGACAGTCACACTGTCTCCTGCGAGTCTGCTGCCCACTCTCTCAATTTACCAGGAAGAAGCTCCATTTTATTATTTTCCTAATAAAAAGGAGGCTCCTGCCATCCGGAGCTTTCAAAGAAATCTTCTATCCAGCTGCTCGCCTGCACAGGCCTTATTAAAAGTTGTTCAGTCCTTTGATTAAGACACTGACACTATCTCAGGAGAAATGACTCAGAGATAAGAAGACACCTGTGAAAAGGGCACCGAAAGGCAGGCAGACGAGGAGAATTGAACTGATTGGAAAAACAGAGGGACCTCATAAAATTTAGGTCTCAGTTTTATCTACGGCCCTTTCAAATTGTTAATTTTCTTTGGAACAATTCTCTTGGGTCCCAACTGCCTTGATCTTCAAATGTAAGGTTTTGTTAGAAAGTTCCCAGCCCACTGCTGATGTTTTCATGGGTTTTTCCTTCAAAAATGTCACTAAAAATAGTTTTTTATCTGGATGTAAACAGTTCCCTCCAGTGCTTGAAACCCAAACAGTTTCTGTCTAGGAGCGCATATGTGAACTTCTCTAGCTTGTTTTCCCTGTCCAGATAGAAACAAGCTCAAATTGTAAACAGTGTCAATGATGGAACTGGATATTTTAGGATTCTTTTTCATCCAGTAATCTAGGTGGTGTCAATAGCACATGTATGGACTTTTTTTGCCCCACTTTTAAATCCCCCTTTTCTTGATCACCAAAAATTAAAGTGTAAATCAGCCACTTTTACAAAAGCTTTAGGTAGAACAAAGTGTTTCATGTGACAAGCCTCCCACGGTTAGTTCCGTGGCCACACTTAACTGCCTAACACGATTCCGAGAGCTGGGCTCAGCATCATCAAGGATGCTGGTCAGGCGTGAAAGTAACTACAGTGACTTACTGGTATGGGGTCGGGCTGGGGCCAGCTCTGGCCCCTGGAGGGGGCGGGGCCTCAGGCGGAAAGGGCGGGTCTGGGCGAGGGGGGTCAAAGCCGGCCCCTGCCCACCCCGAACCGGTAAGTGCCTGTAGTTGAGGCAGCTGTTCCCTTTGCCCCCACTCCCACCATTGGCCGCCGCGGTGGGGTGGGGCAAAAGGGGCAGGAACGTTAAAGTGCTGGTCCTTTGCTGCGGCAGCACTTGAACGTTGCTGCACCCCCCTACTGCCTGCGGGATGGGCCAAGGATTCTCTGTGTGTTGTGTGACTAATCTTCTACTCTACTCACTGATGGCTTTGCTGTCTCCCCCTCATCCCCAGCTGGCTCAGATCCTGCCCACAGAGGAGAACTTCCTGTTGTGTTTCAGACAGCATGTTGGATCCAGCTCCGAATTCATGGAGGTGAGTGGAGAGCAGATTTTAATTATTATTATTCTAACAGAACCAGCTCCCGAAGCCATCCTTAGGTTAAATTTCCACTGACATCAAGGGCTGAATATTCAGCCTGTAATTTCTTTAATGTGGATGACTTAGGTAGACTGTTTCTCCTGCATGGTAGGAGGCTGGGAGTGGGAGGAGAATGAGGCAGGAAGGCAAGGCAGAGGGAATATTGAACTATTACCAGGGAAATGTCTAACAAGCTATTCCTAATGAATACAGCCTGGTGAAATCCTCGGGCACTCTCTGGTGAGTGGTTTCTCTGTCCAGCAGCCATGCTGCCTTCTTCTGAATGTGTTTTCCCGGCAGAGACACACCTACATGCCAGCTGTAATTCTATCCTCCCACTGAAGGCAAGCTATAGCTATGGACACACCAGGGCGAACCTTGACGCCATTCAAGTTCATAGACATCAGTGGGAGCAGCATTTAGCTCTACACACCCACACCGTAGTTTTGTCCTTTTTGTTGCTTGTATTAAGCGGTTCAGGACTGGGGCTATATTGAGTGAGGTGCTGCACAGGCAGACAAACAGGGCCTGCCACAAAGTGCCTGCAGCATAATTCGGGTGTCGTGTTTCACTTTGTTAAGGGGACAGGTACTGTGCAAGGACCTGAGCTAGTCAGATAGTTTATGACAAGCACAAAGTGGACTGTGGGAACATCCCTGCTCCCTCTTCTCAGAGTGACAGGTTGGCTGGTTTCTAACCCCCAGGTCCCATTGACTAAGGCGCACCTTCAATCTAGGAGCTTCACTGAGCAGACCCGCACAACACTGGCATCCATGAACACTCACTAATCTCCAAAGGCCTGGCCCAGCTCACTCTGTAAAACGTGGGATGGCGTTTTGGGGCAGGCGCTCTCTTTTTTGATCACTCCCAAATCCTAGCCTGGAATCTGGGCTTGACACCCTGGTGCTGCTCATTAGTGGACTGTGTTTCCTTAGGGAAGGGGAGGAGGACTTCCCTTGTGGAGTTGTGCTGTTGAAATTCACTTTGAAAGAAAGTGTTCTAAAGAGCTGGAGGCTTTAAATCAGTTCTTTAGCCTCTTTCAAGGATTTGAAGAGGAAAGGAAGAGCAAGGAGACAGATCTGGGCTGTGAGAGGTGATTAGTGTCTATAAGCCTATCTGTCGATGGGTGCTGTGCGATTGACAGTGCTGTCTGTGGACCAAATATGCAAGTGAGGTGCAGAACCTTTGGCATCATCGAGTATCTTATGGTACTTCTCAGAAGAGTAAGGAAGTTAGCACCTGTGTCTTGCCCAAATTGCAGGTTAGATATTTATATTCTGCCTCCCTACAGTTCACTCCCAGTATTATTTGGATGGTCTTTTCTTCACTTTCTGTCCTATACTATCTAGTATTACTTTATGCTGTCAAACATCGGTTGTGTCCCACACAGAACTGGCAGCATTTTGGAGGAGGGTAAAATGACCTTTATCTCCTTTATCTCCTTCATAGACATTTTGGGGCATAAGTAGTTAATATTTGAAAAGCTCTTTAAGAGGCTAGGATAAAAGACCCTCTCAAATTATAAAGAGCTATGGCATCTCTGTCTGACAGATTCCAAAGTTCTTCATAAATATTATATGTACATGAAAGGTTTCACCAGCTAGTGAAATGTAGCAGCTGTTTAGCAATGCACAGAGCTTAACACAATGCAAGACTTTAAAACAATTATGGGAAAATGAGTACACCATGCAAATGTGATGCCGTTCGATGAAATGGGAGCCTACCTATTGCCATTTAATAGACAAGTGGATTTATTACTTAATAAGCACATGCAATTCAATATTAAGTTCAGCCCACTCCACCAGTAGCGTGTATAATAATGAGCATGAACTCTTGACATTGGTTTCTTGAGTTTTTTGAAGCTTCATCTCTCAGGGGACTGGCTTTTGTCATGAGAAGAATTGGTTTTACCAGAGCTGGGTGTACTCAGGGGAAAACAATGAGGAGCTTTGCTCTCTCCATGCCAGATGGTTGATGGAGATCTACAATAGGCAGTAGAATAGCACTTAGGGAGACCTTTTCTGACCCACCACACTGGGGAGACAATGTAGTGTCTTCACAGGAAGCAGGAAAATACTTGGATCAACCAGCTCCTTGGGAATAAATGGGAAGGTCTGAACAGGTAAATATCTTTTGATTTGTCAGCTCCACATGAATATCTGAGACAGAGAGAGACTGTAAACAGACTCCTGCTCTGTAGCACCTGGCTTCAATTGGAGACTCAGCTGTCATGGTAAAGGATGCTTTATTAGCCTGAGATAGACAGAAACTTACAATAAATGCTAACCAAGTGTGGGGAAAAAATCCCATATCTACTGCTCTTCCCTTCCCCTTGTCACCTCTGTTGTTTATGGGTAACAATCTGTCTCCTCCACAGCTACAGAACAGGTTCATGCTCGCCGAGCCAAACTCCTTAACAGGTTGGATTTTGTTTGAGTGTGGTGCAGGTAGCTGTGGGGTAGTTCTTATTGTATTTGAGATGGATGGGCTGATGTTGAGACAACACACAAATCGCTAGGAGAATGGACCTTGTGTTGTAGGTCTGTTGTCATGCTAGCTTTAGTTATTCCAATTCCCAATGACACGAGGAAAAGCTGACGGGGTAGTCCCAGTACATTCACTGCCGTGCACATATGTACCTTGGGCCAGATTCAGCCAGATGGTAGGTGGATGCAGTTCCCAGTAAAATCAGTGGAATCCCAATGAGTATTTCATAAAGCTGCTACAGCCAGAACGGACCGTTATGAGCATCTAGTCTGACCTGTATAACACCCACCAAAGAACTCACCAAGTAATTTCTGCATCGAGCTCATAACTTCTATTTGACGTATAGTAGATTTTTTAGAAATACACCAATCTAGATTTAAAGACTTCAAGTGATGGAGAATCCATCATGTCCCTGGGTAAGTTGTTCAATGGTTAATTACACTTAATGTTGAATTTTCTCCTTATTTCTAGCCTGAATTGGTCTAGCTTCCAGCCACTAGATCGCAGTCAGACCTTGGCCTTCTAGATCAAAGAGCCATCACTGTCTCACTATCCAAAATCTATTCCTTTTCTCAGTGGGGGGTCACTTGTACTAACGTGTGGCATTTCCCTTGCAGGCCTGGCGGAAATATGACACAGATCGCAGTGGGTATATAGAAGCCAATGAACTCCAGGTGGGGGATGACTGAAGAGTGTCTTGGAAATGTGCCTTTAAAGGGCTGTGCTGTTGAGGGGGGGCTATTCTAGGGTGGCATTCGATAACCTCCCCTAGCTCTCTGGAGAGTCGTTCTCTGACAAAAGCAGTTGGTGTACACGCTCCATCTATCAGAAGCTAGGTGTGGTAGCTTACACAGTCCCTTTGCAGCTCCTGATCACCTCAGCCTGCATTGTATAGCACCTACTCCTGCGGCCATTGATGTCAAGTGAGAAACTATCATTGACACTGGCAGAACCAGAGCTGGGCTCTCTGGCAGAGGGGCGCTGCTTACACTAGAATAGCTTGGGGAGATGAGCTGATGTAGATCAGAGGTCTGCAACGGCTCTGAAATAACAAATAAAGCTCACCAAACACACCCAGGGTCAAATCCTGCCCAGCGACTTCTCTGCAACGCCACTGAATGCCAAGGGGGTTGCACAAATGCAAGCAGGAGAATCTGCACTAAGGACCCGCTCCATGATGGCATTGCATTGTAAAGGAAGCCCAAAGTTTCCATGGCAGTTCGGTGTAGTCTTTAAAGAGCAACTGCTGCTAGGTAGGCGAGTGGTTTGCGCTTTGCCCTGGGGGTGGTGGCTGACGGTAGGTTTCTCTGTGTCTTGTCTCTATTACCCCCCATTATAAGACTGTTTGCAGACTGCCTGGGTTAACATATTGATCTGAAAATTCCACTTCCTGTGATCGCCTGGCCTCTGCAGCGCCAGTGGCCTCATTTCATTTCATTCCCTTCTTAACTCTGGCTGTCCTGTGACATGCTGAGTGGCTTCACTTGCCATCAGCCCCTGGAGTGTCGAGGGCTCTGTGCGCCGCTGGAATGGCCGTCGCTCTCAGTGCATCTTCGGATATTAGATGTGTACAATGCTGGAAGCTGCACTTTCCTCCTAGGTTTGCCTTCAGGTTGCTGAAGTGCACCTGATCTCAAAAACCTTGTGAGAGACAGGGCACTTCATTTGGGCCGGTCCCCTTGGCTGGGTGCCGTGTGCCTTTCAGAGGGTGACGAGCCAGAGCCGGATAATACCAGCTCCTCAGCTGGAGGAAATCAGCATGGCTGCACTGTAGTCAGTTCGAGCTGGGGTGCAATTTGCACTCCCTTGGGTCGGGGCTGTTTCTTAAGGCACGTACAAGCAGTTCCCACTCTGGAGGGGAATTTAGAGCTGTTAAGAAGGTTCCTTTGTGAGTGATTCAGAATGAGAAATGCCCAGTCTCCTGCGTGATGCCGTGACTATGAAATGCTCACTGTGGATTACAAATCAGATTCTACCCTGGTGGAAGTGGGTCCAGCCCCATTGATGTCGATGTACACTGTGGCTAAATCTGGCCCCAAGAGGATGAGGAGACGCTACTTGCTATGGAGTGTATAAGGTCTAGGCCCTCCACTCTAGGCTCTCATTCCAGGTTTGGTCCTAGAGGAATTTGTGCCAAGCCCTGTGCTGCTCTGAGACTGGCACAGCGCCGGCAGTGCCAAGGGACTAGCCAGTGCCCACAGCAGCCCCTTGACGGTCCCACCCAAACACTGTCAGACGTGCTGTTGTGCTGTGGCTATAGCCCTGGACTGGACAGGTCTTGGCAGCCCCTCAGTGCCGTTCCTAGACTGCCCAGCAGGGGACGGGCCTCTTTCCCCAGTGAAGAAAAACAAAGGGCACGTTTTTACTATAGCAGCGCAGGTGGAGCGAGGGTTTGTAACTGTGACGAGTCTCACATGGTCCTCTCCTGTCGCAGGGGTTCCTGTCGGACCTGTTGAAGAAGGCGAACAAGCCCTACGATGAGCCAAAGCTGCAAGAATACACCCAGACCATAGTAAGTGAGCCTGATCCCGGGGCAGAGCGGGGTCTGCTGCCTCCCCTATGGCGGCAGACCCAGCTCCCTCCATTCAGAGCCCATTCAGCTTCCTGAGGAGCAACCAGCTCAGAGACATTGTGGGGCCAAAGAGGGACACCAGCAAAAGGGTGAAAAGCCTAGGGGTTAGAGTAGGGAACACAGCTCCTTCCTCCGCTGCTAAACTCAGAGCTGTTCCCTCATCCTCCTCCTGGTTTGGGTTCCCCCCCACACCCTTCCTCCTCTTCAGCTGGTGCAGGAGACTCTCCCAGCCTGCGTCGCTCCTTTAGCCAATGTGGGGAACGGGTCCCCCACACTCTCCTCTCTCCACACCAGTGATGGAGCCCATGTGCCGCAGGGCAACACCTGGCTTTACTAGGTACTATCTATTACAGGTGTTGTGGTAGCATCGAGGCCTTCCCAGGTCCCCACTGTGCTAGGCACTGGACACACATGTCACGAAAAGCCAATTCCTGCCCCAAGGAGCTCATGGTGACGGTAGCAGAGAAGGCCAGCTCCTGTAGCTCTGGGATGAATGCTATCTTCTGCTTGGCTGGGGCAATTCTATTTCTGTCTCAGGACCCTGAGACTCCCGAAGGTCACTAGCCCTTGTCACCGCTACCATCTTCCAGCCAAAAGAGTGGATGGGATTCCCAGAGCCTGTCAGAAGAGCTGCTCTAACTGCCTGCCCAATTGGGGCAGGGAGCGGCTGACGGGGGCGGTCAGTCCCTGGAGCAAGAGGCCAGGGGAGGGGGAAATCGGGGCAGGCAGGGGCTGACAGGATTCTCACACGCTCCCCAGTCTGTCTGCTGGAGATGGTCAAGTGCCAGCCAGTTACTTCTCTCCATGAGCAGAGAGTAGCTCCTCCAGGATCCAGCTGCTGGGCTTCCTGCGCTGCACTAGTGGAGTCCTGTTACTGCGGGTGACCGGACGCTGCCCAGTTCCCTTTGTGACTGAACTTTCGGGTTGAAAACCGGACCCCTGGCAGCACCTATCTCCTCCACGATGGAATTAAACAAGCCCCATTTCCCAGCCCCCGTAGAAAGCTGTGTCAGCTGACTCCCTGCTTTGCCAAAGGCTTCAATGCAGTCCCAGTTGGGGATGTCGGTGGAGGGCAGAACCGGTCACTAACAGCTGCTGGTTTGTGTCTCATCAGCTGCGGATGTTCGATATGAACGGGGACGGGAAGCTGGGCCTGTCGGAGATGTCCCGGTAAGGGTTCTCTTGTACTGCTTGCAACTTGGGCTTCTTAGTCTTCCCCCTGCAAGAGCCAAAGAAAACTATGGAGCCTCCCCACAGTCAAACCCACCTTCCCCTGCTGAATTTCAGCTCCATTTGCATGCAGCCAGGCATCCTCTGAACTTGTTCTACACGCCACTCCAGTCCTGCCTCAAAGCCATTCCAAACGAAGGGCTTCAGACCCTCCTGCTGTTCAAGTCCAGGAGCCTGACTTCCTTCCAGGGGAGCTCCATGGAGTTACTTCTCATTCCCCCTGATGCCAGAGAGGAATCAGCGCAGGAGTGGAAGAGAATACTATGGCTTGCCCAGCTGCAGATAAAGCATGAGACCTAGTACCATTGGCCCTTTGGCCTCTGTAAGAGAACAACATGAATCTCGGGCCCTGGGCAGTGGGGGACACTCACTAATAGCTCCGGCCTGGCAGACTGTAATACAAACTGCTTCCTGCCCAATTCTGCCAGTACACCTCAGTCCGTTATTATGTCACGTCTGGCCCGACTCGCCTAATCCTGCCAAATCAGCTTGCAGACAAACATCCACTGGAGCCTGGGCCGTGACCATCCTATCAACCCAACAGCTTTTAACCCTCGGTCTCCAGGCCCTTCCTGAGAGGCCTAGTGGCAAAACAGAGTGGCCTCCATTTCACAAGCCGGTTGGTGCAGGCTCTAGGCCCAGGGCTCCACTAACCAGCCTGAGGGCAGTACATCCACAGAAGAGCAGGCAAGGCCGATCTCTCCAGGGCAGCATCTATGCAGAGCTCTGAGGACGATACGCCCCCCATGGCCTCATGTGCCGGGTGAGTGTCTCCTCTCACCTCCCTATTTACCCTTTCACAATCTCTCTGCAGACTCTTACCTGTGCAAGAGAACTTCCTACTTAAATTTCAGGTAAACAAAATTGCTCTTCCTTTCCCCATGTGACTGTATTTCCCCTCATCCTTTCCTGTGTGCCTGGCTCATTTCGTTTTTCTTCCTGTCATCGTCCAGGGAATGAAGCTAGCAACTGAGGAATTCAACGCTATCTTTGCATTTTATGACAAGGTAAGAGGCTTGCGTGGGTGGGGTGGGGTAGAAGGGGAAACACAATGGGGTTTGAAATCCTGTGAGCTTGGTCCAGGAAGAACTCTTCCTAGCACTTTATTTCCCTATTCTCTCTAGCCTGCTGTGAGTGGGAAAGGCATTTTGGCATTCTCTCCCATTCACCGTCATAAAACCAGCACAGCATCAAATATCCTCTAGCCAGAGTCACTGCTGGTGTAAATCTGCAGGGCTCCGTTGAGTTGCAGTAGAATTATACCATCTGACGCTAGCTGGAGCTCCGGCTCACAGCACAGAGCCAACTGCTCTGCTCCTGGAGCGGGGGTGGAGAACACTCTTGTTTCAATGTGAGCAGGGGAGGACAGAAGAGCGCATTTAAAGAGTCTATGACCCCAGGGATCTGCTACCCACCTGAACACAGGGGATCTGTGGATTCAGAGACAGAACAATAACGGAAAATGAAGTCCTGCTTTTCTGGCCCATTGGTGCTGCTGCCTTTAGAGGTAGTAGAGCTGGCACCAGCCTGTCTTTAGAGCAGGATTCTCCTGTCACTTATACCACCCTTGATTTCAATGGAGTCATGCCAATGGGCTCTGGACCTGGCCATCTGCTCAAAGCCTTTCAGGTCCCTGCAATGGGCTTTGCCTCCAGGCCTTACCCCAGGGAGAGTGGCAATGTTGCATCATCACATTCTGAACCCATGCAAGAGTGAAACCAATTCCCCACTGCTGCCCTCTGGACTAAAGAGAGCGCGGCTCCCAGCTGTGTCAGCTTTCCTGTCGCTTACAGGCCCCCAAGCCTGTGAGTGGTCCAGGGGAATGGCAGGTCTGAGCTGTTCACTGATGACTGACAGCAAGACCACGGAGGATGATTGCAGGGCCCTGTGGGTTGGACGAAGTGTGTCCTAATGGGTGTGTGTTCTCCTGCTCTTGCTCACCAGGACGGGAACGGCTTCATTGATGAGAACGAGCTGGATGCCCTTTTGAAAGACCTCTATGAGAAGAACAAGAAGGTGAGCTGACAAAGAACAAACGGAGACAACCCTGAGGGCTGCTCCTGTTAAAGTCAATGAGCAAATCCACCAGAGCACCTTTGCTCCCTAGGTCTGCCCTAGCAGCTGCTGCGTGCTCCGTGACTAGCCTTTGTCAGAAGTGTGGATGAAGTGCAGGGCAGTGCCTTAGGCACGAGTCAGGGCATCCCACGGTCAAGCCTGGGGAAATCCTCTTGGGCCCAGCTGGCTGCAGACCCATGAGGGGCACAGAAGCTGCAATGGAGTATCTGGCCCAAAGGTGGCCATGCTGGAGTCCTAGCTGCACCTGTCATTTAAGGGTCTATCCTGCTGGGTGCAGAAGGTGGACCAGAGTGCTGGTGCTCAGCACCTGATCCGGTGGGTGTGAAGAAGCCCACCCAGTGCTCAGCAGTGTCGGCCCTGAGCGATGTAGGAGCAGTAGAGGCAGGCGCTTGAATCACTGGGGCCCTGCACTTTCTTGGCCCTTTGCAGCAGCGCAAGGTGCTGCTAAGTCAGAGTGGCACACAGGAAGCTGCTGCTCCCCGGGAGCAGGTTTATTATTATGAAGCTCAGTCAGCAGACCCAGGTTCCAGTTCAGTCCCTGCAGATGACCCAGCCAAGGAGCCATTGCGCTGTGCGGTGGTGAATATGGCCCATTGCCAAGTCAGGACATGGGCTCTTACCTGCAAGCCACTCAATGCACAAAGCTTCCCTCTGGGCAGAGGCCGGAGCTCCAGTGAAGTCCCACATCTGCTCCGTTCTGAAGAGTTCGGTGCTTCTGACTCGCTGTGCAGGGCTGAGGGTCATTCTAGCCGAGCAGTTACTGCCAGAGCACGACCAGCGGCTCCAGCTGCTTTGCAGAGTCCAAGAAGTTCTTAAGGAAAGAGAACAAAGTGAACACAGCAAGTGTGTAGGCCAAATGCAGAGCCTGGGCCTGTTTACCTGCTTTCCTCCCGCTTTACGCTGGGGAAACGGCCCTGCTCTCGGTGGTGTTCAGCGGCAAACCACGGCGGAGTTAGAGTCTGGGCCTGGCCCCCACTCCGCAATAGAGCGGCTCACCTCTTGCTTTCAGACACAACCGCCGTCCATGTCCCCTTGCTGGCTGAGTCCCCAAGTTCCCTCACTTGGGGGGACTGCCACAAGCAACCGTTATACTGCCTCTCTGCCCAGCATGCTCTGCTACCAGCCTACAGTGCCCATGCTCCCTGCGACTTACAATCCCCCAAATCCTTCTGCGCTGGGACTAGGGTAGCCAGGTGCCCAGTTTTCAACAGGAAAGACCAGTGGAAAAGGGGGCCAGTGTCCAGTCAGATCTACTGACTGGACGCCAAAGTCTGGTTGTTGTGGATGGAGGAGGTGCCGGGTTCACCTGCTCCAGCCTCCCCCACTCAGCTGGGCTGTCGCCTGCCGATGTTGGGCAGCTGCAGCTCCCAGCCCCAGCTCCGTGGGTGAGTCCCTCCTAACCCAGGCGGTAGAGGGTGGGAGAGGAAGAGCAGCGAGTGATGGAGGGGGCTGGGGGAAGGGTGGAGGAGGCGTAGATGGGCACAGGGTCTTGTGGGGAGAGGCCAGGCAGGGGAGGTTCTGGCACTCTTGTCCAGTTACTAAATATTACCAAGTTGGCAACCCAGTCTGGGAGGTCCTTGAACCCCACTTCAAAGACCAGCTCATCCCATGACACATCATTGAAATCTAGACCTGTGTGTGCAGCCATTCTACATCATGTTCCTTTGTTACCGTCCACCAGGAAATGAGCATCCAGCAGCTCACCAACTACAGGAAGAGCATCATGAACCTCTCCGATGGGGGGAAGCTGTACCGCAAGGAACTGGAAATTGTCCTCTGCAACGAGCCCCCCATGTAAAGAGGCGCCACCCCTGTTCCTCCAATACTTCCCCCACCCTGCCACCTTCCACAAAGATGACTAGAGAGGGCAAGCGTGCGCGGATGAGGAGGGAGAGCAACTGGATGGCTTCCCGACCAATCAGCTCCAACCCCCGCCCCCAGGCTAGACCTGCTGATCTGCTTGTGACCCGGCTCACAGAAGCTTTGCCATCGGCAGTGCGAGGGGCAGTGTTGCACGACCTCATCTGCCGGTGGCGCTGTGATTTAGGCTAAGTGTTCAGTAGGGTGATAGTCCTGGGTACAGCCCGTGTCTCCTGCCTTGGCGTAGTTTCTTTCCTGTACATTCCTGAATCTGGAGTGAATCATTTTTCTTTGTCTTTTTGTTTCTTTGTTTCTTTCGAGTTCTGTCTTATTGTTTACCAAAGAACAGTTTACAAATAAAACTTAACTACTGCTACCGGGGCTGACGGGCTGCACTTGGATCTCTTGTCTCTGGGACCAGGAAGGGCACATCTGCAAGCGCGTAAACACCAGGTTTTTCAAAAGAGCTCAGCTCCCAGTTTGGGAAAATCCGGCTGGTGCTTGCTTAAGTGCCCAGCACGTTGCGTGCTGCCCTCAGTCGAAAATCTTGCCTGAAGAGATACAGGAATAAGAGGTGCTGGGTACCGAGTAGAACTGTTTGGAAAGTCTACACCCCCCTTAAGGTCTAGGTCACGCTAAAGAATCGTACCCCAGCCAATAAGCCCCTGGAGGAGCTGAAAAGTCATCACCCACCAGCCTGGAAGCTGCAGGGGGACCTTAACAGTCATCTCCACCCCCGCTTAAGGTCTGGGTGGAGCTAAACATCCACCCCTCGCGCCAATAAGCCCCTCGGAGGAGCTTTAAAGCCATCCCCCACCACCCTAGAAGCAAAGGGGGACCTTACCAGTAGTCCTGCCCGTCATTAGGTCTCTGGTGGAGCTCAAAGGTCGTCACCCACCAGCCTGGAAGCTCCGGGGGGACTTTAACAGTCGTCTCCACGTCCATTAAGCTCCTCATGCAGCTAAACACCTGTCCCCCCCGCCAATAAGCCCGTAGAGGAGCTTTAAAGTCGTCTCCCACCACCCTGAAAGCCCAAGGGGACCTTAACAGTCGTTTAACTGCCATTGAGCTCCTGTAGGAGCTCGAAAGGCGTCACCCACCAGCCTGCAAGCTCCAGGTGGACCTTAACAGTCATCTACACCTCCGTTAAGCTCCTGGTGGAGCTAAACACCCGTCCCCCTGCCAATAAGCCCCTGGAGGCACTTTAAAGTCATCTCCCACCACCCTGAAAGTCCAAGGGAGACCATAGAAGTCATCTCCACCGTTATTAAGCTCCTCTGTGAGCTTTAATGTCATCACCCACCAACCTGGAAGCTGCAGGGGGACCTTAACAGTCGTCTCCACCTCCATTGAGCTCCTGGTGTAGCTAAAAACCTGTCCCCTGCGCCAATAAGCCCCTGGAGGAGCTTTAAAGTTGTTCCCCACCACCCTGGAAGCCAAAGGGGACTATAAAAGTCGTCTTCACTGTTATTAAGCTCGTCTACAAGCTTAAAAGTCATCACCCACCAGCCTGGAAGCTCCAAGGGGACCTTAACAATCATCTACACCTCCCTTAAAGTCCTGGTGGAGCTAAACACTCGTACACCTGCCAATAATCCCTTGGCGGAGCTTTAAAGTCCTCTCCCACCACCCTGGAAGCTCCATGGAGACCTTACCAGTGGTCCTCCCTGCCATTAGGCCTCTGGTGGAGCTCAAAGGTCATCATCCACGAGCCTGGAAGCTCCAGGGGGACCTTACCAGTCCTCTCCACCTCCCTTAAACTCCTGGTGCAGCTAAACACCCGTCCCCCCCACCACCAATAAGCCCTTGGAGGAGCTTGAAATTCGTCTCCCACCACCCTGAAAGCCCAAGGGGACCTTAACACCCGTCCCTCCACCATTAAAGCCCTGGAGGAGCTTTAAAGCCGTCCCTCACCACCCTGGAAGCCAAGCGGGACCTTACCAGTAGTCCTCCACGCCACTAGGCCTCTGGTGGAGCTCAAAGGTCGTCACCCACCAGCCTAGAAGCTCCAGGGGTACTTTAACAGTCGTCTCCACCTCCATTGAGCTCCTTCTGCAGCTAAACACCCTCCCCCGTGCCAATAAGCCCCTGTAGGAGCTTTAAAGTCATCTCCCACGACCCTGAAAGCCAAGGGGGACCTTAAAAGTCATCTACACCGTTATTAAGCTCTATGAGCTCAAAAGTCATCACTAACCAGCCTGGAAGCTCCAGGGGGACCTTAACATTTGTTTACACCGCCATTGAGCTCCTGTAGGAGCTTTCAAGTCTTTCCCCACCAGCCTGGAAGCTCCAGGGGGACCTTAACAATCGTCTACACCCCCCTGAAGGTCCTGGTGGAGCTGAACACCTGTCCCACCTCCAATATGCCCCTGGAGGAGCTTTAAAGTCATCCCTCACCATCCTGGAAGCCAATGGGAGCTTACCAGTGGTCCTCCCCGCAATTAGGACTCTGGTGGAGCTCAGAGAACGACACCCACCACCCTGGAAGTTTTTTGGGGACCTTAACAATCGTCTACATCCCCCTTACGTTCCTGGTGGAGCTAAACACTCGTACCCCCGCCAATAAGCCCCTGGAAGAGCTTAAAAGTCATCACTCACCAACCTGAAAGCTCCAGTGGGACCTTACCAGTGTCCTTCCCGCCATTAGGACTCTGCTGGAGCTCACAATTCGTCACCCACCATCCTGGAAGCTCCAGGGGGACCTTATCAGTTGTCCTACCTGCCATTAGGCTTCTGGTAGAGCTCCAGGGGGATGTAAACAATCATTTACACACCCCTTAAGGTCCTGGTGGAGCTAAACAATTGTATACCCGCCAATAAGCCCCTGGAGGAGCTTTAAAGTCCTCTCCCACCACCGTGGAAGCTCCAGGGGGACCTTATCAGTCGTTTACACCGCCATTGAGCTCCTGTAGGAGCTTTAAAACCTACCCTACCATCCTGGAAGCTCCAGGAGGACCTTAACAGTGGTATCCTCCTCCATTGAGCTCCTCGTGCAGCTAAACACTCGCACCCCCGGCAATAAGCCCCTAGAGGAGCTTTAAAGTCCACTCCCTCCACCCTGGAAGCTCCAGGGGGACCTTACCAGTCGTTTACACCACCACTGAGCTCCTGTACAAGCTTTAAAGTCGTCCCCCACCAGCCTGGAAGCTCCGGGGGACCTTAACAGTCATCTACACCTCCATTAAGCTCCTTGTGGAGCTAAACACCCGTCCCCCCCACCAATAAGCCCCTGGAGGAGCTTTAAATTCATTCCCCATCACCCTGGTAGCCAAGGTGGTCCTTAACAGTCCTCTACACCTTGATTAAGCTGCTCTATGAGCTCAAAGATCGTCACCCACGAGCCTGGAAGCTCTGCAAGCTCTGGAAACTCTGCAAGCTCAAAGATCGTCACCCATGAACCTGGAAGCTCTAGGGGAACAGTAAAGTCATCCCTCACTACCCTGGAAGCCAAGGCGGACCTTATCAGTCGTCTACAACCCCATTAAGCTCCTGGTGCAGCTACACACCCATCCCCCCGGCAATGAGTCCCTGGAGGATATTTAAAGTCGTTCACCAACAGTCTGGAAGCTCCAGGGGGACCTTGACAGTGTCCTCCCCTCCATTAGGTCTCTGGTGGAGTTCAAAGGTCGATGTCTAGCAGCCTGGAAGCTCTAGGGGCACCTTTACAGTGTCTAGACCCCCCATTAAGCTCCTGGTGGAGCTAAATACCCGTCCCAAACGCCATTAAGCCCCTGGTGGATATTTCAAGTTGTCCCCCACTAGACTGGAAGCTCCAGGGGGACCTTGACAGTGTTCTCCCCGCCATTAGGTCTCTGGTGGAGCTCAAAGGTTGTTGCTCACCAGTCTGAAGCTCCAGGGGCATCTTAACAGTCGTCCATACCCCCATTAAGCTCCTGGTGGAGCTAAACACCCATCCCCCCTGCCAATAAGCCCCTGTAGCAGCTTAAAAGTCATCACAGACCAGCCTGGAATCTCCAGGGGGACCTTACCTGTGTCCTCCCCGCCATTAGGTCTCTGGTGGAGCTCAAGTCATCACCCAACAGCCTGGTAGCTCGAGGGGCACCTTTACCGTGTCTGCACTGCCATTGAGCTCCTGGTGCAGCTAAACACCCGTCCCCACTTCCAGTAAGCCCCTGGAGAAGCTTTAAGGTGGTTCCCCACTAGACTGGAAGCTCCAGGGGGATCTTAACAGTCGTCTACACCATTATTAAGCTCCTCTGGGAGATTTGATGTCGTCACCCACCAGCCTGGAAACTCCAACGGGACCTTAACAGTCATCTACACCCCCATTAAGCTACTGGTGCAGCTAAACACCCGTCCTTCCTGTGATTAAGCCCCTGGAGGAGCTTTAAAACCGTCCCCTAGCAGCCTGTAAACTCCAGGGGGACCTTGACAGTGTCCTTCCGCCATTAGGTCTCTGGTGGCGCTCAAAGGTAGTCATCCACCAGCCTTGAAGCTCCAGGGGCACCTTAACAGTCGTGCTCCCTGCCATTAAGCCTCTGGTGGAGCTAAACACCCTTACCACCCACCATTAAGCCCCTGTAGCAGCTTAAAAGTCATCACACCCCAGCCTGGAATCTCCAGGGGGACCTTATCAGTGTCCTTCCCGCCATTAGGTCTCTGGTGGAGCTCAAAGGTCGTCACCCACCATCCTGGAACCTCCAGGGGGACCTTAACAGTCGTCTGCACCCCCCTTAAGGTCCTAGTGGAGCTAAACACCCATCCCCCAGCCATTAAGCCCCTGGAGGAGCTTTAGAGACGTTCCCCACCACCCTGAAAGCCAAGGGAGACTCTACCAGTGGTCCTCCATGCCATTAGGCCTCTGGTGCTGCTCAAAGGTCGTCCCCCAGCAGCCTGAAGACTCCAGGGGGAACTTAACAGCTGTATAAACCATCATTGAGCTCTTGCTGGAGCTAAACACCCGTCCCCCCCACCATGAAATCCCTGGAGGAACTTTAAAGTCGTTCCCCACCACTCTGGAAGCCCAGGGGGACCTTAACAGTCATCTACACCCCCATTAAGCTCCTGGTGGAGCTAAACACCCGTCCCCCTGCCAATAAGCCCCTGGAGGAGCTTAAAAGTCATTCCTCAGCAGTCTGGAAGCTCCAGTGGAGGTCATTGGTAAGGACCCCCCCATTAGGTCTCTGGTGGAGCTCAAAGGTCGTCCCCCACCAGCCTGGAAGCACCAGGGGCACCTTAACAGTCTACACCCACATTAAGCGTCTGGTGGAGCTAAACCCATTTCTCTGAGTTCACTCTCTGCAGAGACAACTGCTATTCTGACGCAGAATTGATGCTGTTTGTCACAGAGGAGACACACACACTGGGCTCTGTCAAGTAAGGCTATTTTACTTGTGTTCATTCTAGACTCCCTTAATCTAAAATAAAAGTCCTTCTGAATGAAATGGTGTGTTTTTTCTTTGCAGGTGGAAAGCTTAGAGCGCCACAAAACAGTTTGCATTGAAATCTGGCCATGAAAATATTTCTCTTTATAATAGATTTTTTACAATCCTTTTTTTCAACCCCCCCAAACCTACATTCGGAGTCTAACATTCATTGATACAGACCCTTGAAAGCACTGGAGAAATATGTATGATACTGCTTTAAGGCAAAGAGTTTCCTATTTTCCCTCCTAATTATAAGTAATAACATCTATTTATTTTTTTTAGAGCAGCTGTTCTTTTTCATCTCACCAAGGCCTTTTGAATACAGGACACAGAATAGGTTGAAATATGCTCCCCAGATAGCTGGCAGTACGGTAGCTGTTGCAAATTCTTTTGCTCATAGGAGTTCTCTGATGGCAGATACGAGACAAGTGATTAGGACTGAATCTGACAGAAAACATCTGGTGAGTTTCTCTTAATAGTAGGATGTTAGCCGTTGTGACAAAGCTCCAAGTCTGTACTTGTGGGTCCTGCGCTTCCTGGCAGATTTAGGGGCCTCAGAAACTCATCTAGGCCCCAGAGTGACCTCCCTTTCTCAGTATAATTGGCAAGAGTCACCGCCTTGTGAGTTGCCTTCATCACAGGCCAGTATGGAAGATGGAAAAAGTGGGGAGCCCGGGCCTGCCCTCTACTCTGGACTCCAGCCCAGGGACCCTAATAGTATCAGCTAAGATGGCTGACCTTTTAGGCACAAAACACAATACAATTCCCTGGGCTACTTCCCCACAGCAGTCCCTGCTTCTTCAAACTCCACTTCACCCTTACCTCAGGGCCTCCTTCCTTCAGTATGTTATGTTGTCCTACACTCAGTCTCACCAACAGCATAACTTCCTTCCACAGCTCCTGACACCCACACCCACCTGACTAACTGGGAGGTTTTTATCTGGTTTCAGCCAGTCCCTGATTGGCTTCAGGTGTCCCAATTAGGCTAGCTGTTTCTACTCCTTTCTAGAAGGTTCTTAATTGGCCCCAGGTGTCTTGATTGGCCTGGAGTAGCCTTTGTTTGGCTATCCAGGGAACAAGGACCTGCACATCCTGAGACTAATATACCTGCCTTCCAGCACTCTCCTATATCCTTCTGGTCTGACTCCGTCACACCGTCTATGCTGAGACTAATTGAATCATTAGAAACTGTGGGAACAAATGCACCAACAATATGTCAAAATCCCAAAAATGGAGTATGGGCCAAATTCATCCTTGATGTAACTCTTCTGGCTTTAGTCGAGTTACACAAGGGTAGCATTATGCCCCAAATGTCTCTGTGATAGAGCCACTAAAGGCTGGAACTGTGGACAGAGCTGGGAACTTTCTGTTCTTAGCAGGATCACCCACATGTGCAGGAATGGAATTGACTGATTAATCACTAGCCCTTTGAAAATAGAATGGTTTCCGAAAGGATTCTTCCAAAAAACTGCAGGCCCTAGGGCACGTCATTTGCTTTCTCATTCCCAGTCTGAGACTCTTTTGAAAGGCTATCAAACGAATATTCAAAGTCAGATGTTGTTTCATAGCCACGGAGATTCTGTAAGTTCTGACTGATCGCAGGGCAGATGACTCTTGTGTTGTTGGAAAGAAATGGAATGGCTGGAGCAGCAGGGAAAGCTGTAAAGAGCTTCTCAAACTTTTCACATTTTGCTTTCTGCGTTTCTAAAACACTTCCTAAGGAGCGAAGTACAGTGAGTTTAACCCATTGAATAAGAGCTCTGAATTCATGGAGGAGATACTGTATTGTGATGGAGCATACAGACCACACATGGGCAGAAAAGGGTTAATGAATGGCAGAAAGCGCAATCCAGCCTGCCTTCCCAATAGACACTATAGGTGCCTGACCTGTAGGAGGGGCCTCAAAAGGGGAGAGATTGCCAGGTTGTGGTGTGTTTCCCACCTGGGGAGAGAAGTCTGGTTGGGTAGGACTATACTGGTCAGAGTCCGCCTGGAGGGAAGGCAGGCCTGATACTGGCCTGTTTGGGTTTACCAGGGACTTGCTGACGGTTGTTGCGCTGGGCAATGGCAGCGGACACCTCACTTGAGGGGAAGAGTAGGATCTGGGGCCCAGATCATCAAAATGATTTAGATTCCATATGAAGTCAATGGAAGTTAAGAGCCTAAATACTTTTGAGGACCTAGGCCTGAGAGCTGAGCCCACAGAACGGGTGTCTGAATAACCTCAAGAGCTGAGAACTCCTCGATTTTGTGTCTGATGTAAAACTGTTACTTTGGATTCTGTTACCCGCAGGGGGTGGGGGTTTGAAGTTTTGTGACGATCTAGCCAGAGGGCTGAACCCAAAGCCACCAGAATGTGCAAACTGGAACTGATGGAACTGATGGGCCTGATCCCCTGGGAGAATAACATGAAAGGGAAAGGAGTCCAGGAGAGCTGGCTGTATTTTAAGGAATCCTTATTGAGGCTGCAGGAACAAACCATTCCGATGTGTAGAAAGAATAGTAAATATGGCAGGCAACCAGCTTGGCTTAACAGTGAGATACTTGCTGATCTTAAACACAAAAAAGAATCTTACAAGAAGTGGAAGATTGGACAAATGACCAGGGAGGAATATAAAAATATTGCTCAGGCATGCAGGAGTGAAATCAGGAAGGCCAAATCACACTTGGAGTTGCAGCTAGCAAGGGATGTTAAATGTAACAAGAAGGGTTTCCTCAGGTATGTTAGCAACAAGAAGAAAGTCAAGGAAAGTGTGGGCCCCTTACTGAATGAGGGAGGCAACCTAGTGACAGAGGATGTGGAAAAAGCAAATGTATTCAATGCTTTTTTCACCTCTGTCTTCACGAACATGGTCAGCTCCCAGACTACTGCACTGGGCAGCACAGCATGGGGAGGAGGTGACCAGCCTTCTGTGGAGAAAGAAGTGGTTCAGGACTATTTAGAAAAGCTGGACGAGCACAAGTCCATGGGGCCGGATGCGCTGCATCCAAGGATGCTAAAGGAGTTGGCGGATGTAATTGCAGAGTCATTAGCCATTATCTTTGAAAACTCATGACGATCAGGGGAGGTCCCGGATGACTGGAAAAAGGCTAATGTAGTGCCCATCTTTGAAGAAGGGAAGAAGGAGGATCCGGGGAACTACAAGCCAGTCAGCCTCACCTCAGTCCCTGGAAAAATCATGGAACAGGTCCTCAAGGAATCAATTCTGAAGCACTTTGAGGAGAGGAAAATGATCAGGAACAGTCAGCATGGATTCACCAAGGGCAAGTCATGCCTGGCCAACCTAATTGCCTTCTATGATGAGATAACTGGCTCTGTGGATGAGGGGAAAGCAGTGGATGTGTTATTCCTTGACTTTAGCAAAGCTTTTGATATGGTCTCCCACAGTATTCTTGCCAACAAGTTAAAGAAGTATGGTCTGGATGAATGAACCATAAGGTCGATAGAAAGCTGGCTGGATTGTCGGGCTCAACAGGTAGTGATCAATGGCTCCATGTCTAGTTGGCAGCCGATATCAAGCAGAGTGCCCCAAGGGTCAGTCCTGGGGCCGGTTTTGTTCAATATCTTTATCAATGATCTGGAGGATGGCGTGGACTGCACCCTCAGCAAGTTTGCTGATGACACTAAACTGGGAGAAGTGGTAGATACTCTGGAGGGTAGGGGTAGGATACAGAGGGACCTAGACAAATTAGAGGATTGGGCCAAAAGAAATCTGATGAGGGTCAACAAGGACAAGTGCAGAGTCCTGCACTTAGGATGGAAGAATCCCATGCACTGCTACAGACTAGGGACCGAATGGCTAGGCAGCAGTTCTGCAGAAAAGGACCTAGAGGTTACAGTGGATGAGAAGCAGGACATGAGTCAACAGTGTGCCCTTGTTGCCAAGAAGGCTAGCGGCATTTTGGGCTGTATAAGTAGGGGCACTGCCAGAAGATCAAGAGACATGATCATTCCCCTCTATTTGACATTGGTGAGGCCTCATCTGGAGTACTGTGTCCAGTTTTGGGCCCCACACTACAAGAAAGATGTGGAAACATTGGAAAGAGTTCAGAGGAGGGCAACAAAAATGATTAGGGGGATGGAGCACATGACTTATGAGGACTGGGATTGTTTAGTCTCCAGAAGAGAAGACTGAGGGGAGATTTGATAGCTGTTTTCTACTACCTGAAAGGGGGTTCCAAAGAGGATGGATCTAGACTGTTCTCAGTGGTACCAGATGACAGAACAAGGAGTAATGGTCTCAAGTTGCAGTGGGGAAGGTTTAGGTTGGATATTAGGAAAAACTTTTTTCCCTCGGAGGGTGGTGAAGCACTGGAATGGGGTCCCTAGGGAGGTGGTGGAATCTCCTTCCATAGAGGTTTTTAAGGTCAGGCTTGACAAAGCCCGGGTTGGGATGATTTAGTTGGTAACTGTGTAGGGAGGCTCTGTTCTAAGGCCCTCATGGGTCAGGAACAAGGTCCACAAATTAATGGCAACTATGCATATTATTCCTGGTCTGGCAGGGCCTTACTTGACATACAGGTGAGCAGTGATAATGCATTTGCCACCAGTCTGTACCTGTTTTGGAGGCACTCAAAGAGTGGTCCAGCACTTAGCTCTGGGTTGTCAGATACATTCCACAGAGAACACTACTAGGACACGGAGCCAGCGAGGGTTAAGCAACCAGCAGGCTGCGTGACCTGAAAACGACCCTTAAGGATATATTAAAAGAGTATTGAAAATGATAAACAGGGCCATTCCTTATAGATAATCAGCAAAGCCATATTAAATAGACCAGAGTCCTTGAAATGCAAGCCTATATTGTTAGAGAATCAAGGAGTAGATACTAATTATATTTATCCGTGTTTACTGTATCTTGTTACAAGTTTAACAATGTGATCTAACTAGCTTTTGTTCCTGTCTACAATGTTTCACTACTATATTCTATTGATTCAGAGATCAAAAGAGGATATTAACATTAAGATGGAACTTGTGGTGTAATAATATTATTGGCTTCATTTCTCTTTGAAATTTGCAATAGACTACCTATTAACTGTTTGAGTAGTTAATTGCCTTATGCTAACAAATGCAGCTACTTACCAGTGCATGCCCAGAAAACAGATTAGCTTCAAAGCAACAGTGTGCGTTGCTTATTCTTCATCCAAAGGGAGCCTGCAGTGATCATTTGCTGACAAGAGGCTGGCAACTTTCAGCTATAAAGTTGCAAGCCTGATTCTTGCTATCCCAGATCTGTTTAAACTTCGACAGGAAAAGTCTAAACCCATAAAACAGAGGTCTCTAGATCTGCTCTGCATTGTCCCTGCAATTTTCAGGGAGAATTTATCATAGAATCATAGAATCTCAGAATTGGAAGGGATCTTAGGAGGTATCTAGTCCAACTCCCTGCTCAACCCCCTGTTCTCAGTACAGCCCTTCTAGCGACTACCCTGCCTGCTCTCTAGAGCTACTCCAGGTAAGAAAGGCTGCAAAGCTGAGAGCTCCTCCAGAGCTCAGGCCAATCCAGGATGAAGCCAAATCTGATCTTCCGGATGACTCAGTACTTGAGTCTTCTTGAGAAAAGGCAGGAAGACTGGCCTGCCACACAGTATAGCTATGGCCATAGCGTGGCACCACCATATTTACGGTCACTTTTATCCAGTTCAAAGGAAAAACTCTGCCCTCACTTATCCTGGTCTAATTCATTTGGCCTAGAGCCAACACTGAGTTGGGCTTTGAGGGTAACAGTTCCAAACATCGGGAGCAAGCCACTTGTTCCATTGCAAGAGGCCCCAACTTTTGTCCTGCTACGTATCTGCATAGGATGGAAGAGATTTTTAAATTGGGATTGCCAGTCCCAATGGGGTCCATAATGACTTTCTCAGGGGTCCACCAAATTCCTGGGATTTCTCTTTGGAATCTGTGTATTTGTCCATATCTGTGATCCATTACATTTCAGGAGGCATCTGACTTGCCTGGCAAACCAGAGCTGTGTCTCTGTACCTAGTTCAGATGCAACCCCACAGCCTTGCTTCTGTCCACCCAGCTTTCTGCGTTGTAGGACGTCCCGCCCATGTGTGTTGCCTCGTGCTGCTGGGGCTGCTTCCTGTGCATGTTTACTGAACACTATGTCCCCTACTAAGGAACTATGAGACAGTTGTCTGGATTCTCCCAGAATGCACTGATACAAACAGTTATCTGGGGATGCACAAGCCCAAGCCCCTGCTCAGCCAGCCCCAATCAGAGGAGACGGATTGGGGCTGGGGAAAGCCCGATGCCTGGCTTGTGGATTGGCTACACCTGCTGGCCTGAGGGCTATAAAGGCTGGAAGGAGCCAGAAGGTAGTGGGAATGGCCAGGGGAAGGTCAGTCTCCTGGCTGAGGGCTACTGTTGGGCTTGCAAAGGGAGCTAAGTAAGCTGATGTCTGTATATAGCTGAACACTGGTGGTGGGCACTGCTCTTGTAAATAATAAATACACGGGTGTTGCACAGTGGGAGCCTCTCTGAGTTTTATTTGGGCAGCCAGTTGGCGGCAGGAAGAGGGGAGCCAGCAGACCCTGTTACAGGCAGACAACTGCTGAGTAGATATAATTCCCCCAATATTGTTATAACCAGGTCGTATAGTGTCATAGACACAGGTAGACTTGCAGCATGAACAGAGGCTAGAAGTTTATAGGTTTTCAATCTGCTGATAATCCACCCTCCCTTCCCTATACCTACATTGGAAACCAATCCTGTTGGGACCACAGTGCAACAGCTTAAATAATAGCGCCATCTTGTGGAGTCAACAGGACATACCCTATGGTCAAACCATGTTACAGTTGTGGACAGTTTCCTAAACCATGTTTCAAACATGGATCATTGTGTTCCAGAATGATAAATGTGTTGTAACGGGTGTCCTGGTTGATGGTTGTATTGCAGTGGGGATGGACCCTAGGAATCCATAGTCCATTGGGATACAGCATGCTCAAAGGTGATGTACTTTATATATGGGATAGTGTGAATGTGCCATTGTCATACTGTTTTGCTTGATGTCTCAGGTAAGACAGGCAGGAGCATTATGAGGTTGTCTCATAACTAAGGCTAAAATTTTGTCATGGATATTTTTGTCAGGTCATGGGCAAAAAAGAAAAATTAATGGTAGCCTTGACCTATCTATGATTTTTACTGAAAATATCCCTGATAAAATGGGGACCTGCAGCAGCTGGGGGCTCTGGGAACTTGGGGGTTCCCCCACAGCCCACGGCACCTGGGAGCTTGATGGGTCCCCCACCACCCTGGCAGGCAGGATATGGGGCAGGAGGGGTTCCTCTGCTGACCAAGGCCTCCGGGAACTCAGGGGTTCCTCAAACACCAGCAGCTCCGGGGGTCCCCACTGCCCCCGGAGGACCCTGCAGCTCCTGACCACCACAGGCTGAAGTTACAGAGATGGCTGGAAGTCACACACTTCCACGACCCCCCTGATGAAATTGTAGCCTTCCTCAGAACCTCTCAATGTTGCTTTCCTCACCCCGCTCATGAATTTGGATAGTGAATTATGTAGGGGCAGTTTTACACATTTTCCGCTCACAGGGACTTTTGTTCACGGACACCCCAGACCTGCTCTGACTCTCCAGAATGATTCTTTCTCCTTCCTCACCTGGGAGTTCTGGTTGCTGGGGTTGGAAGACTGGTAGAAATGTAACCCCATCTAGTGGCTCAAGAGTAAAGCACCAGAATCTAGCAGGGCTGCTGCATGGAAACTTCTGATTCAGCTGAACCATCACTCTAATAAATCGCTTCCCGAGCATCTTTCATGTGATGCTCTGTTACACTCTGTACCTCGAAGTATCACCCTGGTCCCCCCATTCACTACTGTGAGATGATGTAGCACTGAAGTGTGGCCTCCCTCGCAGATTGACAGGGAGGAATGGCCACACGCTCTTATCTGTGATGATCTTTTGTACAAAGAATGCCTTGTGAGGTATCATTTAAAAAGTCTCAATCTCTGGAACATCACCGTCCTGTTGAATTGTGGGGACTATTAGTGTATGTGAAGTTATGAAATATGGCTGTAGGTTTGTTACTGAAAGTGGTGCTAAGTGGGAAACACCCACAACTAACCCTTCACTGGCAACAAAGGAGCAACTAATATTGACAAGACCAGGGCCGGCTCCAGGCACCAGAAGGGGAAGCATGTCCTTGGGACAGCACATTTTAAGGGGCGGCATTCCGGCCAATCTTGGGGCGGCACATTCCAGCTGCCCTCTCCACTTTTGGGGGGTGGGCAGTTGTGCTCTTCATGTGCGGGGTGGCAAAAAATCTAGAGCTGGCCCTGGACAAGACAGATTTACATCCAGACCTGTCAGACATGTTGATGGCCCATCAAGGAGAATCCACTCCCCAGAGACTCCTCAGAGAGGGCACGTACAGCAAGGATCTTTCTAACACCTGGAGAAAAGGTATAAATGAGGGGCAATGACCTCACCACTTGTCCTCTCTCCTCCCACATCTCAGCACCTGGAAAATCATTTGGAGGACAAAGACTTTGAACTGGGGAGACTGGTCCCAGGCTAAGTGAATTCAGCCTGTGTATTAAGAACTGAAAACTGCCTGGAATATCCAGTGGTTGAGAAAAGCTGTTTGAGTCAAATCTTGCTTAGTCTGTTAAAGTTAGAATTTAGACTGTTATTCTAGTCTTATTTCTTATGTAAACACATTGACCTCTGTGCCCAACACTTCTAAACATTTCAGATCTCTCTCAGTCATTAATAAACTTGTGTTAACGTTTTATCCTTACCAGTGAGTTTGTTTGAAGTGCGCAGGGAATCTGCTCCAGTTCCAAAGGATGGCACATGTCCACTTTCCTTTGACAAAGGGGCGAAATAATTAATGAGCTTGCACTGTTCACGAAAGGGTCTAGAGCCGTGTAAGATGATATATTCCTGGGGGGCAAGGCTGAGGCCTGGGGGGATTTGCTGGTGTCTTTCTCTGTATAATTCATGAGTAGCATATACAGCATTCATGCAACTTTCCTGCCTGTTGCTGGCTGAGTGATCACAGCACCTGGAGGGGTTTTGCTGTTTGTAACTAGCATGGCATTGTAAGAGATGACCCAGGGAGGAGAATTCAGGGGACTCAGCAGTCCCTCAGTTCCAGATTGTATCCCGGGGATCCCATCACAGGGTTTCATAGCATTTTACACATGGGGTCAGAGAGGTTATTAGTGATTTACACAAGCCACACAACACAATTGGGCTTAGAACCCAACAGCTTTGACTCCAGTGTTGGCTGCACCAGATCACAGAATCATAGAATCTCAGGGTTGGGAGGGACCTCAGGAGGGATCTAGTCCAACCCCCTGCTCAGAGCAGGACCAACCCAACTAAATCATCCCAGCCAGGGCTTTGTCAAACCTGACCTTAAAAGCTTCTAAGGAAGGAGATTCCATCACCTCGCTAGGGAACCCATTCCAGTGCTTCACCACCCTCCTAGTGAAAACGTTTTTCCTAACATCCAAGCTAAACCTCCCCTACTGCAACTTGAGACCATTGCTCCTTGTTCTGTCATCTGGTACCACTGAGAACAGTCTAGATCCGTCCTCTTTGGAACCCCCTTCCAGGTAGTTGAAAGCAGCTATCAAATCTCCCCTCATTCTTCTCTTCTGCAGACTAAACAATCCCAGTTCTCTCAGCCTCTCCTCATAAGTCATGTGCTCCAGCCCCCTAATCATTTTTGTTGCCCTCTGCTGGACTCTTCCCAATTTTTCCACATCCTTCTTGTGGTGTGGGCCCCAAAACTGGACACAGTACGTCAGATGAGGCCTCACCAATGTCAAATAGAGGGGAATGATCACGTCCCACGATCTGCTGGCAATGCTCCTACTTATACAGCCCAAAATGCTGTTAGCCTTCTTGGCAACAAGGGCACGCTGTTGACTCATGTCAACAGCTTCTCATCCACTGTAACCCCGAGGTCCTTTTCTGCAGAACTACTGCCCAGCCATTCAGTCCCTAGTCTATAGCAGTGCATGGGATTCTTCCATCCTAAGTGCAGGACTCTGCACTTGTCCTTGCTGAATCTCATCAGATTTCTTTTGGCCCAATCCTCTAATTTGTCTAGGTCATTCTGTATCTTATCCCTGTCCTCCTGTGTATAAACCACTCCTCCCAGTTCAATATCATCTGCAACTTGCAATTCATGCCATCCTCCAGATCATTAATGAAGATATTGAACAAAACCGGCTGAGGACCGATCCTTGGGGCACTCTGCTTGATACCAGCTGCCAGCCAGATGTGGAGCCATTGATCATGACCCATTCAGCCTGACAATCCAACCAGCTTTCTATTCACCTTATGGTCCATTTATCCAGCCCACAGTTCTTTAACTTGCTTGTATGAATACTGTGGGAGATCATATCAAAAGCTTTGCTAAAGTCAAATAATAACACATCCACTGCTTTCCCCTCATCCACAGAGCCAGTTATCTCATCATAGAAGGCAATTAGGTTAGCCAGGCATGAATTGCCCTTGGTGAATCCATGCTGACTGTTCCTGACCACTTTCCTCTCCTCTAAGTGCTTCAGAATTGATTCCTTGAGGATCTGCTCCATGATTTTTCCAGGGACTGAGGTGAGGCTGACTGGCTTGTAGTTCCCCAGATCTTCCTCCTTCCTTTTTTTAAAGATGGGAACTACATTAGCCTTTTTCCAGTCATTCGGGACCTCCCCCAATCGCCATGAGTTTTCAAAGATAATGGCCAATGGCTCTGCAATCACCTCCACCAACTCCTTTAGCACCCTCGGATGCAGCGTTCCAGCCCCATGGACTTGTGCTCATCCAGCTTTTCTAAATAGTCCTGAATGACTTCTTTCTCCACAGAGGGCTGGTCATCTCCTCCCCATGCTGTGCTGCCTAGTGCAGTAGCCTGGGAGCTGACCTTGTTTGTGAAGACAGAGGCAAAAAAAGCATTGAGTACATTTGCTTTTTCCACATCCTCTCTCACTAGGTTGCCCCCCTCATTCAGTAAAAGGCCCACACTTTCCTTGACTTTCTTCTTGTTGCTAACATATCTGAGGAAACCCTTCTTGTTACATTTAACATCCCTTGCTAGCTGCAATTGCAAGTGTGATTTGGCCTCCCTGATTTCACTCCTACATGCTTGAGCAAAATTTTTATATTCCTCCCTGGTCATTTGTCCAATCTTCCACTTCTTGGAAGATTCTTTTTTGCATTTAAGATCAGCAAAGATTTCACTGTTAAGCCAAGCTGGTTGCCTGCCATATTTACTATTCTTTCTACACATCGGGATGGTTTGTTCCTGCAGCCTCAATAAGGATTCCTTAAAATACAGCCAGCTCTCCTGGACTCCTTTCCCCTTCTTGTTATTCTCCTTGGGGATCCTGCCCATCAGTTCCCTGAGGGAATCAAAGTCTGCTTTTCTGAAGTCCAGGGTCCGTATTCTGCTGCCCTCCTTTCTTCCCTATGGCAGGATCCTGAACTTGACCATCTCATGGTTGCTGCCTCCCAGGTTCTCATCCACTTTTGCTTCCCCTACTAATTCTTCACGGTTTGTGAGCAGCAGGTCAAGAAGAGTTGGTCCCTAGTTGGTTCCTCCGGCACTTGCACCAGGAAATTGTCCCCTACACTTTCCAAAAACTTCCTGGATTGTCTGTGCACCACTGTATCACTCTCCCAGCAGATATCATGGTGATTGAAGTCTCCCAGGAGAACCATGGCTTGTGATCTAGTAGCTTCTCTTGGTTGCTGGAAGAAAGCCTCGTCCATCTCATCCCCCTGGTCTGGTGGTCTATAGCAGACTCCCACCCCAACATCAGCCTTGTTGCTCACACTTCTAAACTTAATCCAATTTAGTTGGCATTGGTCCTGCTTTGAGCAAGGGGTTGGACTAGATACCTCCTGAGGTCCCTTCCAACCCTGATGTTCTATGATTCAATGAAATGGTGGACAGTAAAGAGGATCAGTGCAAATGCTATTGGTTTGAACAATCTATAGTGGTTTTGTTCAGAAATTATGTGTTGCTGCTGAATGCTCAGGCAGCCTGGCCTTGGAAGCCTCACTCACTGGCTTGTTTTCACTTTACACGCCTGTTGTAATAATAATAATAGTGGCAATACTTTGTCTCGTGTAGCACTTTTCACCAGTAGACATCAAAGTGCCTTACAAAGGGAGGTCAATATTCTTATCCTGGTTTTACACCTGGGGATGGATCCACAGGAGGGCCCCGAGCCCGGACAGTATTCACACCCCATTGGCAGTGAAATCTCTCTGAGCTGGGCGGGGAACGCAGGTCCCCCGAGCCCCAGCCCAGGGCAGGCGGGGAGGATGGACGAGCTGGTGTCAGCACTGGGATGATCCGACCCCGGCACTGCAATCAACCCCGGCGCGGACCGCTGCAGGCAGCCCGCCAGGCCCGCTGGGGGCGCTCGCGGGCGCGCTCCGCACCTCTCCTCGGCGCCGCGCGGCTGCTCCTCTCCTCGGCGCCGCGCGGCTTGGAGCGCAGGCGCCGGGCGGCCGCGCTCAGTCCGAGTGCGACCCGCCATGGCTCTGCTGCAGCCCGCCCGGCTCCTGCTCTCCGCCGCGGCCCGGCGCCCGCTCGGCCTGGCCCCCGGCGCGGCCCGAGCCAGGTAACGGGGGGGCCCGGCGCGGCCCTGCCGGGGACTCGCCTGAGGGAGCCCCCGGGCCGGGGGCGGCGGCCACTCACCCCTGCCGGGGAAGGGGGGGGGGAACCTGTGGCCCGTCCCCCGGCGCGGGCGGGTCCGGGAGCGCGAGGGAGGCGGGGGGGGAGCAGTGAGAGCGGGGGGGGGGTCTCCTCTCTACAGGGGCCCGAGGTGCAGCCCGGCCGGTTACAATGAATGGTTCCCCTCCCCCATGGTGTCTTCGCATTACGAGGGAGCGTGTCCCTCGGCGCTGCCCGTACGGAGCGGGCGGGCGATGACCCGGTCGGACAAGGCGTCTCGGATTGGCTGAGGAGACGCGGGCGAGGGGCTAGCCCGCCGCGCTGATTGGCCCCCGCGGGGGCCGGTGCCTGCGCGCGTGCCCTTGAGGGCCCGGGTTAGAGGGCGGCGGGGCCCGGGGGGAGCCATCGGCCTGGGCCCGGGCGTGGCCGCGTGCAGCGAGTGCGGGGCTGGGAGCCGGGCCCAGGCGAGACCAAAGGACCCCCCCGCCCACGTCCCCCGGTGTGGGCGCCCCCGCCGGCAGGATGCGGCCCCTGGGTGCTGCGCGCCCGGCTCTGCAGTGAGTCTCCCCGCGGGCCCCTTTCGGCGGGGGCACGTGTGCGGAGCCTAGAGCCTGTGATCCCCCGGCCCCGCCCTCGCATCAGCCTGATCAATACTGAGCTAGACACTCGGATGTGGGGGGGGGGAGATTAGGACAGTGCGGGTCCGTGCGCTGCGGGGGCGGGGGGTATCTGTGTGTCTGGTCTCCGTTACAGCGACTCTTGGGCGTAACAGGACTAGAGGGCAGTTCGGACAGAAGTGGGCTCACCAGACGCCCCTATGCTGACTGTGGGACACCTAGTAAAATTGCTCGTATTCAAGCCATTTCAGCGGTAATCAATCAGATGTGTGCAGTACACACGTGCCATTAACATCAAGATGACTGAGCCTCTGTTAAAAAGAAATATTGTGTCGTTGGATTATTTTTATTTACCTTCTTTAAGGCTTTAGGGTTCACCTGGGGGACACCCCACCCCCTCCACACAGAGGGGGTGACTGACCAACCTGGCACTCTCTGTGCTCAGTAGTTAAGAGGCAGCACACTCAGACCTTGAGAGGCGAATGACTGCTCTCAAGAAATCTTCATTTTCTGGTCGCTGCTTGGGGTTCTGTGGCTCTTGTCAGTGTGGCAAAGCAAGGCTTCCTCACTGGGCTTTTAGAGCAGGGGTCTCCAAACTTTTCCCCCGTGGCCCCTTTCTGCAGAGGGACAAGTCTGGCAGCCCCTTGGGGGTATGTCCGTCGAAATGCTGCCACAGAAAACGGAAGCTTCCGCTTTCTGTGGCGGCATTTTGGCGGGACCAAAATAGCCTGCCCAGGAGTTCGCCAGTCTCCCGGGTGGGTGCAGCGGCGGTGCTGAAGGCTCGTACACCCCCGAGGGTGGGCTCGTGCACCCCAGTTTGAAGACCACTGTTTTAGAGGACACAAAAGAAACATTTGTGTTGTACTGCATACTACATTTTGTATAGTGTCATCTATATACCACATCATGACGGGGCTTCAGGAAGAGTGTCAAAAACATTTTCTGATATACTGAAGAGACAAATTGGCCTTTTATGCTGCTCGTGGGTTCAGGTATTGCATACATTGGAACACGTCTCTAACTAGACCAGGGGTAGGTAACTTATGCAACGGGTGCCAAAGGCAGCATGCAAGCTGATTTTCAGTGGCACTCACACTGCCTGGGTCCTGGCCACCGGTCCGGGGGGACTCTGCATTTTAATTTAATTTTAAATGAAGTTTCTTAAACATTTTAAAAACCTTATTTATTTTACATACAACAATAGTTTAGTTACACATTACAAACTTATAGAAAGAGACCTTCTAAAAATGTTAACGTATTACTGGAACGCGAGACCTTAAATTAGAGCGAATAAATGAAAACTCGGCACCCCACTTCTGAAAGGTTGCTGACCCCTGAACTAGACTGTAAACTAAGCTGAAAGGACATGGAGAGGTGAAATATAATGGGGAGGGTTGTTATACTGAGCTCTGCTTTTTAATATTCCCTTTGTTATCCATGGGTTAAAAAGTCTTTTCCTCTTGTAATGAGCTGGATGTGCCAGATGCCATTTGAAAAATTAAGATCTGCAGATATCAGATATGCCCCTTTCTCCCCGTTAATTTATTAACTAGTTACAAACTGCCATGACCAGAAGGCCATCAAGGTTTCGTACTGCAAACATTGTTTGTTTTATGCAACTCTCCTTATCAAGGCCATTAGTGATGCCAGGTAGGATTAGCAGTCTTTGGTTTTCCTCCTTTCACTGCTTTCAAATGGGCATTTGATTGTGTTACAGTTACTATTAGCAAAGAATAGCATCTCTAAAACTGGTACAGTGGAGCCCTGGTATAATGCGCCCTGCAATAACGCGAGTTCGGTTATAGCGTGATTATACTGTGGCTCCCAAGTCCTTGTTCTCTGTCCCCGGTGTGGGGGCCATGGCTTCTCTCCCCTGCTGGGCAGCACAGAGAGAAGCTGCAGCCTCCCCTGCCAGGGAGAGAGAACTCAGGACTGCAGGTGGGGGCTGCAGCTTCTCTCCCTGCTGCCCAGCACGGGAGATAAGCTGTGGCCCCACACCTGCTGGGGACAGAGAACTCCGGGGCTGCAGACTGCAGCCCGGGAGTTCCCTGTGGAAGCCGCGGCTCCGCGCCTGCTGGGACAGGGGACTCTGGGGCTGCAGCCCCCTGTCTTGGTAGCTGCAGCTTCCCTTGCACCTGCCAGGACCGGGGGACTCTGGGGGCTGAGAGAAGCTGCGGCCCCACGCCTGCTGGGACAGGGGACTCCGGGGGCTGCAGGCACCAGTGTCCCCTGCCCCGGCAGGCAGGTGGGCAGCAGCTTCCACAGGGAACTCCCGGGCTGCAGTCTGCAGCCCCGGAGTACTCTGTCCCCGACAGGCGTGGGGCCGTAGCTTCTCTCCTCTGCTGGGCAGCGGGGAGAGAAGCTGCAGTCCCCCGCCTGCCGGGAATGGAACCCTCCTATAACGCAACCCTGCATTTAGGGCGATAGGATCTAAAAAAATCCCATCGGTCACGTTATAGTGAGGTGCCACTGTATATAGATTGAGAGGTACAAAACAAATGGCCCTGAAATATAAAATTGACACAACATGCAGAATAACTGCATCAGACGTTCAATGTGTGTGTATTACATCTTGTCATATGACTGGACTTCTGCTAGTTATTAAAATATCCCAGACAGGGGAAGCGCTTGCTGCAGCTGATTGAAGGAAAGAATTATTCAGGTTCAGTAACTGAATGGCTTGTCGTAGCCACTGTGGGCCACTGGCAGCTGTACACAGGTGTACGTTCTAATCGCAGTTGGTTGCTGAAGTAGGGTAACCTTTGTTCCACCTATCCTGTTTGGGATTCTTATTGACAGGGATTATGCAATTGAGTGTGGTCTAGATATTTGTGTTGCTTGATGTAGCTGTGTGTTTACAGGACTCTCTTCAGAGAGGGGGAATGGCCCTCTTAGAGAGAGACTTCTGTGAGTTTCTGTGTATTTAATTACTAAAATGTAAAGGTAGTTTCTGAACCTAGGCTCTGTCAGCAAACTCCACTCCTGAGGATGTTGTTGCTCGGAGAAGATGCTTATGTTAGAGACAGTCTGGTGACTGAAGACAAGTCTTTTTCACTTTACAGTTTGTACCCCTGGTGGTATTCACAACTTAAGAACTGGTAACATCTGCTTTCATTTTAAAAGATCCCAAGGCATTTAAGGGTTAATAGAAATGCAGCCAGTGCTGGAATGGAAGTTGAGGTGTTGAGCAATTTAAAATTTCTACCTTAATGCATGACTAACATTGTCTCTCTTTAATTTTCTGAAATTTGATATGGTGCAGTGCATGGGTTACATATTTATGATATTAGATGTGAGTTAACCTAAAAGTATAGCAGCTTGCTGATATCTTGAGCTTTGGACCCCTCTTGAGGGTAATGAGTTCAAAAACTCTCTGATGGTGGGTTTGTTTTTAAATGTGTGGCTATCCAGAGTTGGTTAGATAAAGGCACATGATGTGCACTGAAACTGACAGTGAAAATTACATATTTCGCTTCTGTTTTCAGCCCCTCCTAGAAAGCAAAACAGATATTTCTCCTTGATAAAAGCAAAATCTGAGCTCTGAAAGGAAACTGCCAGTTAGTTGGGTTTTTTGTTTTGTTTTTGGGGATTTTTATTTTTTGCATTTAAATAAACCATTTATCTTTTAAATAGCTGACTCATATCCCTCCTTCCAAATTCAATAAACAGTAGAAGAAGAAACTTTTTTCAGCTTTCACCCCAAAACTCATTCCTCGACTGAGAATGAACATGAAAATCATCAGCCCTAAAGCTTATCTGGAGCCAGTGAAAACAGGCTTGGAATGAAAGTATTTAACTCACAGGGAGTGTTGAGGGTTAGCTACTTAGTGCCTGATCCTGCAGACTCTTAGCTAGTAGTTCCATTTAGTTCACTGACCTGCTTAAGTGTTTCCAAGTTTGGGACCTTAATACATAAAGCACTTTAAGCTGCTTGAATAAAAGACGCTGTAAAAATACAAAGGACTTTCATCATCTCAAATGTAATTACAAGGGTCCTGCGAAAGTAGCCTACACTTTTGCAGCTCAATCTGAGTACCTAAAAAATTGGTAGGGGGGCATGTATTGCAGGAAGTTCACTAGTGTACAGATAATTTTTTTCATTGCTCTCTTGTAAAGTGGAAACACCACAAATCACGTTCAGGACAGTTACCAGTTATTTGCAGAGACAATAACATCCGAAGGAACACACAACAATATTCTACAGAACTTAAAATAGCTTTAAAAGCTCTGGTTGCTCATACGGACCTTTAAAGAGATGAACTGAGGATGAATATCCAAAACACATGATTGATTCTTCCTCCTCCTTCAGCTGATATTGCGCTTAAAATATGCAAAGCTTTTATAGAAGTGACAACGGCTACGCCTCTGATTCTTGAAAGCTTTTATAATGGACTGTCCATAAATTCCAAAAGACACATATTGTCAGTTTTAAAACCAGTTAAGGACATGCAGCCTTACATTCTTTCAAGATGCTCCTCCCAGTAGCAATAGAGAAATGGACTTTATTAGAGGATTACTATGGTGATGAGGGCCACCTACAAATAGACTGTCTAGGCAACTATTTATATTATAGTAGTGGCCAGAGGACACAACTGAGATTGGGTTCCGTTGTGTTAGGTGCTGTATACGCACAGTAACGGTCCCTGTCCCAAAGACCTTATAGTCTAAATCGGGTAGGCAACCTATGCACGGGTGCCGAAGGCGGCACGCGACCTGGTTTTCAGTGGCACTGACACTGCCTGGGTCCTGGCCACTGGTCTGGGGGGCTCTGCATTTTAACTTAATTTTTAAAGGAAGCATCTTAAACATTTTAAAAACCTTATTTACTTTAGATACAACACTAGTTTAGTTATAGATTATAAACTTATAGAAAGAGACCTTCTAAAAACGTTAAAATGTATTACTGGCACACAGAACCTTAAATCAGAGTGAGTAAATGAACACTTGGCACACCACTTCTGGAAGGTTGCCAACCCCTGGTCTAAATAGACAAGACAAATGGTGGGATAGGAAATGGAGGCACAGAGGAGACGTGACTGGCCCAGTGTATCTTTGGTCAGTGGCAGACCAAGAAAAGAACCCAAACCTCCTGAGACCCCATGCAGCATCCTATCTGTGACCTCACTGCCTCTTAGCCCTGGTCTACACAGGGGGGCAAGGGGGATCGACCCAAGATACCCAACTTCAGCTACGGGAATAGCGTTGCTGAAGTCGACGTATTTAGGTCAACTTACTGCAGTGTCTTCGTGGCGCTGAGTCTACTGCTGACGCGCCCCTGTTGACTCCACCTGCGCCTCTCGTGGTGGTGGAGTACAGGAGTCAATGGGGAGAGCACCTGGGGATCAATTTATTGTGTCTAAACTAGACGCGCCAAATCGACACGTGGAAGATCAATCGCTGCTGCCAATCCGGTGGGTAGTTTAGACCTGCCCTTAGTGGTAATCTCCTATCACTTGTCACATTCTGCCAGAAACTTCCCAAACCGACTGATCCTAGGGTAGGAGGTCAAGATACATATTTGTGATAAGCCCTCAGTATAAAGATTGTTGGTCTATTGTTCTCTGTCTCAGAGCTGCATGAGGTATTCTCCTTAATAGTCCTGCTGTTCATGATGGGGATCTCATTAAAACTGTACCTGCTCATTAAATTGAGAGTGCAGGTTAAAAATTCCAGGCCTCATTCTCTGTGTCACCTCTACCTCCTGCAGACATTGACTGCAGCTGTGCGTTAGCTGTGGCGCAACAGAAATAACGTTTCTTTTTATAGTCTGTCTGGTATGTCCTTGACATTAAGAGGGCTTTCCCTCTTCCTTGGAGTGACAGTAGGGCAGATAAAAGCAGGTCACTGGAAAAAATAGCCCTGCGGGCTCTCTGAGGCACTAGATCGGTGGTGAGTGCTTGATGCATCAGGGATCGATTTATCACATCTCATCTAGATGCAATAAATTGATCCCCGAATCGAAGCCTGTACTCCACCTCAGCAGGAGAAGTAAGCAAAGTCAGCGGGGAGCAGCGGTAGTCAACCCACCACCGTGGGGACGGCCAGGTAAGTTGAACTAAGGGCTTGGTTACACTGGCACTTTATAGCACTATACAGCCCCCATGAGCGCTATAACCTCCTCCCCGTCCACACTGGCAAGGCACATAGAGCGCTATAACCACAGAGTTATAGCGCTCTTGGTAATCCATCTCCACATGGGGAATAAGGGCTGTAGCGCAGCTGCTGTAGCGCTATAGCAAGAATGTGGACACCCACTGCGCTACAAGTGATCTCTTGAGATGTCTAGAGCCATTTAAGGCAATTGACGTCTCTTCCCTTTGTTTTGAACTCAGCTGGAGGAATGCGGAAGTACCTCTTTAGAGTTTCTCTCTTAACCCGGCAGATAAGCAATGCAAATGTTTAAGGAGGGAGCCTGTGTGAAAACAAAGCCTTCTGTGAAGGGAGGCTCGCTGACAAACTTTCAGAAAAACGGAAAAACCACTGTCTCTCTACCTCCGCATACACACGTCTCCCCTCACCCTCCTCGTTTAAAAAGCACGTTGCACCCAGCTGAATGCTGGGATACCTGCCCTAATGCGCTGCTCTTAATGCCGCATTAAGTGCCTCAAATGTGGCCATGCTATACCGCTGGCGCATCTGAGTGTGGACATACAATAGCCCTATATGTATTACTGTATAAGGGGACCGTTATAACCAATAGCGCTATAATCTTGTAAGTGTAACAATACCCTAAGATACCTCAGCTATGCATAGCTGAAGTTGCGTATCTTAATTCGAACACCGCCCCACCCCCCAGCAGTGTAGCCCAGCCCTTTGGGGAGCAAAGCTCCCACTGAAAGAAAACAGAACCCTTCCTTTGGTGTATGTAGAGGGTAGAGTGGGACCCTCAAACCCTGCAATCATAATTCACTGGAGAAAAGGGATTGTGCCAGCAAACTGACTTCTCCCTGATCAGGCGCAAGATAAGTGCCTGCCTGTCAGTGCCTTTTATGTTGTTCAGGACGGTGAAGGGTGTAACACATTTGAATTCAAGTGCTGTGGAAAGCTTCAATTCTCCACAATGGAATGTGAATTTTTGTACTCCACACCCAGTCAAAGCAGCTCTGTGGGCTAAGTGAGTACTGAGTTGAGAGGTCTTTCTAAATTCACCTGGTCTGTGCAAAACTAAAAGAAAACTCTGCACGCCGTATTGTTGCTAGCATACAACAAAAAGGTAATTTCACCGACTTTGCTTTAAGCAGCAATACTAGTAAAAATCAAAATGAAATTCATTGGAAACACCTTAAGAAACAAATTCAGAATTGGAGCCTGGCACATATGGGGGAAGATCAAGATAATTTGCCGCCTCCGCTTTCTCCCCCCTCCCCTTAATCCAGTATTAAATGCCAGCGCTCCCTTGGCCCCTCTCCAAGTGACCACTCAGTTGTCAGAGACAGGTGAAAACAGAGTGGCTCATAATACCTATAGGTACACAAAGACTCAAATTTATTTTTTTTTAAAAAAGCCTCTCTGTGTAAATACCCACTGTAGCACCATACTTTCAAAGCTGTTTATCAGTCTTCCCGGTGCCATAAATAAATCCTCTTTCAGTATTTGCCTGTGTGGTCTTATTCTTGGGGAAAGACATTTCTTGCTTAACATCTGCCTGCACTGTGCCTGAGCAGAGGGGTCATTGCAGCTTGCCTGGAGATGGTGTCACAGTTTGCATTTGAACGATACCAGCAATTTAGACTGGGGCTCTCAAAGGGGCCCAAGGGAGTTTTGCATGCAACTCTTGCTAAAGTTTCAAACTTCCTTACATAAGAACAGCCATTCTGCATTAAACCAAGGTCCATCTAGCCCAGTATCCTATCCTCTGACAGCGGCCAATGCCGGGTGCATCAGAGGGAATGGACAGAGCAGGTAATCAAGTGATCCGTTCCCTGCTTCTGGCAATCTGAGGCTAGGGACGCTATCCCTGTCCAGCCTGGCTAAGAACCATTGATGAACTTATCTATATATATAGTCTTGGCCTTCACAATATCCTCTGGCAAAGAGTTCCACAGGCTGGCTGTGCATTGTGTGAAGAAAAACTTTTGTTTATGAGGAGTAAATAACATCATTTACTTTCTCCTCAGCAGTCATGATTTTATCGACCTCTATTATATCCCCTTAGTCATCTCTCTTCCAAGCTGAAAAGTCCCAGTCTTATTAATATCTCCTCATATGGAACCGTTCCATACCCCTAATAATTTTTGTTGCCTGTTTCTGAACCTTTTCTAATTCCAATACATCTTTTTTGAGATGAAGCAACCACGTCTGCACACAGTATTCAAGATGTGGGTGAACCATGGATTTATATAGAAACAATATGGCATTTTCTGTCTCATTATCTATCCCTTTCTTAATGATTCCCAACATTGTTAGCTTTCTTTTTAATGCTGCTGCAGTCCCCTTTGAAAATCCCACCTTGATTTCTTCCAAGTATGGGAGTGGGACTGGCCCTGTGCTGTCATGATGATATTCTTCTGCCACTGAGTGAGAAGACAACCTGTTAAGATAAGGCACATGGCAGGTTTGGGCAATGAGGGCTCTCCCCAGTTATCTGATATTGGCTTAACTGAGAAGCTAGCATGCTTAGTTTCCCTTATAAACATGCCACAGTGGGCATAGGGTTAGTCTGTGGAGAGGGAAGCTATGGCTTGTTGGTTCTGTAGATACAATACTTCAGCCTGAGCCTTTGGATACCAGTGCCAAAGAGATCCTCATAGACTTTAAGGTCAGAAGGGACCATTATGATCATCTAGTCTGACCATCCTGTTACAGATGAGCCCATAGGCCAGGATATAACAAACAGCATTAGGCCACGGATCATTTTCTTGTGTTTATAAACCTAATCCTCCCACTTGTATTCCTTGTTGCAGCTCCTGGTGGTCTCATGTGGAGATGGGACCCCCTGATCCTATTTTGGGGGTGACTGAAGCCTTTAAACGAGACACCAACGCTAAGAAGATGAACCTGGGTGTTGGGGCGTACCGGGACGATAATGGGAAGCCATATGTCCTGAACAGCGTCCGCAAAGTAAGCCTAGGACCAGCTGCTATAGGGGGTAAAATCCAAGTATCGTGATATGAAGTGCTGTAGCCAGGAGTGTCTGGGATGAAGAAGGTCTCCATAGGAAAGACTTGGCTTCTAATCAAATATCTGGCAGGTGGGGATAGCGTGAGTTCCTATTGTCAGCACTAGGGTGGCCTGGAAGACGACTGTTGGATCAAGTCGACTGACATGTGAAAGAAGAACTAAAATACTTCTCTAGGGCCAAGTCCTGCTCCCATTGAAGTAAATAACAAATCTTGCCCCTGACTTCCATGATGTCAGATTGGGCTCTGTGCTCCCCCTGGGAATCATGTTGCCTGAATCTCTTAAACTTTTAAGATTTTTTTTTAAGAAAACAAGACTGATGCAAAGAGTCCTTCCCCCAACCATGCTGTGTCAGTGAGAAAGAGCTGGTGCTAATCTGATAAGAGGCAGTCTCAGAAATTCCGTTGAGTCTTACTTCTCTAATCCAGTCTGAAATTCTGGACTGGGAAGTTGGACACAGATCTGTATTGTCGCACTTACTGAAATCAGCCTCTCTGAGGAAAACTTTCTTCAGGCATCTGAGCCTTGGCAATGACTGTCCCTCTGTTCTGGGTCTACTGGCATGTTCCCTTCCCAAATGCTCCTCCCCATTCCTACTGTTAATAGACTCTGGACAGGTGTCTCTGTTGGCTGCAGCAGGTGGGACGAATGTGCTAAGGAGCATGTGGTTGAAATCCATTGTTCTTGCTGCTGTTATCTGACCTATGTTGCATGTGAACATTCAGATTTGTAACTGAACTCCTGAAGCCTTGCCTGTGCTGGGGAACCACTCTTCTATCTAAACCAGTTTAAATCAATTTTAAAAGCAGTTGGAGCCTCAGTGCAGATAAGGCTGTGCCAGCCAGAACCATTTTTATAACTTGTTTAGTTAAACTACCTAAAAGCAGGTTAAACAACATCATTTGTCCGAGCCTTGTCTATGCTGCAGCTCCAGCTGACTTGAAAAGTGTCTTGAATGTTTCCGAAACTTTGCCAGTGCAGCTGAGGTCTATATCTGAGCCAGCACAAATCGCTTGTCCATCAACTCTGAGTTAGCTTGGGGTATATTTCCAGGCCCAGACATTTCTCTCTTATAAATGGTAGCTCTCACTTTCTGCAGAATGTTTTCAGATTAAGCGGAGGATTGTCTCTGAGGCAGCTCTTGCTGCTAATGAGGCTTGAAGGGACCGTTTTTTCTAGTTTCTGGCTACCTGGCTCAGTAGTACTCAGTGGGCCACCAGTTGCTCACAGGCAACAGTGTTGGGTTTAGAGACTCAGTGCTTTGTGTCAGACTATCTGTAAACTTTGCTTTTAAAGCAATAGCAATAAATATTTCTGCTGACTGGTTGCCATAGGTGGCTTTGGCTTTGACTTTGAATGGAGCCCGCACCTCTGGGAAATAACTCTGCTGAGCTGGAGTTCATAGACTTCAAGCTCACAGCACCACCATGATCATCTAGTCTGACCTGCATGTTGCAGGCCACAAAATCTCCCCCACCCACTCCTGAAATAGACCCTTAATCTCTGGCTGAGTTACTGAAGTCCTCAAATCATGGTCTAAAGCCTTCAAGTTAGAGAGTCCTCCATTTACGCTAGTTTGAACGTGCACGTGAGTCATGCCCCACATTGCAAATGAACAGTGAAAGTGAGGGTGAAAACTCCCAGGGTCTCTGCCAATCCAGCGCAAGGAAAATTTCCTTCCTGACCCCAAATATGGCCATCAGTTAGAACCTGAGCACGTGGACAAGACCCACTAGGAAGACACCTGGAAAGAATTCTCTGTAGTAACTCAGAGCTCTCCCCATCTAGTGTCCCAACACTGGCCATTGGAGATTGGCTACATGCTATTGTAGCCAGTCTCATCGTGCCATTTCCTCCATAAACTTATGAAGCTCAGTCTTGACAGGTTTTTGGCCCCACTGCTCCAGAACTTCACTCCTCTGATAGTTAGAAACCTTGACCTAATTTCAAACCTAAACTTGATGGCTAGTATATGTTCTTGGATGGTACCTTACCATTGTAATGAGTGCTAAGTGAAAGGAAACTTAACATATATTATCTCTGGCAGAGCCTTGGGGAGCCAGTAGCCACATTCACAGAAACTGAACATGTGTGTTCCTTTCTTAGGCGGAGGCCCAGATAGCTGCTAAGAAGATGGACAAGGAGTACTTACCCATTGCAGGGCTGGCGGAGTTCAACAGGGCATCAGCTGAGCTGGCACTGGGTGACACCAATGAGGTTATCAAGAATGGCCGGGTAAAGAGCTAAGTAGGGCTGTTCTAACCAGCCACCCTGTAAGCTTTGTACTTGTCAACCAAAGAATTCCATAGCCACATACAGACACTTCTCTTGCAGAGTGCTTAAAGAATACCTCTAGCTCTTGTAGTGCTTTGCCTCAGTACATCTAAAAATGCTTTACAAAGGAGGCCAATATCACTGTCCTCCTTTTAGAGGAGGGAACTGAGACAACAAAGCCTATGTGACTTGCCCAAGGTCATCCAGCTGGGAATAGAACCATGTGTTCCAGTCTAGTGCGCCATTGGCCCGACTCTGCTGCCATTGAAGGCAACTCTGAGTACTTCTGAAAAAATCACTTATGAGGGAAAGCGACCTTGTCCAAGGGCACAAAGAAGTCATTGTTAGAACTGGAGGTGGAGCTCAGCAATTCCTGGCTCCCTGTCCTATGATGGGACATATTTCAACTAATGTAGAGCCACGTCTTGCTGTTTAGCTAACTTTTAATCTCAGATTGTCTTGTAAGTTACCATCTGAAATTGAGTAAAAGATCCATGAGACATTGTTTTAACTTCTCAGACCTGGGGAATTAACTTGTTGTCTTGTTTGGGATTTAGGTATTGATGAGTTAAGAATAGATCTTTAACATGAGTATTTCTTCTGTGGCTCATGCATACTATTAAAGAGCACTAACATCTTTTTTTATAGCCCATATTTTGTGCGGTGGTTTGGCATCTTACGCATTTACATCCCTTTTCCTTATAGTATGTCACCGTGCAGACAATTTCTGGGACTGGGTCTCTCAGAGTTGGAGCCAATTTCTTGGTGAGTCCCTGGGAAATGGTGATGGGAGGAGGGGGGACATCTGTGGCTGAAGCTCCTGTATTAATTAAACCCCTTACTGCTGGGAGACTGACTTTCTCATGGGCAGCAGTGGAATACACCAGTTGAATTTGCTTTCTCTGTCTGTCGTAGCAACGATTCTTCAAGTACAGCCGTGACCTGTACCTGCCCAAACCATCCTGGGGCAATCACACCCCCATTTTCAGGGATGCTGGCATGCAGCTGCATGCCTATCGCTACTATGATCCCAAGACCTGTGGCTTTGACTTCACTGGAGCCTTGGATGACATTTCGGTGAGTTGAGTGTTGGGACTGGAGCAGAGGGGGAAGGTAGTGTTTTGTAGTCTCATCACCCTGCTTGCTTAGCTTCTAGGCTGAGCCTGAATCTCAAACCACTGAGCAGCTCCCTCATCCTGCAGTTGCAATTTCTAGTAGTCATTAGAGCCTCTAAAGCAGCAGTTCTCTACCTTTGCAGACTGCCGTACCCCTTTCAGGAGTCTGATTTGTCTTGTGTACTCCAAGTTTCACTTCAGTTAAAAGCTACCTGCTTACACAATCAGACATAAAAATACAAAAATGTCACAGTACACTATTACTGTGCAATGTTGCTGAGTCTCATTTTTGCCATATAATTGTAAAATAAATCAATTGGTATATAAATATTGTACTTGCATTTCAGGGTATTGTGTACAGAGCAGAAAAAAGTCATTGTATGAAATTTTAGTTTGTACTGACTTAATTAGTGCTTTTTCAGTAGCCTGCTGAAACACCAAATAAATATCTAGATGAGTTGATGTACCCCCTGGAAGACTCTGCGTTCCCCCAGGGGTATGCATACTCCTGATTGAGAACCACTTCTCTAAAGACTCTACAAAACTCATCACACTCTTGAGTGCCAACTGATTTACTGCTGCTCACCTCCTACTCTTCATTTCTGATGTTACTGTGCCTTGTAACTCATTGCTTGCCTGGGCTTAGTTGTCGACAGCTGAAGAAACAACATCGCTTTAAACATTGCTTGTCTCATGTCGCTCTCTGTAACTTCTTCTTTAGAAAATTCCTGAGCAGAGCGTCATTCTCTTCCATGCCTGCGCTCACAACCCCACTGGTGTGGACCCCCGACCAGAGCAATGGAAGGAGCTAGCTGCTCTGGTGAAGGTGAGTTATGGGTGGCCTTGTATATATGTCATATCTGTGTTGATACTACTTATGAAATGGTGCCATGTTCCTAGACCTTTTTAGGAGAGAGTCTTGCTGTGTAGTCTTTGGTCTCTGTTGAGCAATGGCCCCTTTGTCCCTTGTCAACTTGGATGGCAGCCTTGCCTGTCTAAAGTAGAGAGCAGCCCAAGTTTACTGGACAGTGCAGAAACAGAATTCACATCACATACTCACGGGTCAAACACAGCATTCTATGGAAATGTGCTGGAGAGTAGGGATAGGGTCCAGAGTGATCTAGACAAATTAGAGGATTGGGCCAAAAGAAATCTGCACTTGTCCTTGTTGAACCTCATCAGAGTCCTGCATTTAGGACGGAAGAATCCCATGCACTGCTACAAGCTGGGGACAGACTGGCTTAAGCAGCAGTTCTGCAGAAAAGGACCTGAGGATTACAAGGGATTACTCCTGGTGCCGTAACACATGGGGGAGGCCCTACGTAAATATCTAGTAATGCTGCTGACTTAATTCCTACAGCTCCTAGGTGACCCTGGACATTCTGCCATTAGAAGGGTGAGTGATTGAATCTTTGTTTTCCCTTGCAGAAAAGAAATCTCTTTGCATTCTTTGACATGGCGTATCAGGGCTTTGCCAGTGGGGACATAAACCGGGACTCCTGGGCTGTGCGTCACTTTATTGAGCAAGGCATTAATGTTGTTCTGTCTCAGTCCTATGCCAAGAACATGGGCCTTTACGGTAAGCAGGAGGAAAGAAAGGGGTTAGTGGTGAGATATGGAGCCTTTCACTTCCAGGTTGCCGAAGTGAAAGCCCCCTGCACCATTAGTGACCAAAAATCCCTACCTTCTGGTGGATGCCCACAGATCCATGACCTGTCGCCTCCTAGAGGCACTCCCTTTTGGCACAGAAGGGAAATCTGGTTGGATCAGGGGTGCTGGGGAAGCTTGTGCTACTCTACCTGTGGTGAACCCTCTGCAAATGGGGACTGCTGTGATGTCCCAGGGCAAGTCTAATCCAAATGCTGGAGGCCTTCAATATACTTTGTCTGTTGTGGTAGGATGGGTCTGATCTGACTTGGATTGTGTTTCAGGGGAACGCGTGGGTGCCTTCTCAGTGATCTGCAAGGATGTAGATGAAGCCAAGAGGGTGGAATCCCAGCTGAAGATCCTGATCCGCCCCATGTATTCAAACCCCCCCATCAATGGAGCTCGTATTGCTTCCGCCATCCTGATGAGTCCCGACCTGCGGAAGGAATGGTAAGGCAACTCTCCTTCAGAAGGCTGTTTGCTTCTAGTCTGCTCATGATGAGAGAGGTCCTGAACAGGAATGATGCAAGACAAAGTACTGAACAAGTCGGGCTATACAAGCCTCTCCATTGCAGATTGAGCACAAAGGAATGAAATCTCAATGGAGAGTACCTTAGGGTGGCCCATCCCATCAGCCACAATGGGGTGTTGTCTGTCAAAGAAGGGGGAAATTCAAGAGGCGTACCCTTGAGGAAAGCTTCTATACAGGGCACAGTCTCCTCACCATGCCTGCTCAATGATTGTTGTCAAAGAGAAATGTGACTCTAACTAACACTGCTCCTCAGGACTCCTAGTCAAATATGCTGGACAAGCTGCCTCCCTGCATGGGTCTCCTCTGTTGCAGTAACAGTGCCGTGGAGCTCTGGCACCAAGCTGCTAGTGAGCAAAGAGATAGAAAAGCCACTTACACCTCTTTATCTAGAGCTGCAGGGAAGATGCCCGTGTATAGTCCAGCTCTACCAGGAAGGGAGTCCCTTTAAATACAGTGTACTTTCCTTCCTCTGACTACACTGACTTTCTGGTGCTCCAAATGGAGTACCTAGCAGGGCTGTTTGAACAGGTGGCCTGATCAGTAAGGTCTATGGGATTGATCCTTGTCTTGGATGGCATCAGAAATATTTCTGTTCATGATGAGCCCCTTGATATTTAAAGTCCATGGCTCAAGTATGCTTAATAATTCACACTCTGCAATGGGAGACCCTGTGACTAGGGTGGTCTCACTCTGGTCCCCTCTGAACTGGATCCATAACATGCACTCTGCACATAATCTGGGTTAGTAAAGAGCCCCCCCTCTTCTGATCGCAGGAGAGAGGGGCAGCTCCTAAAGCAGGTGTTGACTCAACTTCCCACACTGAACTAAAAGACTAGGCTTGCTCTGGAGCCTGTGGCACACTCAGTTGAATGTGTGCATGACCAGTTAAAGCAGCAGTGCGTAATTTGACTTCCACATCTCAGGTTGGTGCCCAGTGTGAACTGTGAAGAGGGAAGCTTTAGAGAGATTTCCTTGGGTAGTCGACTGCATGCCCATCTCTGTTGTTGTCCTGCCTCACCTTTGTCTGAATCTGATGTCCATGCCTCTCCTTTCTCTTGCTGCTCCTGCAGGCTGGAAGAGGTGAAAGGGATGGCTGACCGGATCATTGACATGCGCAACCAGCTTGTGGCCAACCTCAAGAAAGAAGGCTCCTCACACAACTGGCAACACATTACCGACCAGATCGGCATGTTCTGTTACACAGGGCTGAAACCTGAACAGGTAAGTGCAGTTCTCCAGAATCTGCCTGAAAAACAATTTCCGGGGACTGGGGGGAATGTGGATATCCACGCCAGGCTGGGCTTATGGAACACATGCTGTTCACGGGCAGGTGGGGAGCTGATGCCAAAATAATCTCCCACTTCAGCATTGGCTTTTTCTTTCTAAATACGTCTGAGGTCAGTGTTCAGTTAAACTGATAAGATGTACCTAACTTTCATGTAGGGAAATCCCAGTGGGACATATGCAGGTTGCCCTAAGGCAGTTTGCAGGAGAAATTCCAGTCCTATTGGATTGCTCTATGTATGTGAGACTCCTGCTGGCTCCAGGCTGGTCTGTTCAGTGCATTGCCTTGAAGGAGCAGCTTGTCCTCTTAATGAAAGAGATGATCCCTTCCGGGTCGCTAGTAGCTGCATTAGGAAAAACATAGAATTATCATAGAATGGTAGAATTGAAAGTGACCTTGAGAGGTCATCTAGTCACATCCACTGCACTCAAGGAAGGATTGAGTTTTATCTAGACCGTCTCTGACTGGTGTTTGTCCAACCTGCTCTCAAAAATCTCCAATGGTGGAGATTCCACAACCTCTCTCTGCAATTTATTCCAGTGCTTAACCGTCTTGACAGGAAGTTTTTCCTAATGTCCAACCTAAACCACCCTTGCTGCAGTTTAAGACCGTGTCACTCATGGCTGTATTTTCCAAATGGACGTCACGAATATGAAGCCAGTTAAGACGCAAAAAAGCAGATCTAGAGAATCAGTCATAGCCTTCTACCTATCTAGGATACTCCCTTTTTGCAATATCGTCCATCCCTTCAGACTAGCCTACTGAGGAGCCACCCGTTCCAGTAACGTGAGATTTCACAGGAGATGCAGAGGTCTGAGGCAAAATCCTAGAAATGTCTAGCTGGAAGGGACCTCAGTCATCAAGTCCAACCCCTTGTGCTATGGCAGGGACTAGTAAACCTAGGCTCAGTCATCCCTAAGATCAGTAAGCTCCCTCTTGCCATGTTCTCAGAGTAGGGCTGTGTTGTCTGTTGCAACTATCTGAAAACCAACTACAGCTGGGGGTTCTCAGACTGGGGGTCTGCCTGCCAGATCCTGAGAGAAATTTGGAAAATGCTCTCAGTCTTGCTGATGAGGGGCAAAGGGTGTGAGAGAATATCTTGGACTTAGGTCTGGTCTGCACTACAGACCTATATTGGTACAAATACATCACTTGGGGGTGTGAAAAATCCACACTGCTGAGCGACATAGTTATACATAGAGCCCTGCAATTCTGGATATCTGTGAACCATGTTTGCAGATCAGATGCAGGTACAAATTATGTGTCTGCTCCAGGCTCTAGTTATACAAGCCTAACCCCCTGTGCAGACAGCAGTTTATCAGTGGGAGAGCTTTTCCCTCTGACCTAGCTGCTGCCTCTCAAGGAGGTGGATTAACTTCTCTGACAGGTGAGCTGTCTCCCATCCGCACAGAGTGTCGTCTTTAATGCGCTACAGCAGCACAGTGTAGACATGCCCTTAGAAATTGACAGGTCAGGAGACGTTAACTTTTCAGGCGATGTTAGCCTATTAGCGTTTCTCAAACTCCTTGCTGTCCCTTCATCTTCAGTGTTCGTTTTTAAGAATCATTGCCATTTTTTTTGGCATACGGAATCCTTGGGTGGGCTAAAACATAGCCTACTCACGAGAGGTCCTCATGGAAAGAGGACTATCCGTCCTACCTGTTTTTCCCCAGTATCTATTCACCAGTCAGAATGTTTCGGTGCTTGCAGGACACCCTTCAGTGGTAGTGATTAGAGCCACTAGCGCTCTCAGCTGTAAAATGGAACAATCGTGTTGCTCTTTAAAATATGGCATTAAAGTGCTGCTGAAGTCATGTGACTGTCTTGGCTGAGCATTTTAGTGCTTTCATGTGCCACAATGTTAGTGAGTGGGCTTCAGGGCTGGCCAAAGAGCAATCTGCAGGTCGAGTGCAGCTCAGAGATCTGTGATGTGACCTGGGGAAGCCACCTTCTCTCATTTAAACTACAATTCCCAGCATGCAGTGCTGAGTGTCTACCTTTCTACTGCTAGAATCAGGATGGAGCACTGCATGCTGGGATTCAGTCTTCATGGGCTACACCAGGGGTAGGCAACCTATGGCACGGGTGCCAAAGGCAGCAGGCGAGCTGATTTTCAGCGGCACTCACACTGCTCGAGTCCTAGCCACCGGTCCGGGGGACTTTGCATTTTAATTTAATTTTAAATGGAGCTTCTTAAACATTTTAAAAACTGTATTTACTTTACATACAACAATAGTTTAGTTCTGTATTATAGACTTATAGAAAGAGACCTTCTAACAATGTTAAAATGGATCACCAGCACGCGAAACCTTTAAATTAGAGTGAATAAATGAAGACTCGACACACCACTTCTGAAAGGTTGCTGATCCCTTCATTTTAGGCAAACTGGTTGTGATTTGAGGCCCTGGCAAGCTGCCAAAGCAGTCAAGTAGTTCTGGGAGGGTCCAAACTTCAAACTTTTTTGTGTTTTTTTTTCCCCTCAGGTGGAGCGACTAACCAAGGAGTTCTCCATATACATGACAAAAGATGGCCGGATCTCTGTGGCAGGGGTCACATCTGGAAACGTGGGTTATTTAGCTCATGCAATACACCAAGTCAGCAAGTAAAACGGTGGAGCAGACGGCCTTTCCTTCAACGGTCTTTGGATTTTCTGAGCAAGAGGAAGGGGAAGTGCATTTGGGTGCTTGGGGCAAGCAGAATATTTACTTTCAACCACAGCACTTGACTCTGTCATTTAATGTATCTTGTGTACAAGGCCGCAGCTAGCGGCTTCAACACATCATAGCCGAAGCCACCTGCTCTCTTCGACAGGGATGTCACTGGCTCCTGCTCCTCTCTTCAGAAGCATCTTCTTGTGTTCTGCACCCTCTCCCCTACACCCTTCAGGCTTTAAACGTCTTGGCAGAACTACTGCATGGAGAATGAGAGTACTCGGACCAAGAGCACTGGGCGCCGAGTGGCATCTCTGTGCCCATCCCGTGCTTGGGAGGGGACAAGGTTTTGTAACATAGTTCAGTTATTGTTTTGAAATGAGCTAGAACAGGATCAAGGCGCCGCCCTCCAACTCTGAAAGGAGGTCAAGGAAAGCATCACGTAGAGCATCATGTAAACAAGGAAACCTGTCCTTATACGCTGTGGTGGGGGTAGGCAACAGCTTGAGCCGTGTGCGTCAGGACAGCCCTACTGGCCAGTTGTACGGCACAGCCGCTTGCTTTGCTCACATCGTTCGAGGAAGGTTACTGAAGCTGAAAACTCTGAACATAATTGAAGGTTTCTGGAGTCTATTCTTCAGGGGCAGCAGGTGGAGCCCCAAATCAGGGAGGCTAGTTTCTAGCTCTGCCCCTTCTGCTGCTGCCCTCCACCCTCCCCTGTGGCCAGAGCCCTGAGCTCCCCCTCAGCCTGTTTGGAGGAGTGTTGTGCAGTTTGTGCCACTGCAGCCACGCTGCCCCGCGGGGGAATTCCAAAGCTCTTCTCTTCTCTCTTTCGGAAGAAGAACCTGAGCTTTTGATGCGCCATGCAGACTCTGTGGCTACTGAGGAGGAAGTATGTTGTTCAGCTTCCCAGGTTCATCAGAAGTCTCAATGGAGTCCTGGGAGATTACGAAGGAACCCAGGAAGCTGAGTAGCACATACCATCTCCTTAGCTGCCCTGGAACCTGCATGGCGCATAAGAAGCACAAATTGTCACCATAAAACCCGCAATCGGTGTCCGCTGGTGGCAGCAGCTGCACTAGGGGAGATTAAACTTCCCATGGCTTATTGTACCCACCGCCCATGCTGTTCCTCCAGATTGGTAGGTGTAGGGGGAGTGAACATGGCATACATATCTTGTTTGAAAAACAGCTTTTGATCAAATGACCTAGAAAACCAGCTTGCAATCCCAAATAATCTCTGCCTTTGTGGACTTGCATCACCAATGTATTTTAAAATTGCTTCCTCCTTACCTGTCCAAGTGCTACGGATGATGGCCTGTACCACCTTTACAGCAGGAGAAGCATGAAAGAGAGCGCATGCAGAGGGATACTTATTATGCAGTTGCAAACTGAGCCTCTGAATGCCACTTCTGGGGTTGATTTTGTCTCTAACAATTGCAGAAAGAGCACAGTGGATCTGAATTTGCTTCTGAACAAGCAGAACTGAAAAGCTTTGGGGACCTCCTGATATCAAAGCCTGACCAGTTCCTGGCCTTTCTTTCTAATCAGGAATTTCATCTCTGTTCAGAAAATCTAGCGGTGCTGTTAGGGTGTGTACGATAGATCACTGCCTCTCTGGGGTTGCCATTTCTCACTTCAGTCTTGTTTAGAAACCTGGCTTGCTTCATCCTCTCCCTCCCATGCTCCCCAAGTGCCATTCAGGCAGAAGTAGAGTGATTCTTCCCAGGCGAAGATTCTACTCTGAAAAATGGTCTCTTCTTTTGCCTGACGTGATCATGGTGTATACTCTCCTATCCCTGCTACTGGAGTGACAACCCATATTCATCAGTTCTGGCTTTCCAGTGTTTGTCAGCTGAAGCCCGCTCTTTAGGCTGAGCCCCTCCTCATTTTGTCGCCTCTTCCACAGTGTATGATCTCTTATAACCAATGAGCTGGGTTTCCATAGTACATACATGTACATACACACCAATTTTAGAAGTTGAGGCTGCATTTTCAGCTTTCATTTAAATCTCTTGGGCTGTGTTTAAAACCCATGGCTTCCCATTGATTTGAGAAAGTGTTACATGGCTAAAACTCCAGTTCACTTATTTAAAAAATGGTTGGAACAGTTTCAATGGAAATTGGTTTGAAGAGATCAGCAGGCCTGAAAGCAAACACAACAATGCAGTGTTTCTGTAGAGTCTGATAGCATGGAGTTCTCGGCTGCTGAAGGGGATCCTACGTGATGTAGACACATGCAAGGTCTTGCTGTCGCCTGTGATCCCATGTGTGTTCTTTTCTTCCTACTCCCAGACTGTGGCTCTGTCTCTTTTAGAACTGTTCATGGGGATATTTCCTATTTTAGTCCCTAGAGGGCTTTTTGCTGCTGGATAGCCAGCTGTCACTGTTCCTACTACCATTCCATCCCAAACAGCTGAGAATAGCCTGGTCTACCTGAAGTTGCCACCTCTGTACCCAGAAATAAAGGAGGATTCTAGCCTGTCTCAAGTAAAGAAGTCCATTGCACTTTAATGGCAGTGGTGATAGAGATGTTCTCCTGCATGGGAGTTACTGAAGCCACCTGCCCAAAGCCTGCACCTCTGTGATCCTCAGTGTCCATCAGGTTAAGGAATGACGTTTTTGTGCTGTGGTTCTAAGCTTCTGTGTGCTTCCAGCTCTGATCTTCACCTTTCTAGGCAAGCCGTCTGCTATTGTCTAGTCATTTAGGCCTTTATGCAGCCTGTTCTCTGTTACAATAAAACTATAGGTGGAGCATATCCATGTTTCTCTGAATAAGTCTGTAACACCTTCATTGGCATTTTTTCTTCTGTTGGCAAATTACAAACAGTCCCTCTAGGCTCGCAAGTCAACTGTTCTTAGGAAGATTGTTCTAAAGTTGACACTAACCAAAAACTCCTACAGCACTTTATCTAAATATTAAAAACATTTTGGATTTAAAAAAAAAAAAATTGCTCAGCACTAGAATGGCGACTGAGTTTTCAGACGCCTCGATTTGTGTCTCCAACGTGAGCTATCTTAGGCCACTCTTCAAAAGGGCTGAACACCTGCCTATCCCATTGACACTAATGGGAGTTGGGGGGCCATTCAGCACTCCTGAAAATCCTGCCCCCGCAGTCTCTTGAGAGGCACCCAAAGGCCATGGCCAATTTGGAAACTTGATGAAAGATCTGAAAAAGCAGCCAAGAAAGTCCCAAAACCAAGGACTCTTTATTAAACAGAAGACTGCTCTTAGCTGCAGCATTGTGGATGGACGTGGGGCACAGGAACTGAACATGGGTATTCCATCTTGGGCACAACTTATTACTAGGTACCCCTGCAATGTGCCCCTTATGGTATGGGGCAAGTTCACTCTTTCTACGTGCTTGACTCCCACCCAGTTTGGCTGACTGAACAGAGTGGCCTACTTGGTCTCCCCTGTCATCCAGCCCAAGCTGTGCCTCTTGATTCAGCCTGATCCAACAGATATAGCTGAGATCAATCCAGCTTCTCCTAGCTTTATCTAATCAGTGGAATGAGGAGGAGTGGGATAGAAGCTACTCTAATCCCACTTCCTCTTACCTGAAGCAATGAAAAGTTAAAATGAGGTGGCTGAATGAAAGGGGTGGGGGGGCTGTAGTCACCATTACGCCAGTGTAGGTACATGACACTGCATTGACAGCTGGCATATTACTGACACAGATGCATTTGACAAAGCACTCTCTAACTCATGTCTGACAAGGAGCAGGTGCCATAAATCTTGACCTCTGTGTTCTCTCAGAACTCATGGGCAAAGGATCAGTGTTCACTCCTGGGGGTATTTCTGGAAATAGAAATGTCACTATTCCTTGTCAGATGCTATTACTATTAGACGTACCTGACAACACTCAGAATCCCACAGGGTGTCAATATAGCTAGCAGAGCATTACAGTGAGGGCTGGAGGTGTTGCTGAATCACACTAATGGAAGCTTTTGCCATGATAAGATGAGACCTGCACCCCCCACCCATGCTCTCATCCCTGTCACTCTCCACCAGCTTCCCCATCCCCTCTTTGTTGTAGAGCCTGGCAACTTTTGGTCAGTGTTCCTGCCAGGCCGGTATTAGAACAAGCACCATGGGAATTTTCCAGATAGTGTCCCATTGGGGAACACTATAGAATCATAGACTATCAGGGTTGGAAGGGACCTTAGGAAATAATCTACTCTAACCCCTGCTCAAAGCAGGACCAATCCCCAACTAAATCATCCAACAGATTTTTACCCTATATCCCTAAATGGCCCCCTCAGGGATTGAACTCACACGCCTGGGTTTAGCAGGCCAATGCGCAAACCACTGAGCTATCCCTCCCCCCGTTCGAATGCATACAGCAGGGGTGGGCAAACTACAGCCCGCATGCCCGTCTTGTCCAACCTGTCTGAGCTCCCGGCCGGGGAGGTGAGCCCCAGCCCCTCCCCCGCTGTCTCCTCTCCCTCGCAGCCATGTCGCTAGCACTCCGGCCTGCTGCTCCTGCCGGGGAGTGTTGCAGCGGCATGACTGGCACGCAGTGAGGGCGAGCGGTGGGAGTGATTAAGACTCAAGGGGTCACAGGGAGCAGGGGGTGATTAGATGGGGTAGAGAGGGAGAGGACAGGCAGGGAAGAGGGAGCGGGGGGGGTGGATAGGGATGGGATTCTGGGGGGCATTTGGGGCAGGGGTGTGGATATGGGTCAGGGCAATCGGGACAGGGAGCGGGGGTGGTTGGGTAGGGGTTGGGTCCTAGGGGTGGTTGAGGTGGGGCCACTAGAGGGGGTGGTCAGGGGACAAGGAGCAGGGAGGCTTAGATAGGGAGGTGGGGTCCCAGGAGGTGTTTTGGGGATCTCTGGAATGGGTGGTCAGGGGACAAGGAGCAGGGTGGGGTTGGATGTCAGGGATTCTGACAGGGGCAGTCGGGGGGTAGGAAGTGGGACGGGGTGAATAGGGGTGGGGCCAGGCTATTTGGGGAGGCACAGCCCTCCCTACCCAGCCCTCCATATTGTTTTACAACCCCATGTGGCCCTGGGCCAAAATGTTTGCCCACCACTGGTGTACTGGGACAACATAACTTCCAGTCACAGTTGCCAGATACAATTAAACTACAGATCACCATTCCTGGTCAGACGCTATTACTATTAGAATGCCTCACCAGGGCGATTTACCTTCTGGGCAGATACTATTAGAGCACACAGGGAATTACCTTAACTTCTGGACCAGGTGGCCACTGTTAAACTGAGTACCAAGTTAGGGTGACCATATTTCCCTATGGTGAATACAGGACACCTGGTAAAATTACTCATATTCAGGCGAGTTCAACGACAATCAATCAGAACTATCCAATACATTCAAATTAATGTCAAGTTGACTAAGTGCCTGTTAAAAAGAAATACTGCATAGTTGGATTCTTTTTATTTACCTTCTTATCTTTAAGGCTGTAGGGTTCACACAGAGACACACACACACAACCCTGACCCACCCACCCCCCATATTGGGAGAGGTGACACCCTCCCATACACCTCTCTCACAAAGGAGAGGTGACCAATCTACCTGACCCTCCCTGCCCAGAGCTCTCCACCCTCCATGGCCCGCTGGGGCCCCAGGACAGACCTGCCTCTCCTGGTACCTGGTGCCATGTCTTCCTGAGGCAACGTGGAGGGTCACATGCCTCGACTCCCCAGATTTCTGCCAGGGTTCACACCAGAATCTTCAGTGGGATTCTGCCTGTTCCTAGAGAAGGGCAACAAAAGTGTGACAAGATGATGATCAATAGATGACTCAGGCAGTGGTGCTATAAGGAGGGCTTTGGGATGTATGGCCATTGGGAGGCATTCATGGACAGAGGGCTATTCTCTCGGGATGGAGCTCACCTGAGTAAGGAGGGAAATAGACTTCTGGGATGGAGGCTGGCACAACTGATTAGGAGAGTTTTAAACTAGGAAGCTGGGGGAGATGTCCAGGTAATCTTCACGCTGGCTCTTAACACTGAGGGAGAAGCAAATGAAGTAAGAGAGGATACAGCCGTGGGTAGGAGAATGGGCCTAAGGAGGAAGGGTAATGTAGATACCAGTCTAATAGGCGATACTAGCGGTAGAATGTCCATGCCTAATCTGGTAAAGAATGTGTGTGAGGCTAAACAGCATAAATTAAGATGTTTGTACAGCAATACGAGGAGCCTAGGTAACAAAATAGAGGAACTAGAGCTACTGGTGCGGGAAGTGAAACCAGATATTATAGGGATAACAGGAACATGGTGGAATAGTAGTCATGACTGGAGTACAGGTATTGAAGGGTATGTGCTGTTTAGGAAAGACAGAAGTAAAGGTGGTGGAGTAACATTGTATATCAATGATGCAGTAAAGAAATAAGAAGCAATGGAATGGATAATGGTCTGTCTGTGCAAAAATCACATTGGGTAAGAAATCCCCCCTGGGATAGTGCTTGGGGTGTGCTATAGACCGCTGGGATCAAATCTGGATACTGATAGAGACCTCTTTAATGTTTTTAATGAAGTAAATACTAATGGGAATTGTGTGATCATGGGAGACTTTAACTTCCCAGATATAGACTGGAGAGCAAGTGCTAAAATAATAAGGTTCAGATTTTCCTGGATGCGATAGCTGATGGATTCCTTCACCAAACAGTTGCTGAACCAACAAAAGGGGACGCCATTTTAGATTTGGTTTTGGTGAGTAGTGAGGCTCTCATTGAAGAAACGGTTGTGGGGGACAACCGTGGTTCGAGTGATCATGAGCTAATTCAGTTCAAACTGAATGGAAGGATAAACAAAATAGATCTGAGGTGGGTTTTTTATTTCAAAAGAACTAACTTTGAAAAATTAAGGAAATTAGTTATGGAAGTGGATCTAAAGGCGGAGGAGGCCTGGAATCTGTCCTAAACATAGGAATGTGGCTGTTTCATTGACATTAACACAGGCTGGCCCAGAAAGGTGCATGATGCATGCATCTTTCAGAACGCTGGCCTGTTCAAGAAGCTGCAAATTGGGACTTTTTTCCCAGACCAGAAGATCATCATAGGGGAAGTTGAAATGCCCATTGTGATCACACAATTCCCATTAGTATTTACTTGGAGACCCCACTTACCCTTTAATGCTGTAGCTCATGAAACCCTACACAGGGAGCCTTGACAGCAGTAAGGAACAGTTCAACTACAGGCTGAGCCAGTGCCAAATGACTATGGAGTGTGCTTTTGGCTGTTTGAAGGGCTGCTGGCGCTCTCTGTATGGGAAGCTGGACTTGGGCGAAGAAGGTGGTTATATCCACGTGCTGTACCCTCCATAATATTTGTGAAGGAAAGGGCGAAAGCTTCACTCAGGCATGGACATTGGAGGTTCAACATCTGGAGGCTGAATTTGCACAGCCAGAGAGCAGGGCTATTAGAGGGTGTTGTAGGGCAGAGGTTTTTAAAAACCTCTGCTGCCTGCTTCTCTGCAGCATGGCTGGGTTGAAGGGCTAAAACCCTGAGCAGGGAGCCCAGGTGAAGGCCCTAATTAGGGCAGGCTCAGTGCAACCTAGTGGGCCAGGTGGAACCACTGGGGCTGATGACTGGGGAAGAGTACAAACCCAGGGAAGAGCTCAGTGGGGAGGCTAGCCAGGCAGGAGGAAGGGGGTACCTAGCTCTGTCTCTGCTGATTGAAACAAGCCTTCAGGGACCTGATTTTGGGGAAGTTGGGACTATTGTAAGCACTGTAAATAAAAGAGCACAGGTGAAGCACCGGAGGAGAGTGTCTGAGACTTTTCTTTGACCAGCCTAACCACGGGGCACAGGGACTAGGGGAAGGAAACCTGTGCCACCCCGTGACAGAGGGGCCTAGCAAACAGGGCTGCAAGGATTAGGGATTCCTTGAAGGAGCAATTTGAGGCTGAAAGCCACCAGTAATGTCTGGTGTCCTGCATGGTAGTGAAGTGCAGTGTTTCCAATGTTAGTATGAATCTGTGTTTGCTACACTGACTTGCAGTGCCTGTTGCTTTCCTGGGCTAAGGTTTCTTTTGCTTTATGGACTAATAAAAGTATGTTTTCAAAGCCAGAAAATCCATTTATTGAAAAGAAAATTCATTTATTGAAAAAATACACAACTGATTGGGATATAGAAAGGGGTGGGGAACGGTTCACTCACAGACTTGAGTATATCCTGATTTCATACTCTGGAATCCTGTCTGGAGTGCTGTGCCCGGAGTGCTGCACTTCAGGATGGCTGAATGGGTAATGGGGGCTGAGTGCAGTGGATAAGGGTCAGAGTTTTTGTGGGTGGGTGGTGAAGCTACGGGTGTAGGAGGCAGCTGGGGGCAGTAAGAACCCAGATGTTGGGGAAACTGGGTTGGAGGCGACATGGGGGCATAAGGGAAAGAGTTTTGGGACAAGGGCTGCGGGGGTGTGTGTGAGTGTGATAGTGCTCCGTGTGAATGGCAACAAGTTCCTGGATAGAGTCCACTTGGTGCTCCATTACGCTGATTAGTGATTCTGTGCTTGTCTGCCGGAGCATCGCGTTTTGCTGCCGGCGATCCTCATTCTTCTGGCACATCCTCCTTTCACTCTCCCTCCACTTCTGTGCCTTTCAATTCTCTTCCCAGACTGCTACATCATTTCATGTAGCATGTCTTCTTTGCTCTTATGTGGCCTCTTCCTGAGTCTGTTGGCTGGTGATAAGATAGATGGCTGAGATCTCAAGGTTGCATCTGTAAAGGCAAAATGCAACACTTAACAGAGGCAGCATTGTTCACACCAGACAGAGCAATGATTCCCCCGCACTTAAGGAGGGCAAGCACAGTCTACACAATAGCATCATTTGCCCATCCCAAAGTGATCACACACAACCCACAGGAGCCCCAAAATGGCGAGTAAGTACAGGGTCACGGGGGACTGATTATTTCATGGCAGTAGAGTCTTCTGGGTTTCTGTGCCTTGGGGAGAGCCAACAGCTGCAGGGGGCACTTATACTGAACAGTGCCCCAACGTTAACACCAGCGTTTCAGGGAGCTTCCTGTTTTCTGCTACTTCCCTGAACCCACTTAAGGAGAACAGTCAATCAACTGAAGAAGCAGGAGCCAGTTAGGCCCTTAAGATACTGATATCTTCCCTCACTCAGGCCCTACTACCAGCCTGCTTATTTGTCCCCCTCAACTAAGTGTTGAGAGCCACTATTGCGGGCACAGAACAGCAGTCATGAGTGAAAGAAGAAAACGCCCCCGCTGGGGCAGCATTCAGAAAAAGAAAGGAAGCAAAGGAAGCTCTTCTATCTAAGGAGGAAGGAGCTCTCCTGAGATACAGACACAAATGTTCATGGTGAGCTTTCTGGCCCCAGTGAGGATGGGAGTGGTGAGAAGATGCCTGATCTTCCAGTTAGTGCACAGGTGACCTGGCAGCTACTGCAGCATCCATATCTCTATCTCAAATGGATGGATCCATGTACATTCCTGAAGAAGAGTGTAGATCAGAGAAGAGTGTGGTGGAGGTGCAAAGAACAGCGGCTGCTGACTTTAGTTCCTTAAGTCTAGATGATCCAGGACTGTGGACTCACTTGAGCAGTAGCCTGAGGGACTTGCTTGTACTGCATGGGCCACAGCAAGTGAAAAACTTCATGTTCCCCAAAGACAATGAAAATAGAAGTTTCCATCCAATAACATTACTGTGTGAAATCCCCAATTGTGACAAAGTGGAGAGGCCATGGCTTATGTACTCAAAAATCCAGAATGCTGCATACTGTTTTTGTTGCAAACTCTTCCAGTGTAATGTTCCAGCCACACTGGATTCTACAGGAACAAAGGACTGGAAAAATCTGGCTAGAAATATGGCATGCCGTGAGAAGGCAGCAAATCACCAGAGAGCCAAAAGAAATCTGATGAGGTTAAACAAGGACAAGTGCAGAATCCTGCATTTAATATGGAAGAATCTCATGCACTGCTACAGACTAGGGACCAAATGGCTAGGTAGCAGTTCTGCAGAAAAGGACATAGGGGTTACAGAGAATGGGAAGCTGGATATGAGTCAACAGTGTGCCCTTGTTGCCAAGAATGCTAACAGCATTTTGGGCTGTATAAGTAGGGGCATTGCCAGCAGATTGAGGGACATGATCATTCCCCTCTATTCGGCATTGGTGAGGCCTCATCTGGAGTACTGTGTCCGGCGCTGGGCCCCACACTAAAAGAAGGATGTGGATAAATTGGAAAGAGTCTAGAGAAGGGCAACTAAAATGATTAGGGGGCTGGAGCACATGACTTATAAGGAGAGGCTGAGGGAACTGGGATTGTTTAGTCTGCAGAAGAGAAGAATGTGGAGTGATTTGATAGCTGCTTTCAACTACCTGAAAGGGGGTTCCAAAGAGGATGGATCTAGACTGTTCTCATTGGTACCAGATGACAGAACAAGGAACTCAAGTTGCAGTGGGGGAGGTCTAGGTTGGATATTAGGAAAAATATTTTCCCTAGGAGGGTGGTGAAGCACTGAAATGGGTTCCCTAGGGAGGTGGTAGAATCTCCTTCCTTAGAGATTTTTAAAGTCAGGCTTGACCAAGCCCTGGCTGGGTTGATTTAGTTGGGGGTTGGTCCTGCTTTGAGCAGGGGGTTGGACTAGATACCTCCTGAGGTCTCTTCCAACCCTGATATTTTATGATTCTATGATTGTATTGCTATTGGGGAGGGAGCAGAGAAAGAATCCCGCACTTTGCTTACTGTCGGTCCACAAGGCCATGATTTGCACCATTCATAAATTCTCATGTACACTTCCTTATTTACTCACTCAACACCAGTGATGATTTTATAGACCTCTATTATAAACACTCCCCACCCCCCACCCCGCTTTGTGGTCTCTTTTCCAAGCTGAAAAGTCCCATCAGTTTTATTAATCTCTCTTCATATGGAAGCTGTTCCATACCCCTAATTATTTTGGTTGCTTCTCTGTACCTTTACCAAATCCAATATATCTTTTTTGAGATGGGGTGACCAGATCTGCCTGCAGTATTCAAGATGTAGGCACACCATCAATGTATAGAGAGGAAATATATTTTCAGACTTATTATCCCTTTCCTAAGGTTTCCCAACATTGTTTGCTTTTTTGACTGCTGCTGCACATTGGGTGGATGTTTTCAGAGAACTATCCACAATGACTCCAAAATTTTTATTTAGACTCCATCATTTTATATGTAGAGTTGGGATTATGTTTTCCCATGTGCATTACTTTGCATTTATCAACATTGAACTTCACGTCCCATTTTGTTGTCCAGTCACCCAGTTTTGTGAGATCCCTTTATAACTCTTCACGGTCTGTCCTGGACTTAACTCTCTTGAGTAGTTTTGTATCATCTGCAACTTTTACCACCTGTTACCCCTTTTTCCAGATAATTTCTGAATATGATGAACAGTACCAGTCTCAGTACAAACCCATGAGGGATCACTCTTGTCCACATGTTTATTGACCCCCTCAAAGAATTCTAGTAGGTGGATGAGGCATGATTTCCCTTTACAAACACCACTCTTCCACAATAAATCATGTTCACCTCTATGTCTGTATTTTTAAGTTTAGGAGTACTTGTGGCACTTTAGAGGCCACCAAATTTATTTAAGTATAAGCTCTCATAGGCTACAGCCCACTTCATCAGATGCATAGAATGGAACATACAGTAGGAAGATAAATATATACACATGTACAGTGGAGCCCCGCTATAACGCGACAAATGGGATCCAAGAAATCCCATCGCGCTAAATGTGGGGTCACGTTATAGCGGGGTCTCATTCCCCGGCAGGTGGGGTCTGCGGCTTCTCTCCCTGCTGCCCAGCAGGGGAGAGAAGCTGCGGCCCCATGCCTGCCGGGGACAGAGAACTCCGGGGCTGCAGACTGCAGCCCGGGAGTTCCCT
>ML677343.1:1731236-1819108 GCA_007922305.1 Dermatemys mawii | reverse complement strand
CCGGGGTCACCAGAGGCTCCATCCCGCTCCCCAGCGGCGGGCGGGCGCGTTTTCCTGACCCGCCCCCGGGCAGCGCTGGGGCTGTGCAGAGCCCCCGGCCATGCGCAGCGCCGCGCACCCGCTGCCGGCTGCTCCCGGCGGGCGCGGGGACCCCGCCAGGAAGCCCCAGTGAGCGCCCCGCTCCCCCGCCGCCAGGATGCGGGAGGCGCCGGGCCAGGAGAAGCCGCAGGCGCCGCGCGATGTGGCCCCCCCCGAGCCGACCGAAAGGTGAAAGGACGGAATGAAACGGGGGCCGGGCGTGCCAATACACACGGGCGTGCAGCACGCCCAGCTGGGGGAGGGGGGCAGCCCCGGGGTGTCTCGGGTACCCCGCCTTCGGGACCTGACTTTGCTGGGGGATCCTTGCAGTCAGTGAGCGATTTAACCCGGGATTTGGGTACCCCCCCTTTTACAGGTGTCTTCTGGGGGACAGGTCCCAGCCGGAACCCAGGAGTCCCGGCTTCTGGTCCATGCACTCGCTGCCCGCCCCGCTACTCTTCGTTGGGGTCTTTGGTTGGATCCTGTGTCTTGTCCCAACGTTTTCTTTCTTTTTCTTTGTTCGTGAATCTACAGTCAACCAAAATCTCAACAGGCTTTGTGGGGAGATGCTGATAAACGTATACAGTAGGCTCTCGATTATCCAGGATGATAGGGAAAAAAATAATCCTGGTTAATAAAATCCTGGATAATCGCCATCCGTAGGAAGTACGGGGGTGGGTTGGTTCACCAGCCACCCTGCGCTGCGGGGTGGGAGTGTTGGTTCACTGGCTGCCCTGCGCCCTGGTGCGGGTTTTTTGTGTGAGTGCTTGGGGCAGCAACAAAGCCAGAGCCGGCCCTGTGAGATACACATATATTCTTTTTTGACATCCTGCTTAATCCACATCTGGGTTAATCCACATCCTGGATAATCGAGAGTCTACTGTACATGATGCAACACGAATATGATTTTGATATACAGACCATATAACATAGCTATGTAAAAGTTACGGTTTTATTCATCCTATTCGTATGCATGTGTCATTTTTGTACTCGGAGTTGTAAATATTGGCTATGTGAAGCAGCTGGGCAGCTTTCTGAGAAGGAACTAGTCTCAGTAAGGGCCCAGTCAAGAACCCATCAAGCCAACAATGAACTTTGGAGACAGCAATCCACATCTGAGCTTTCCCAGGAATGTGGCTTGACTGGTAAAGAACTCAGTCTTGCAGAGATTAGTGACTTACCCATGTGGCTCTAGAAACTCCATTTTGCAACAGGATCCTGCAAAGGAGAGATGGGGGATCTCCATCCACAAGGGAAAGTCTATTTAAACCCCTGGGAGACCCCTCCATTTTGTCTTCAGCTGGTGAGAGTGATTGCTGGGTCCAGGCGAGATGGAGTTTTAGCCTGTAAGAAGAAACATCTCCGAGGGAGAGGCTTTTTACTGTATTAGAACGAGATCTGCATGTTTTGTTTTATTTTATTTGGTAATTTACTTTGTTCTGTCTGTTACTACTTGGAACCACTTAAATCCTACTTTCTTTATTAAAATCACTTTTTACTACTTAATTAACCGGGAGTACATGTTAATACCTGGGGGGTGGGTGCAAACCATTGTGCATCTCTCTCTATCAGTGTTATAGAGGGTGAACAATCTATGAGTTTGCCCTGTATAAGCTTTAGACACAGTAAAATGGATTTATTTAGGATTTGGACCCCACTGGGAGTTGAGCATCTGAGTGCTAAAGGCAGGAAAACTTCCTAACCTGTTTCCAGGCAAGCCCATAGCTGTTGTGGGGGATGTGGCTCAGATCGGGGTCTGGGTTTGCGGCAGGCTAGCAACTCAGACTCAAACCAGATTGGATTTCGGGAGTCCCAAGCTGCCAGGGCAGGAAAACAGAGGCAGGAGTAGCCTTGGCACATCAGTTGGCAGCTCCGATGGGGGTTTCTGTGATCAAACCTGTCACAGCAGACTTCCAAATGACCATGCTAATTACCTACAGGCAGATACCCAAGACCTAGCTTAATGCTCTCGCTTAATGTTTGAGGCTTAATGCTAAGCGCAATTCCAAAGCAAAGAACGCAGGGCGCGCCACTAGAGGACACTCAAACTGCTGTAAAATATTCTACCTCATTCCTCTACACTGCAATTAGACGAACCAGCCAGCAGCTTTAGAGTACACTTTCCTTTTCAAGGATTTTGAAGAAATCTTCCTCTGCAGCTGTAATATTTACATCCTTTCTTTTTCTGTCCCCCAAAATGCCAGCCTGCAGGTGACCAAGTTTGTGGGAACATATAAAATGGTTTCCAGTGTTGCATGTTACCCCAACAGCTTAATATCTTTACATTAATTAACTCATTTCTCCACTACTCATGCTCCCTATGGTGTACTAGAGCAGGCCTTCCCTCTTGTGGGCCTCCTAGGGTGGGTTACAGCAATCAGTCTGTTCACCAACAGGGTGTGGGGAAATGAAGAAAATTCCCACACGCAACTAACGGGGTGACATGGTTAATTTCAGGGATGTTGTAGCCCTGTTGGTCCCAGGATATTAAAGAGACAAGGTGGAGGAGGTGATACCTCTTACTGGAACAACTTCATTTGGTGGAAGGGACAATCTTTTAAGTCTTCTTCATGTCTGGGAAAGGTGACCAGAGTGTCCAAGTTAAATACATGGTGGGACAGATTGTTAGGCATAAGCAGTTCAGACATGGGGCATGGTTACACTTACAGGATTATAGCGCTTTTGGTTATAGCGGACCCTGTATACAGCAATAAGTATAGCGCTATTGCGTGTCCACACTGAGACGTGCCAGCGGTATAGCATGGCCGCATTTGCGGCACTTCAGGCGGCATTAAGAGCAGCGCAATAGGGCACGTATCCCACAGAGCACCTCTTCCCGATCTGGCGCAATGCCTTGTGGTGGGGGGGCGTCGCTTGCGGGGCATTCTGCATCCTGTTCCAACTACCCATGATGCTTCATATCATATCCCAGCAATCCCTGTGTTTCCGTCCACCTCAGGCACCATTTTTCAACGGTTTCAGCAAGGCGCGCTCCATCGTCCATTTTCGTGTGCTGCAATGAATCCCCAACTGCTGAGGGACATGCTGACGACTGTCGCCAGCACATCTCTGTGTGCAGTGGAGTTAATCCTTGACATGCAAGGTGACAGTGATGCGTCTGAAGACGAGATCGAAGCAGTGAACGCATTTGACACGAAGCTTCTTGTCTCATTAATGGACATGCTCACGGCCATGGAACGCCGCTTCTGGGCACGGGAAGCGAGCACTGAGTGGTGAGATTGTATCGTCATGCAAGTCTGGGACGACGAGCAGTGGCTGCAAAACTTTCACATGAGAAAAGCCACTTTCATGGGACTGTGTGCTGAACTCGCCCCTGCCCTGCGGCGCAAGGACACCAGATTGAGAACTGCCCTCCCGGTGGAGAAGCGGGTGGCTATTGCAATCTGGAAGTTGGCCACCCCAGACAGCTACCGATCGGTGGCCAACCACTTTGGGGTGGGAAAGTCGACCGTTGGAGTTGTGCTGATGCAAGTGTGCAGGGCCATTAATCGCATCCTGCTACGAAAAATCGTGACTCTGGGTAACGTGCATGACATTGTTGCTGGCTTTGAAGAAATGGGTTTCCCTAACTGTGGAGGGGCGATAGATGGGACCCATATACCTAATTCTGGTGCCTGCCCACCTAGCAGATGAGTACATTAACCGAAAGGGGTACTTCTCCAGGCGCTTGTGGATCACTGTGGGCGTTTTACTGACATTAACGCAGGCTGGTCTGGAAAGGTGCATGACGCACACATCTTCCGCAACACCAGCCTGTTCAAGAAGCTGCAAGCCAGGACGTTTTTCCCAGACCAGAGGATCCCTGTGGGGGAAGTTGAAATGCCCATTATAGTTCTTGGCGACCCTGCTTACCCTTTTATGCCCTGGCTCATTAAACCCTACACAGGGAGCCTGGACAGCAGCCAGGAAAGGTTCAACTACAGGCTTAGCCGGTGTCGAATGACTGTGGAGTGTGCTTTTGGGCGTCTCAAAGTGCGCTGGCGCTGTCTTTATGGGAAGCTAGACTTGGCTGAGGGAAGTATCTCCACGGTTATTTCCGCATGCTGTGCCCTACATAATCTTTGTGAGCGGAAGGGTGAAGGCTTCACTCAGGCATGGTCCTCGGAGGTCCAGCACCTGGAGGCCACATATGCACAGCCAGAGAGCAGGGCTCTTAGAGGAGCCCAGCGCGAGGCTATTAGGTTCAGGGATGCCTTGAGGGAGCATTCTGAGGCTGAAAGCCAGTTCTAATGGGAAGTGCAGAGGGAGGGAGGGTGCAATCTTTTAATACGAAAAGGCATTTGCTTTTCTGTAGCCATTAATAATCTATGTACACTGAATGAATAAAGAAACCCATTTATTAAAAAGACAATTCATTTATTCAACAGCTACTTCGGTTGCTGAAAGAAAAGATTATGATTCATGTGTGGGGGAAACAGGGGGGAGGTGCAATTGGCGTGGGATGGGGTCAATCAGAGATTGGAATATGTCCGGATCTCAGAGTCTCCAGTGCCCTCAGAGTTGCCGCTTCCTCCGAACCCCATAGGCAGAAGGCAATAAGGCATGTTATTAGGGTTTGAGTGCAGTGGATAAGGGTCCTGGGTTTGGGGGTTGTTCGGTGAAGACAGGGGAGATGGAGGCAGCTGTGAGTGGTGATAACCAGATAGGTGATGATAGTGGCCCAGAGGGTACAGAGGGCCAGAAGGGGAAGGGTTTTGGGGCAAATGATAAAGGGGGCGGAGAGCGCGGTGCTTCTCCTCCTGAATGGCGGAAATCCGCTGCATAGTCTCTAATTGAAGCTGCAGTAATGAGAACAGCTTATCAGTGGTTTCCCGCCGGTGAATCGTGTTCTCCTGCCGCGCCTTCTCCCTCAACTTGCTCTCATTCTCCCTCCACCTCTGTGCAATTCGATTCTCCAATACAGACTGTTGCATTACTTGCTGTACTAGATCCTCTTTGCTCTTTCGTGGCCTCTTCCTCAGTCGCCTCAGCCTGTCAGCTGTTGATAACAGCGATGGCACAGGGCTCAAGGTCGATCCTACACAGAGAAAATGAAACATGTAACAGAGGCTCCCTTTTAAACAGCAGACATGCCGATGATTCCCCCGCATTCCCTGTTTGCCTGTCCCACAGAGAGCACACAGACAACAACGGAGCCCCTGCCATGGTGAGTCTTTGCCAGATGCAGGGGGAATGATTGTTTCCCTGCCATGCTGTGCTACAGCTGCGGGGGAGTGCAGGGATGTGGCGGGAGCCCTACTCTCAACACTGTCCCAACATTCTCTGTAGGTGTGTGTCCTGGAAGATATCTCGCTGCTGCGGGTGACCGAGGAAGAAAGAGAGGGCATTCTAATGAGATGCGGCTTCCGCCCAGGGCCATATGCAGCTTGCCTCTGTGCAACAATGCTCCCCCCACCCATTGTTGCACAGTGGCGGTGACTAGTGACTGGGACGGGGGCCACGCTGGCTCTCCCGAGAAACCTGCGCAGGCGCATTGCAAGCGCTCTCATTGAGACCTTTGAAGAGATTACTGATGACGATTACCGCGATGTGATAGACTACATCAGTGCACTATTCCACATGTAGGCAAGCATCCCTTTCCACCCCAAGCTGCCCGCTTTCCCAATAGAAAAGCAGCTTTACCTCCGCAATCCGCTGCTGCGCTGCCCCCTGCAACCGCTGGACACTGCGGCTGGCTGCCCTCCTCCTGGCTTGTGAAGAGCTCCTGGCTGCATGCGTCCTGAGACTCCTCTGTGCCCTGGGTCGCTGCCGCCTCCTTCTCTTCGTCCTCTTCCTATTCGTCCTCCTCTTCCCCCGCCCCTTCACTGGTGGGCTGGGAAGTTCCGTGGTGGTCGATGGAGTGACCGTGGGATCACCACCAAGTATCGCATGCAGCTCCTTATAAAATCTGCAAGTCACCGGGGGCTGCCCCGGAGCGGCCGTTTGCCTCGCGGGCTATGCAATACGCATTCCTAAGCTCCTTTACCTTAACACGGCACTGCAGAGTGTCCCGCTCGTGGCCTCTCCGCCAAGGCCTGTGATATCTGCCCATAGGTGTCAAAATTCCTGCGGCTAGACCGCAGCTGAGACTGAACAGCCTCTTCCCCCCAACAACTGATGAGGTCCAGCACCTCGCTATTGCTCCACGCTGGGGATCGCCTATTGCGAGGAGGCATGGCACGTGGAGTCATGATCAAGCAGAACGATCACCTGCAAGGATTCCCTGAGAGCACGCCACGCTTGGCTAGAGCAAACAGGAAGGGGATTTTCAAATTTCCCTGGAAATTTAAAGGGTGGGTCTGACGTGTGGTCACCTGAGGACAGGACAAAAGAGTTTGCAAGTGATGACCAGAGTGGCTCGAACGGGAATTATGGGACGGGCTGGAGGCCAATTAATGTGCAGTGGGTGTCCACATTTTCGCTGTAGCGCTACAACAGCTGTGCTACAGCCCTATTCCCCAGTGCGGAGGTGGATTACCAGGAGCGCTATAACTCCGCGGTTATAGCGCTCTACGTGCCTTGCCAGTGTGGACGGGTAGGAGGTTATAGCGCTCGTGGGGGCTTTATAGCACTATAAAGTGCCAGTGTAACCAAGGCCATGCTATAGGAAACCACTATCCCACCATGTATTTAGCTTGGACACTCTGGCTCCTTTTCCCAGACCTGAAGGAGAGCTTCCTGAAGCTCAAAAACTGTCCTTTCCTCCAACACAAGTTGATTCATAACAGATGTTGCTTTACCCACTTTGTGTCTCTTGCTATGTTTGCAGGCCTGTCAGCGGTTTGAGTGTTTGTTACCTTCCGGGGTCTACAATCTTCCAAGCGAAGAACCCTGACCGAATTCCAGAGCGCGAAGGAATGCAGCGGTAAGATTGCACATCCCACACCAGGCACCCAGCTACCCGGCCCTTGTAGAGATCAGGCTCCCACTTCCCGTCTTTGCTGTATGCCCACGTCTCTGCTACTGAGCATGCTGCTTTATCGCCATGCTGGCCTTCCTTCACGTAGGAGCTCTCCCCTCACGATCTTGGCCGGCAATGTTTACCTACGAAGAGACACTGACTCGGTCTCTCCTGTTTGGGAGAACTGGCTACTCTGTGGGATTGCGAGGCATGATCCTAGGAGGTCTGGAATGCCTGTAACACCTGGTAGGCTTGGGCCCTGAATGGGGAGCAGGGTAAATAGCCTTTTGCGTGCAGGACAAACACTGGGCCGACCTGAGCTACTCGCTCCCCTGTTATCCAGGTGAACGCCAAGGTGACATTGGGATTTGGTCTCTTTCCGGTCCTCCTCACACACCACGCTCTCAAATCCAGCTCAGCAAAGAGCCCAGGGAGTATAGGGCTGAAAGTCCTGCCTTTCTGCCCTCAGGTTGGGGCTTTGAATGGCCCTTTGGGCAGAGCAGCCCTGTAGAGACTTGTGGGAGTCTCAGACTAGTGTAGCCCTGCAGAGAGGAGATCAGCTGGGCAGGAATTCCTGCCAAAGGGGCAGTACCGAGGTACCTCCATCAGATAGGAGCACAGCACTTCTCCTGGAGCGAGGAACTTGGGGAAGGCACGTTGGCGTATGGCGCTTGTCATGGCTGAATAAATGCCCTTCAGCAGAGACTGGAGGTGGGCAATGGGAGAGGGGTCACAAGCCCCCACGGGAGCTGCTAGTGACCTCTTTACTCCAGTTGGGCTGTGGAACAGCTGGGCTTCGATAGACTGGGTTATGGCCACCCCCTGCTGGGCTTCGATAGACTGGGTTATGGCCACCCCCTTCTGGGAAGGGGTGTCTGGGAGAAGGAAGGGAGGAATCTCCGTCTGGTACGGTCCTTTGAAGGTGCACGATGAAAGATGCACATACCCGCTGTTTAAGCACTGCCGGTCGCTGAGTGATGCAGCCGATCACAGAGCTGCACATGGTGACTGCTGTAAAACATTATGGGAAGGATGGCTTAGTAGGCTCTAGTCTGGGCCTTGGAGACCTCTCTTCTCCTGCACAGACTTCCCATGGGCCAGCCTCTTGGTGCTCCGGTTTCTGTCCATTGTGAGTAGTAGCTGGGCCCTGTCTCACAGGAGTATTGGTGGGAGATGTACATCAAAGCCTGGATAGTACTCAAATACCGTAGAATGGGGACCACAGAAATACCTACGGTAGAATAACAAGAGGCTTAGACACAGGGAAGTCATCCATGCTTACCTGCAAATGCCCTTTCTTCTAGCAGGAAGCGCTGCAGTTCCCCTCCAGTGGGTCTCCAGCCTGCCTGGAGCCCAGAACCGGGCCTGTTGGGCAAGGCGTTAGAAGTTGTGGATCAGTCCCAGAAAGGGAGAGTTGACACGGCCGCTGTAGACGAGTTACTTTATTTTTAATGTTCAAACTGTAAGCTCGTTTTGTTCTGTGCCTGCCCAGTGCCTGGCATTGCGGGGTCTGAGGCCATGGCTGGGGCTCCCAGGTGCTCTGCCAATACCATAATAAACGAGTTCATCATGAACAACAAGGAATTAATACCCTCCCATTACAGTCAGTTACCGCAGGTTACCTATTCTCCTCAGTCAAAAAACACAGCTCTTGAGATACAGTCCAAAGATCAGATGTTTTCTTCAGCTGGGCGAGATCTATGGCCTTCCCTACTAGAAGGATGGACACTTTGGGGTAAGCATGGGTAGCTGTTTCTGTCTGGCTGTACTGTGAGGGGTCATAAGTCCTTCGCAGTGGGATTTAAATAGCAGCCAGCGAGGCCCTGCAAATAGCTGTATGCATTAAAGGTGCAACGGGGAAATGGCTTGCCCAGACAGCCAGAGAAGGAATGCTGGTGAGATCCACGGGGAGGGTCCTGCCTAGGGAAGGGACCTGATCCATCTTTCCTAATGGGTGCTGAGCTATTTGCTAGTGAGAGCTGGAGGCAGCTGCTGGCCTTTCTGCTGCTTGGTACGTGTCTCTGAACTCTGGGCTGAAGCTGCAGACTTCACACTTCCCTGTCTTCAGACCTGACCCCTGTCTCTTCTCTCTCAGGTTAGAGGGTGAGAGGAAGTGGCTGGCTGTCCCTAAAGTCTACATCCTCCAGCCTTGGATTTTGAACCTCTTGATGAAATATGAACAGTTGGACTCCAGAAATACAGAGGTGCCTGGGCATATCCTGAAAGTAAGTGACTGGGACTTGCCTCTCCCCAGCACCCTGCTGGGCAGGGGGAACCTCTGCTGTGGCATGTCACTGTGGGTTGAGCGTTTCTGCAAGACTCCACTCACTCTGCTCCCCAAGGACTAACCAGGAGGGCATGGTTTAGGTTAAGTGCCCCTCCCATGGAAAGGGTAGGAACTAAGACACATTAGAGGGCTGTATTTTCCAGCTCTCTACACACCATCTCCCTCTAAAATTGAGCTCTGCTCCTGGGTCTTTGGTTCTCTCTTCCCCTTGGATGTTGTGCAGTTTTCTCTCCCTAGAACCCACATGCCTGCCAGTTCTTTGTCTGGTTCTCTCCCTGCCCCTCTGGTTTCTCTCTCTCTCGACTTTGTTGGGTGGGGATGGGCTCAAATCACTCTCTTTGCCCCTAGAGGGCAACATATCACAGACCCCCATCCCAGTTCTGATCCCTGAAGCCCATGGTGCTTCTGCTCTTTCCGTAAGCCTGAGGTGGTTGCTAGACAGCTGGGCAAGGCAGCCCCTTCCCACAGCACTCCCACACCTGCTGCAAGGGATGACCTCTGGATGCTGCCCCTTCCCTTCCTGGATCTGGGTCTTGTCCCACTCTGCTGTTTGAACACAGGATTCAGACAGGTTCCTGCCCTGAGGGGTTTGCAGCGTATGTCTGTCTTGCAATCAGGAGTATGATCACAGCACACGTAGGTGTACCCAAGCTAGCTTTGATCCCGCTAGCTCTAGCAAGAATATCGGTGAAGTCATGGTGGGACCTTCCGTGGCTGCTTCCCGTGCTTCACTGTTATTTGTTACTTGAGCTAACTTAGCTTGGGTGTGTCTACACATGCTGCAGTCACAGTGTAGACATACCCGCAGCCTACAGATGCGTTTCTGGTGGAGAATGGAGCAGAAAGACAGTGCCTTGGCCTCAATACGACCAGAGTGTGTGTGCGGGGGGTAAGTGTAGTTTGTGTCATTGTCATAAGGGAAGATGGAAGCTGTGATGTCTGAGGCTGGTTGGGAATTTTTCGATAAAACTTTTTTCTTTGGAAAATGTCAATTCATCTAAACCAGAACTTGTCATGGGAAAGGGTCAGTTCTCGTTTCAGAATTGTTCATGTTTTGTTTTATACAGGATTGTTGTAGCTGTGTTGGTCCGAGGGTACCTGAGACAAGGTGGGCAAGGAAATATCTTTTATTGGATCAACTTCCGTTGGTGAGAGAGACAAGCTTTCAAGCCCCACGGACCTGAAGATGGGCTGTGTATAAGCTCTGAAGCTTGTTTCTCACCAACAGACTTTGGTCCAATAAAACTTCACCCACCATGTCTCTCATGTTTCATTTTGACATTTTCGGAACAAAAAGTTCAGTTTTTCAGTTAGAAGCCACAAGGCCCAGTTTGACAAAGCCCTGGCTGGGATGATTTAGTTGGGGTTGGTCCTGCTTTGAGCAGGGGGTTGGACTAGATGACCTCCTGAGATTCCTTCTAATCCTAATCTTCTGTGATTCTATGAATTGACCCACACTGGTTTATTATTATTTTGGATCCTCCGTTTGCAAATATTTTTAAGATTTTGACTTTTCATCTCATTTTTGGGTGACAATGTTTTTTTTTAAATCAACATAGTAATGGCCATATTGGGTCAGACCAATTTCCTTCTAGCCTAGTATCCTGTCTGCTGATAATGGCCAATGTCAGGTGCTTGAGAGGGAATGAATGGAACAGAGCAGTTATCAAATGATCTATCCCTTGTTGCCCATTCCCAGCTTCTGGCAGTCAGAAGCTTAGGGACACCCAGAGCATGGGGTTGCATGCCTGACCATCTTGCTAATAGCCACTGATGGACTTATCCCCCATGAACTTACCTCATTATTTTTTGAAACCACTTATACTTTGGCCTTCACATCATTGTTTGGCAAAGTTCCACAGGTTGACTGTGAAGAAGTACTACTTTTGTTTGTTTTAAACCTGGTGCTTAGAGCAGTGAATTTAATTCACTGTCTTCATGGTGAGTGATCGTAAAGGGGGCCCGAGTGTTGGCAGCCTCCCCTGCCCGAGCTGTCTTGCTGGGAGGGGTGTTGAACGCTAGCTCTGTTCTTGGGGATGATGGAAGGGTCGAGCCCGTGTTTGTTTTCTCTCGAATCTCTCAAAAGGTTGTGAGTGACTTGAAGGCTGCAGACCAAGGCAGTGCCGCCATCCTGCACGTCTCAGATGGGTCCTACTACATCCGGGTGGTCGTTTCTCTGGAAGCCATGCAGATGGCGGAATGGTGAGTTTCACCTGGTCTGTTGACCCCTGGGGTAGCTGTGCATTGCAGCTGCGGCCAGGCTCTCAGCAGATTCCATTGAAAGCTGAGTTGGGCTAAATCGGTAGCCGGGTAGGAAGCCTCTGTGGAAAGCCCAGGTGCTGCTGGAAGTAATTTATCTACTGTCCCAGCACAAAGCCTGGAGGTGCTGTGGTGCAAATTGCTGCCTTTGAGTTGGGACTTCGGCTGAGGTCCTGCTTATTTGGAATTGTTAAAGGTCCAGTGGCACTTTACACAAGAGTCACAGAGTTTGGCCAGGACACCAGGGCTAATGGTAACTTTGGGGGGTTCCATTCTGCCTCTCTCTCTCTCTCTCTCTCTCTTCCCTCTATGGTTTCAGCTGGATCTTTGTCCTTCACTTCCTGTCCTAAACAGTCTGTGTAGAGCTGCTGTATGTGCCACTCCTGACGTGGGCAAAGGGATTATATTGGTTTATATATAACCCTCTTTGGGACTCTGCTGGCTACAAGCTGGTATGAGGTGTAAGGAGCTGTGTTCATTTTGCTCAGCATACATTTTGAAAGTCGCCCCATTCTCCAATTCCATTTTCAGAGGCAGAATTAAAATGTGTGTGTAAAAAAACAAAAAAATGGGAATTGGACTGTTAGGAAAAACAATGGAAGGAAAACACATCTGCCATTTCTGCAATGCTGCCTTTCTACATATCCACTAGCTCTAAGCTAAATGTCTGTCTGTCTGGTGGAAGAGAAGACATGGGCAGCAAACGTCCTGCTGATGTTCCCAGTGTCTCGCTTTCAGAGACAGACATTGCCCCACACAATCATTTTCCGAGCCGGGGCGTTCCTCCCAGCTTAGAGAACTGAGTGTTCATGTCAGACACACTCACACATCCCCAGCCAGCAGAAGAGCTGTGTGCATATGTGCAATTAAGTGAACATGTGAGTAGCAGAGTCACAATTAGCATGCAGGCCACGCAGCTCTAAGCACTGTGCTGCACTTGGAATCGCTCTGTTTGGTGGTCGCCTAACAGGACGATTTCTAACAGCACCGCTGAGTTTGAGCAGCGGTTCTAGAGTCTTCTTGCAGGCCATCACCTGACTGCTCATGCACGTGTGAGACCATTTGTCGCTCACAAGCTTGTTTTGCTGCTCTCTGTTTCCTAGTGTTCAACTGCAGTCCGGGTTCTCCAACATCATTGGCAGGATTATCCTCTTGCAGAAGTATGTGGTGTGCTTCCAGGAGGAGACCCAAGCGGTAAGGCTCTGTCTATCTCAGCGGCCATGGGATCCATCGCTGAGCAAAGTGATGGGGGTTGTACTCTAGGGTTGACCTTGTGCTCTGTTCTCTGGATATTCTAATGCTCTTGGATCCCGCTGAGATACCTTGTGTTGGACAGGCAGCTGCTGTCGCCAAGGGCCCAGAATCAAACGTGAGCTGGGCAGCGCTCCCCTTGTGCAGTTGGAAACTGTTTGACTCGCTTCGTTGTGTGGCTGCGGTGTTCAGCAAATGTTAGTGTTGTGATGGGTTCCCTCCAGGGTGCCACCTGGAACGAGGTGCCACTGAGCCGGCCTGGACTCCCTTTACATTATGCTGCTGTGACAAGCTGTCAAGTCCCCTCTAGCATGCGTGCAGGTGGGGATACACTCAGCTGCAACACTAAACACACAGGTTCTTTAACCAGCCCCTACATGGGAAGGCAAAGCTAAGGTACCTCCCCGTTCCTAAGAATGCACTGGGGTGCCAGGGTGTCACAGACCAGATGGCAAAATACTGAGGAGGAGAATACTTGGGGGAAGGAGCGGAATTGAGCTATCTGGGAAAGGAACAGAATCTCGATCCTCAAGGGAAGGAACATAAGCCTCTCCACACACAGCCTCTGGTTCACCCCAAGCTCACAACAGAGACGGATGATGCACATGTAAACTCACTCTGCTCAAGCAGCGCGGTGAGTGACCCCAGTAACGGCTGCCTGCCAGGGCCTCCAGCCGTGTTTGCAATACTTAACCCTTGCTTTGGGCTAGAGAGTGGAGCTAGTGGTTTAAGCCATGATTGTCTTTGCCTAGGAGCACTAGCTGGAGCTCCAGAACTAGTGCCGCGAATGCAGCCCGTGCAGATTGCGTGGGCCTTCCCAGTATGGCCTCTCTCGAAGGGCTGGTGCCCCTTTGCTGGGGAACCAGCTCCAAGCGGTGTGGTCAGCAAGTCTCCGCTCTCTGGGCGTGCAGTCAGGCAGACTCCTGATATTTCCTGGCCTGCGGGGCCTCCTCTTCCAACTTGCTCTGGGCAGCCAGCCTTGTGAGGCTCACTCCACCACTCCTCCCTGAGTGCCTTCCTCCTGGAGGATCCCCCACCTTCCCAAGGGAATACATCCCTCCCCAGCTCCCTGTCCTTCAACAGCAGGCCCTTCCTTGGGCCCGGCTCGGTCTTTCAGCTGGGGCTTGCCTCACATGGGGCCTCCAGGCCTACACCCCACCCCTCCACCTTATGTGTGTTGCCTCTTCCCAGGCTGCTTCCTGGTCTGGGTCATGGCTGCCCAGATGTTTTGTTTGCAGTACAGTGGGCCGTGAGTCCTTGGGGCCTGACAAACAACATCTCTTATGCAAAACAACCTGTGCTGACATGCCAGGATGCAAATGAGTGGGCGGGCATGGGGACAGTTTGTGGGTGCACCACTTGGGTATGGAATATTCTGGAGGGCATTGGATGGAGATGGGAGTGTAGCCCCCAGTTCTGGATGGGAGCAGGGGCTTCCTCTGGGTTGCCACCTGAGCACAGAAAGCCCTGGAAAGGGCAAAGGGGGTGGAGGGCGTGCCCTGTGTGTCTGATATGACATGGGCCTCGATGGGGTGTGGAGAGACAGTGGTGGTCCATCAGTGTGTTATATTATGGATGGATGTAGAAAAGAGCTGGTGAGTATCAGGGAACATTTGGAATGAGGAGACAGCATAGATCATTATGGATGCGGTGGGATAAGGCGTGGAACATGTGGGATGGGGCATGGAATGTGGGGGATGGGTGGGCGGGGGCATGTCAAATGGGAGATGGGCAAGTGGGGGATTGAGACGGGGGGGGGGGGGCCGTCGTTTGTTTTACAGGGATTTTTTTGTACACTCCAGACCTGAGGAATGGAGTACTGGGAGGGGTGAGATCTCTGGAGAAGACTGTGCCCGGGTGTCACGGGAGCCTGACTTCAAGCTCCCATGCACACCCAGGCCTTGCTTGGGGGGATGAAAGACGAGAGTCCAGTGACCCAGAGTAGGGGCAATGCCAGGCTCTGGAGAACTGCCCCTTGGAAAATGTAGGTTTTGTGAGGGGAGGGAGGATGTGGTGGCTGGAGGGAGCAGGCATTTCCAATCCCATTACACCCTCAGTTCCTTGGCGCCTGTCACGCCACCTGTCCCATGGGGCTGACTGTTCTCATTCCTTTCCCAGAATCCTTAGCAGCAGTTGCCCAAGAGCTTTCTAGGCACTCCTTGGCCTGTCTCCCCCATGGGGTCCATCCCTCAGCAAGGGGCTAGCCAGGGAGTGCATCGCCTTACTCCAGCCTGGCTTGCCAAAGCAGCCTGAGGCTTAGGGTGACCAGACACCAATGGGGGGTAATAGGCACCTGTAGAAGAGAGAGCCCCAAATATTGGGACTGTCCCTGTAAAATCAGGACATCTGGTCACCTTACGGAGGCTGGAGCAGGCCCTGCCCTGGAGAGGGGGAAAGTCTGCAGAGGACTAGGCTATACGGGGGAGGGGGCGCAGACTGGGACGGGCGGTGCTCAGAAGTTTGTGACTTGAGCCTCAGCAGACTCCCCCAAAATGGCAGGAATGTTTGTGGATGCCCCAGCTAGGGCCGAGGGACGGGAGGGGGTGCGTGGATGTGTTTGCTTGCAGTGTATTATTCAGCCGCTAGCGTCGGGTGTGTGTGGTTGGTTGTGGTACATGTATTCAGACACTAGATGTTCTTTAGGCACGGGGGGGGCGGTTAGTTTGCAGTACATTTTTCAGGCACTGGGGTCTGTCCCTTTGTGGGACATGATTCAGATACAGTGGGAAGGGGCATTAGCTTGCAGTGTGGTGTTCAGCCCCTAGGGGGCTCTGTGCCCTCAGGCGCTCCAGCCAGACTGCTCCCTAGCAACCAGGCCGGAGGTGACTGGGCCTGGCTGTGGGAAGCCCCCCCGCCCCCCATTAATGCCCGCTGGGCTGTTATCCCATGTAGCCAGGGGGAGTCCCAGAGGACTCGGGAGCGAGCCCCCGTTCCCCGTGCCTGCGACCAGCAGCTGCCCTGCCTCGCCCCCCACCCTTTGCTTACCCCTTGTTTGCTATGGGGCCTGGTGGAGACACTCCCCTCACAGGACCCTGACCCTCCATTGCCCCCGTCTGGGTGAGGGGAGCCCAGAGCTGGTGCCGTGGGGGGCGCTGGTGCCCCCTTGTGGGGAGCCCCACGTCTAACACTTCCTGTCCGTCCCTTCCAGGAGGAGTGCGAGTTCTACCTGTCCGTCCAGCGGTTCATCGTGTTGCCCTTGCAGAGGCAGAGAATGGAGGCCCTGAACTGGTAAGGTCCTCTGCTGGTGTGGCAGCTAAGGAGGGGGGTCTCATGGGGATCCCCACTCTCAAGGCAAAGCCAAGAGATTGAAAACGGTGTGTCGATTGCGTGTTGCATGGCTGTGCACGGGGATGATGCCAGAAAGACCCCAGTATCACACCCTCCAACTTTTAATATCATCACCCCCTCACCTCTAGGAGCTTGTGGGGTTTGCAGCAGCCAGATTCTGCTTCTTCCAGCCTGGGGGAAGGAAGCCAGAGGGTTTGTGAGGGTGTTAGTTAAACGGAAATTAATAGGTAAAGTGAAATCCCTGCAAGCTTCATGGACACTTGTCAAAGAAACCGTAATAGAGGCCCAACTTAAATGTATACCCCAAATTAAAAAACAGTCAAAGAACTAAAAAAGAGCCACTGTGACTTAAAAAACATGTAAGAGAAGCAGTGAGAGATAAAAAGGCATCTTTTAAAAAGTGGAAGTCAAATCCTAGTGAGGTAACTAGAGAGGAGCATTAAACACTGCCAAATTAACTGTAAAAATGTAATAAGAAAAGCCAAAATGGAGTTTGAAGAACAGCTAGCCAGAAACTCAGAAGGTAATAATAAAATGTTTTTTAAATACATCAGAAGCAGGAAGCCTGCTAAACAACCAGTGGGGCCCCTGGATGATAGAGATACAAAAGGAACACTTAAAGATGATAAAGTCGTTGTGGAGAAACTAAATCAATTCTTTGCTTCAGTCTTCACGGCTGAGGACGTTAGGGAGATTCCCAAAACTTGGAGCCGTCTTTTGTAGGTGACAAATCTGAGGAATTGTCACAGATTGAAGTGTCACTATCAATTAGTTCCAAAACCTCCTCTAAACTTAACTGTAACAAGTCACCGGGACCAGACAGCATTCACCCAAGAGTTCTGAAAGAACTCAAATGTGAAACTGTGGAACTATTAATTCAGGTTTGTAACCTGTCCTTTAAATTGGCTTCTCTACCCAATGGCTGGAAGATAGCTAATGTAACGCCAATATTTAAAAGGGCTCTTTTTAGAGGTGATCCCGGCAATTACAGACCGGTAAGTCTAACATCCATACTGGGCAAATTAGTTGAAACAATAGTAAAGAATAAAATTGTCAGGCACCTAGAAGAACATAAACTGTTGGGCAAAAGTCAGCATGGCTTCTGTAAAGGGAAATCATGTCTTAATAATCTACTAGAGTTCTTTGAAGGGGTCAACAAACATGTGGACAATGGGGATCCAGTGGACGTAGTGTACTTAGATTTCCAGAAAGCCTTTGACAAGGTCCCTCACCAAAGGCTCTTACATAAATTAAGTTGTCATGGAATAAAAGGGAAGATCCTTTCATGGATTGAGAACTGGTTAAAAGACAGAGAACAAAGGGTAGGAATAAATGGTAAATTTTCAGAATGGAGAGGGGTAACTAGTGGTGTTCCCCAAGGGTCAGTCCTAGGACCAATCCTATTCAACTTATTCATAAATGATTTGGAGAAAGGGGTAAACAGTGAGGTGGCAAAGTTTGCAGAAGATACTAAACTGCTCAAAATAGTTAAGACCCAAGCAGACTGTGAAGAACTTCAAAAAGATCTCACGAAACTAAATGATTGGGCAACAAAATGGCAAATAAAATGTAATGCAGATAAATGTAAAGTAATGCACGTTGGAAAAAATAACCCCAACTCTACATACAATATGATGGGGGCTAATTTAGCTACAACTAATCAGGAAAAAGATCTCGGAGTCATCGTGGATATTTCTCTGAAGACGTCCATGCAGTGTGCAGTGGTGGTCAAAAAAGCAAACAGGATGTTAAGAATCGTTAAAAAAGGGATAGCGAATAAGAGAGAATATCTTATTGCCCTTATACAAATCCATGGTGCACCCACATCTTGAATACTGTGTACAAATGTGGTCTCCTCATCTCAAAAAGGATACACTGGCATTAGAAAAGGTTCAGAGAAGGGCAACTAAAATGATTAGGGGATTGGAACGAGTCCCATATGAGGAGATATTAAAGAAGCTAGGACTTTTTAGCTTGGAAAAGAGGAGACTAAGGGGGGATATGATAGAGGTATATAAAATTATGAGTGGTGTGGAGGAAGTGAACAAGGAAAAGTTATTACTTGTTCCCATAATAGAAGAGCTAGGAGCCACCCAATGAAATGAGTGGGCAGCAGGTTTAAAACAAATAAAAGGAAGTTCTTCTTCACACAGCACACAGTCAACCTGTGGAACTCCCTGCCTGAGGAGGCTGTGAAGGCTAGGACTATAACAGTTTTTAAAAGAGAACTGGATAAATTCATGGCGGTTAAGTCCATGAATGGCTGTTAGTCAGGCTGGGTAAGGAATGGTGTCCCTAGCCTCTGTTTGTCAGAGGGAGGGTGATGGATGGCAGGAGAGAGATCACTTGGTCATTACCTGTTAGGTTCACTCACTCCGGGGCACCTGGCATTGGCCACTGTCGGTAGACAGATATTGGGCTAGATGGACGTTTGGTCTGACCCAGTACGGCCATTCTTATGTTATGTGTGTGCAGCTCTCCGTGCACTGGGATAAGAGCTGCAGGGCGCACCAGCCCTCTGCTTGCAGGGGAACAAGCTAGGCCTCCTGCTTGTGTGGTAGGATCAGGTTGTTCGCAGCACATCCAGCAGCTCGGATTGACTCTCTCCTTCCACCGCCCACAGGGGAAGGGCAGCCGATAGCTGGGCTTTTCCCTGCAGGCCTGTCACAGGGACAGAAAACCACCCTCTGTGTGGGAACTGCATAGAGTTGGTGGGTCTGGGATCCCATTGACCTCTTTACCCTTCTGAGGCCCTGTGGCAGCGTCCCTCACTCAGTCTGCATGCAGCTCACGGCATGGCCATTTCTTGTGAATTTATGGCCGGTCATGGAGTGAGGCCCAGGCTGCGGATACTGTGAAAAGCTTCACCCATCATATGCTTTTTGGAAAGCAAAATATAGGTATGAGAAACTCTTCCCAGACAGGGCTCTTTGGCTGGCTTGCTAAACTGCACGCCCAGGCTCATAGCCCTTCCAGGGATGATGTTTTTGTGCCTTTGCTATGGTCTTGGAAGGAGTAACTATCATTCACCATTTTCACAGATAAGCTACGTGCTTGCACAAGATCACTTTAGGCAGAGCGGGATATAGAACCCAGGTCTCTAACAGAGCAGAGCGAAGTCTCAACCACTTTACCACACAACCTTCCATAAGGAACTTCTCCAGTGAGGTGCCTCTGTGACCCACACTAACCCAGTACAGGGCTGGGTCACCCTTTAGCAATTAGACCATGTACAGTGGTTTGAGTCGTCTACTACTTCCATGCTAAGAGGTGTGGTCCTTCAGCTCAAGTGGTTGAGCCTCTGATTTTTACATCCAGCGGTCCCAGGTCCAGTCCTCGCAGAGCACCTGAGCGGTGGTGCTGGGCTGGGCTCTCTCCGCAGTCTGCTCTGAAGCTGGGAATAGAAACTTTGAATCATAGGGCCAGGTCCTCAAAGTTTTAGGCACCGAACATCCATTTATTTCAATGGGAGTTAGGCACCTAAATACCTTTTGGGGATCTCGGCTCTAATGCCCAGTGTCCCCTGGCAGTCCCTCAAATACTTGGAGTCAGACTTGGGTTGGGTTTTTTTAACTTCCTCTGCAGCATGAGAAATAGGGATCATCAGGTCATATCTCACTTAATCAATCTCCTGCCATTGCCAGGGCCTCAGATATTGATGCATCTGTATCTGTCCTGTTCTCTGCCTGTGGCCCCCAGTAGTTTAGTCTCCTTAGGACTGTAACACTTTGGTGTAATTATGATTGTTGGATTTACCATGCAAGTGGCTGGGTGTGCTGGTGGCCTATGATAGAGAGGAGATGGGACTAGATGATGGTTCCTTCTGGCTTTGAACTCCAGAACACGATTTGTGTACCCCACTAGCAATATGTGATGGGCTGATCCATAGCTTGTTAGCTCTTCAGGGCAGCTCTTACTCTGTGGCTGGACAATGCCTAGCCTAACAGGGCTCTGATCTCAGTTGGGTTCTCTATTGCGAGCTCCTGCCCAAGAGGTTAAAATCACCTCATTTGCTATTTGGGAGAGTTGGCCGTACGGTGGTGCGCTCACACACAGAGTGGGGTGCACTGGGAGATAGACCAAAAATCACAATTGAATCTTAAAACTCATGATTTTGGAGACAATTTTATAGAATCATAGAAACGGGCTGGAAGGTTCACTCACTCCGGGGCACCTGGCATTGGCCACTGTCAAAGGGGTCCTCTAGGCCAGCCCCCTGTGCTGAGACAATACCAAGCAAACCTAGACCAGCCCTGACGGGTTTGTCCAACCTGTTCTTAAACCTCCAGTAACAGGGATTGCACAACCTCCCTTGGGCATATGACAGAACTTAACTACCCTGAGAGAGAGAGGTTTTTGTGATGTCTAACGTACATCTCCCTGGCTGCAGATTCAGCCCAACACTTAGAATCATAGACTCTTAAGGGTTGGCAGGGACCGCAGAAGGTATCTAGTCCAACCCCCTGCTCAAAGGGGGACCAATCCCCAGCTAAGTCATCCTAGCCAGGGCTTTGTCAAGCCGGACCTTAAAAGCCTCTAAGGAACGAGATTCGACCACGTCCCTAGGGAACCCATTCCAGAGCTTCACCACCCTCCTAGTGAAAAGGTTTTTCCTGATATCCAACCTAAACCTCCCACGCTGCAACTTGAGACCATTACTCCTTGTTCTGTCATCTGGTACCACAGAGAACAGTCTAGATCCATCATCTTTGGAATCCCCTTTCAGGTAGTTCCCACTTCAGTGGATACAGAGAGCAATTGATTACCATCCTCTTTATAACACTCCTTAACATTGTGAAGACTGTGATGAGGGCCTCACTCAGTCTGTTCTCCAGGCTAAACATGCCCAGTTGTTTTAACCTTTCCTCACAGGCCAGGTGCTCTAACCCTTTTTGGGGTGTCTGACTCATGGCCTTTGAACCTGGCCATTCTGCATGCCCAGCAGAACCTTTAGTACTTCTCTGGCCCAGCTGCTTGGGCACTGCAGAGGTTGAAGGCATGAAGTCAGTCATTTGGCCTTTCACTAGACCCCCGTGTGATGGTTCTCTAAACCCCTTGTATGCCCCGTTTCCCTGTTTTTCCCTGGGGGTTCTCTGTAGCTGTAAACTGCTGTTCTTCCCCTGGCTTTAATCACATCACCCTTGGAGGAACTGCACAGCTGTGGGCCAGTCTGCCAGAGGGAGACCCTGTGCAAGTTAGTTGTGGCTGTCTTTTTGACCATCCTGTTTTAGCTCATCTGCTCTTTCGGGGAGGCGATGAAGGAAGGGGGAGATGAAGCCTTCAAGGACATAGTGCTGCTTACTACAGTGAGGGCAGCGCCTTGGGTGGGCATGGTGGGTAAGCTGCTGCACCAGTAATCAAGGCTTTGTTGTTTCAGTAATCAGGAGCCCTCGATCCTCCAGAAGATAAAGGAACTATGGCAGTGAGTACATGGCCCAGTTAGGGCACCATTTTCCTGACTTGCCGAGATCTGGGCTAGGTCAGGGCATGGGTAGTGCTGACTAGTGAAAGAAGGAGCATGTTTATACAGCTCCCAGTGTGCGGGACTCCTGCGTCACAGGCTGTGATTGAGCTTAACACAAGTCACCCCAAAAAGCTGGTTTTCAAGGCTGAGCTTGTTCATGGTTTGATGAAATGTTAGGGTGTGAGCCCTCGAGCTTCAGGGTGTGAGGAAACTTCCCCTACTGGCCACGTATTCCCCCTGAGCGAGCAGTGGCTCGGAGGGGTAGAGGGACCATTGTCTTGCTTGTGAATGGCTCCCTTGGCTCGCAGGAAGGTTGCTCCTGCTCCGTTGAGACTATGCTTTAGAACTTCCACTGCTTGCCCCTGTTTGGGGTTTGCTGCTGAAGAGCAGCCCACTCCTGACTCCATCTCCCCTGCAAAGGTTGCTGGGCTGAAACAATAGGGCTAGCTCCCCTGAATCTCTATGCAAGCGTTGCACACGGAAGTGCAAGGCTAGCGTGTTCCCGGAAAGGCCCATCTCGTCAAAGAAGTGCAGTGCTTTGCCTGCAGCAAATCGGTATACTGAGCTGCTGGAGTGAAATTGCTCAGGTATCCGAGAGAGAGACATGGGGCTGGCTCTGATTCCCACAGGAGCTCAGTCTTGGGGCACTCCCCTGGCTCTGGTGGCCCTGTTGGGCTGGGGAAGCACTCCATGAGCTTTGTAAGGTTTTCTGTCTGGTCTGGGCAGGGAAGATGTCTGGAGCCTGATCCTGGGATCTGTGTTGTTTGATTGTTGCAGGAAAGGCCTCACCATGAAGACCGTTTCCTCCTCAGGTACTGTGGGCATGGTGACGGGAAAGGCCGGGGTGGGTCAGGGGGTGTGTGGTGCTGACCTGTGTGAAATGACTTGGTGCATCTCAGTCCACCTTACACAGACCTCTGCCATGATGGCAGTAGCTGGTTGGAAGACTGACCTGCGCTCCGGAGCTGTCTGTTTCGGGCAGGGCTGAGGCGCGCTGGCGGAACGGCGTGGGCAGTGCGCCCTGACACTGCCAGGGCGCTCGGTGGATAAACAGGGCGGAGGGCTTTGGGACTGTTGGTGCATTAAACCCACTGAAAAGACGGAGCCCAGGATCCTTGCCCTGATCTGTGCTGCAGTCAGAGAACCAGTGTGGAGTTTCTAAACCCAGCCAGGCCAGCAGGAGGCCCTTAGTCCTCACTAAGCGCAGGGAGTTCGGCCTGAGGATTGCTTGCTGCATTTGGCACTACGCTGGTATCCAATGGAGGCGTGTGTTCCCCTTGGTCAGCCTGCTCTGCCCCGCCTTCCCTCTGGCCTGGGGGGCTCCCTGTGGAACTCTCAGCAGCACAGAATGGTCTTAAGAGCTTGGTTCATAAAGAGCCCAGATTCCTATTAACTCCCCCAGAAGTGATGTCCGTGCTGGTGAACAGCCTGATCAACAGCTCTGGCTCTGGGCGTCCTGTGTGCCTTCACAGAGTGTGGGCAGTGCCCGCTTCTGCCTCGCTCCTACACCGGAGTGCCATGTCACTGCACTGGTTAGAACTGTGCTCCCATTGGGCAGCTGCTGACTCGTCTGCATTCTAATGAATCAGGGCAATGGGGCTGTCAGGAGGCCATGGTGTGCTGTGGGCTCCTGTCCATCAGGAACTGCACTGAGACACCCCCATCCTATCTGTCAGCTCTTCCAGTCCTGGGTCTTCCTGGAGCCAAAACTAACACACGGCTGAGGGCTCGGAGCAGATGGAAGGTGCTGTGGGAATGAAGATTGGTGCTGGGAGCAGAAAGAAAGTCTTGAGAGCTGTTGGTACAAAATAGCTTCTCCAGGCTCTGTGTGTGTCACAGCTAGGGCTCTGGGCTCACGGCCACCTGTTGACCTGGGCACGTCTGTCCTCTTCTAGGGACATCGGTGTCTCAGTTAATGATCGACATAGGGGAGAGTCGGCTCAAGGTTTTGAAGCAGAATGTTGAGGATTGCCTGGATTTACTGGACCCGAGTGAGGTGCCAGCCGTAGGGGAGAGGCTCCCTGTCACCAACTGGGAGGCAGAGCGCAAGAGAGAGGTCAGTCCTGGCTGACAGCCTGTCCTGGCTGTGCCTGTGTCCAGAGGGGCGATGGTAGGGCTCTTCTCGCAGAAGAAAGAGGTAAATCCTTCGACTTTGGGAGGGAAGGACTCAGTGCAGGAGGGGTTTTGAGGGGGCTCTTGCTGTGGCATGCAGGCTTTTGGCATTTCTTGGGATAGTGCTGCACCGCGTTGGGTTCCCGAGCTCTCCTGGGATGCTCAGACCTAAGAGCTAAAATCAGCTCTTCCAGGCTCTCTCTCCTGGTCTGGGGAAGAGCTGCTGGTCTCCCCTGTGACGCGGGGAGCCCCAGGGATGGGTCAGCGTGCCGGGCTGCCTGGACTCCCTGTCCCTCTGTCTGTGGAATAGAAGCCGGCTAATAATTCTCTTTTCAGCTGCGGAAGGACGTCTTCACAGTGCCAGCCAACTTCCTGGTGATCGGCCCGGAGGAGAAGGCGGCAATTCGTGATGCCTGCCTGGCAGGTCGGTGCCACAGCCATACCTCCAGGACACAGACTGTGCACAGCAGTCTGCAAAGCCTGGGCTGGCGCTCTGCCCGAGCTCCTTGCGGACCTGGGTTTGAGAGTCAGAGGTCCCTGCGGATTAGCAGGCTCCCCACTGGCTGTAGCTCCCCAGGAGCAGGCCTCTGCCTGATGCTCTCTCCACCCCCATCCCTCATGAGCATCCTGCACCATCCGGGTCTGCCTCTCAGGGGTTGCTCTGGAATGGGGGCATGGCTTGCCTTGACTGCACGGCTGCACTGTCCAGAGATGTTGATCGATGTGGTGTGGGACGGTGACTGGCCCTTGACAGACGCTGCTAGAATGAGATGCTGCCTCTAGCCAGGGGATCCGCGAACCCTGTAATCTTCCCCAGTGGAGACCGGGGGGACTGCAGTGGAGCTTTGCCCTGATGGATACCTGTGGTTCTGAGTGGGGGGCTTTAGGGTGCTCTCAGGGATCGAGCTGAGTCAGCGAGTGTGACGGCAACCCCCTTTTCCTGCAGGAGCTCCTCACACCAGTCCTGGGAGCAGGCACCTTGACAGAGACCTGGATGACTGTAGTGTAGTGTCATGCCCCAGTGGTGAGTACAGGATCCTGAGCCAGTGGCCCGTTCCTTGCTGAAGCCTTGAGCTTGGCCTGCAGTCTCCGATCTGTAGGGCTGCTGTCTGATTTCATTCTCGCTTTTGGCAGAGCCCGGCACAATGTCCCGAAGTTTGGACGTATCCCTGGAGAATCCCTGGAACAAGCTTCAGTCCATGTCCGTGACCCTGTCGTCCTCCTTGGAAGGTGAGTGCACAGGTTGCCCTGCAGCATCTCCTGTTGCCAGTGGAGCATCTTCCCTTCTCTCTCTGTGTGTGCACACCCTGCACACCTTACACCTTCTGGAGATTTGCGTGCACACACACGCAGCTTGTAAGCCTTGTTACCCCCATCACACTTGATATTGCACACTCCCTTTGCATACACAGTTCTTAAAATGTGGCCCATGCTGTGTGTGCGGGCAGGGGATGGGGATGGTTTTCAGGAAGGTGCAGCCTGGATCTCTTTGATACATTCAGGTGTGTGTGTGTGTGTGTGTGTGTCTGATTGCATTTGCCAGTCCACCCATCTGCGTGCACCAAGGGTGATAAACCTTATCTCCCCCCATAAATGGCTGATTTGCCCTTACACAATATTGGTGGTACCTGTATCGTGGTAGTGCCTAGGGGCCATCGGAGATCAGCCCCGCATTGTACTAGGTGCTATAGAGACACAGAGTAATAGACAGCCCCTGTCTTGAAGCCCTAAACAGACAAGACAGAGACAGGCTGGGGGATGGAGGATAACGGGCAGTGTGAACAATGGGATCAGTGACAGAGGCTGTAGTAGTGCCACCACTTGGGTTTGTTTTTTAATGTTCTGGGAGGGGTTGTGTTGGGATGGGATCAGCTAACTGGAAAAACACCAGAAGGGAGAGGGGATGTGAAGGGGGTCGGACAGGGCAGGGCAGCGTGAACGGCAGAGAGAGACTCTGTGAGGGAGGGTGTTGGCGCAAATGGCCAGTCAGCACGGAGGAGAGAATGCCCAGTAGAACGGGGATAAGACACTTGGAGGACACCTCTGGTAGCCAAGGGTTGCTGTAGCAGAACCAACGAAGAGTCCTTGTGGCACTTTAGAGACTAACAAATTTATTTGGTAATAAGCTTTTGTGGGCTAGAACCCACTTCATCAGATGCATGAAGTGGAAAATATAATAGCAAGTGTGTATATATATACAGTATTTGGAAAAGATGGGAGTTGCCTCACCAAAGAGGAGAAGGGGGGTCAGTCTAATGAGACAATTCAATTAACAGTAGAATACCAAGGGAGGAAAGTAGTAATGAGGTTGGCCCATTTCAAACAGTTGTCAAGAAGATGTGGGTAACAGCAGGGGGAAATTAGTTTTTGTAACGACACATCCCCTCCCAGTCTTTATTCAGGCCTAACCTTCACCTGCCGTCTTTGCTCTCCTTGGCCTCTGTGGATAGTTCTGCTTTGGAATTGTCCTTCCCAGCCCCAGGCAGGTGGGACAGGCTCTGCCCATGCTGCTGTCTCCTGCCCTCTTCCACGGAGAAAGTTGTGTTTTGTTCTCTTTTCTCAGAGAAGTCCGTTATCCAGCCCAGCCTGCCAAGTACACAAGAGGCCCAGCTGGCCAGCTCTGCCGAGGTGGCGGCCATCACACAGCCTGACAGTAACACCCCAGATTTCTTGGAGCCTTCCAGCCAGCAGTCCCCTTGTAGCTTATCCCAGGATGAACCAGTGGAGACTGTATCCCCATCACTGCTGTCCTACAGCAGTACATGTGCCCCAGGGGCTGCCAGTCAAGGAACAGCGGCTGCCACGTTCCAGAGGGCACCAGATGTGGACAGACACCCTGATGCCAGCCATGACATCCCCTGCGGCCAGCCGTCTGGGGCTTTCCAAACCAGTCTCTGCCCTTTCTGTCCTGCTCTTCCTGCTGTGGGCAGCATCAACAGCAGAGCAGCACCCCCTGCAAATGGAGGGCAGGCTGATCGTGGTGGTGTGGCTTCCCTCCCAGATATGGGGAACAGTGGTCTGACAAGCTCTGAATGGGACCCAGAGTTGGGGAGTGGAGCTGGGGGGAAAGCGCTGTCCAAGAGCAGGCAGCACAGGGTGACTAAGAGAAGGCTGCTGGTGGATGACAGTAAGGCCCATCGGAGAGCACAGAGGAGACCTCCGCATGTGGATGTGCCCTTGGGGGACAAGCACTGCGCGGACACAACCGGAGTGGGCCAGAACCCAGGTCTGGAGTTGGTGAGTGCTCAGAGAGCCAAGAAGAGCAGGCGGGAGCAGGCCGGGCCAGCTCAGGAGCCCGCGCTGCCTGGGGACCTGGAGGAAATGCCAGGAACGGGGAATGAATCGGCTGTGTCCGGACCAAGCCAGCACAGAGCCCAGCACCAGGTAAAGATTCCCAGGCTCATTGTCACTTCTTAGCTTCTCTTAGTGTCCCACAGTCTCCTGTCTCCAGCCCCAAGGCCCTGCATTGTAGCCACCTGCCGTCCAGCTGAGAAGGGCTCCCTGTGAAGGCTGTCTACCTCTCCCTGGGCCTGAGAGTACAGAGAACACAGTCCCACACTTGCTCCAAACCATCTCCTGGGCTCTCAGATGGGGACGGGGCCCTAAACAACCGAGGAAATCCTCCAGCTCTGCGAGTAACCCTGTAACGCCAAAGAGGCCCTGCCATGCTGCGTGTGCTGAGTTAGGCTCAGTGTTACAGCACAAGGCCTCCTCTTTGGAGGGGATCGGTCATGGTTTCAGGGGACCTCTCCGGAAGGTTGGTTTCTGTTTCAGGAGGCTTCCACTCCAGGGCTATGCCAGGTACTCAAGGTAACTCAAATTTCCAAGGGAATCCTCTGCTCCTGCCCGCTGGCTTCCCCTGGGGACATCTAGTGCCGTGGTTCCACGGGGTAAATGAACATGAAAGCAGCTTCTCTGAGCCAGGAGAGCTGGTGGGGGAGGAAGCTCTGTCCAGAGCATCACATGAGCTGGGGATATTTTTCAGCTGTCATGTTTAATAGAGATTGAGCTGAATTGTTTTCCTTCCTGCCAGAAGTATGTGAAAACAACCCCGTTTCAATACACCTACACGGCACCAACGCCGGATCTCTGTGCCCGAGTGAGCTCCACCAGGTCAGTGCGGTGCATGGGTCTCCCAGACAGGGCATACCCCGGCTAAGTGAGCTTCTCAGATTCCCTTTGCACCTCATTTCAAACGAGAGCAAAAATAAACTCACCCCATAAGCTGCTGTGCGTCCTGTCCAAAGCAGCCGGCAGGGCTCCAGAGACCCTATTGCTGGAGGAGAGAGCTGCACTGGTCCCCCTTAGATTTCACTCCCATCCGCCAGCTCCCTCTGACAACAGCTTGGGCCGCAGTGCCGTGCTGCCGTCAGGGAGCTGCATTTGCATAGCTTGTGGATCTCGGACACTGCTGTGGACTGGGTCCCCATTGCTCTCAAACCAAGCCAGTGTGGTTCACGCTGTAATACAGAGATTGACTCATGCCACTCTCCCCTCCCGCCTGTGAGTGTGAGTTCGGCAGTGCTCGCCTGTGAGGGCTCTGACCCATGTCACCTCTCGGAAAACACTAATCACACTTGATCTGGCTCTTCATTACACAGCTTAATTCCTCCCACCTGCAGTGTTCCCCTGCCCACTGGTTCCCTTCCACCCTGGACACACTGTCAGTACCTTGTTCCCTTCTCCCCTCACTGGCAGACCCAGCTCCTGTAATGGCAGCCAGGCTGACTTAGTCCTTGGTAATGAGCGCTTGCACTCTTGTCAGAGCAACTGCAGAGAAGTCGCAGCACCATGTGACCAGCCACTTCTTTGGGGTCCCCAGTCATTGCTGTGTGGAGCACAGCTGGGGCACAGCTGCTCTGGGGTCTCATTCAGAGGCTCCTTTGTTCTGGATAGCGGCCGAGCCCTGCGGTAGCTAGGCCCTGCAGGTGCAGAGTGGCCGTCCCGTTCTCACTTGCGCTCGTGCTTTGGTTGACAGGATCTCGAAGGCGATGCTGCGGTGGGCCTGCTGGGTGATCACCAAACCTGAGCAGCCCTGAGTGAAGACCCTGGTGGAGTTCCGAAGTGTGGTACATAAGTTCTCCCGTTCTTGGTCACGGCTTACCCAAAGGGAAGAGCGTGGAAAGGGGCAACTCAATGTCCATGCAGAGCAGGCTCTCTGGGGCCAAAAGGAAGGTCCGTTGGCGCTCAAGTTACCCGAAAGGCACTGCCCAGCCTCTTCGAATAGCTGCTGTGCCGTATGCTAGGAGTCCCCTGCCACAGTGGGACCAGCTGAAGGGCTGTGCCTGCTGCACGGAAGCAGCATGCATGACCCTTCGTTGGCACGGTGTGACACACAACTGTGGTTGAGGGGCAACTGGGTTTTTTCCTGGGCTGGTGTAGGGAACGTCGGGTAGACACAAGACATCCTGGCAGCTGGATACCTTCCTGTGGGATAGTCTGCTCTCCCTTCTCCCTACAGTCACCCCTTCAGCATGTTAAACCCCAGCTGGAAAGCAGTGCCCTTCAGCGCGCTGCCTGTCCTGCACATCAGCCTGGTCAGTTGTTTGTCGAGGAATGTAACGAGCGGGGATAGGAGCAGGATCTACCACAGAGCACCTGTGAACAAGGGGCTTGCTACATCTTCTTACAACCTGCAACATCCCTTACCTGGGCTAATGCCCCAGACCACCCGCAGCCCTAGGCTCCAGCCAGAGGAGTTCCCATGTGGTAACAGAGGTTCCTTATCTGCAGCAGTGCACCGTTCTAACAATTGCAACTCGAGTCAGTGCAGTAGTTTGGTCTTTTAATGCTTAGTTTGATTAGGTTCCTGCTCCGTTTGTTACAAAATATTTCACATGGTTTATGCTTTGGAAATGAAAAATAAAAGGCCTATTTTTAAATACACGGCTCTGATAAATATCTTCATCCCTCCTCACAAATGTCAGGTGCAGCAAGGGACATGCTGCAGAGCTGGAGGGGGAGAAAAGGGACCTCTGTGCAGAATACAAATGCAGTGCCCTTCACTCTGCTTTGTGCTGGTGGAGGCCAGGGATTGTCTGTCAGAGGAGTGGGAACAGTTCTGTGTGTGAAATAGCAGGGCTAAGGGAAGTTCTGTTGCCTCAGGATAGTGTTCCCAAAAGGGGGAGGGATGTGCAGAGGGAATGCCCCAGCCCCCAGCTGGAGCTCTGGTTTCAGCCCCCAGCTGGCTACAGCACTGGACTTGGCAGCAGCCCTGACTGCCAGCCCTAGTTTCACCCCGAGCTCTGACCATGGCTGTGCTCCTGACCGTGGCCCTGGGGACAACATGGGGGAAGGGGGGACTGATGTAAACAGTTTGGGGACCCTGCCTTAGGCTGTGAGCCTGGCGCCAGAATCACTTGTATTTTTGGCAGCAGAATTTTGCTCCAGACTCTATTTCAGTTAAATAAATTCCAGCCCTTGTGCTGGTGAGACAAACCTTCGCCAAGACCCGAACATGACGCGTGTAAAGGTTGCAGCCAGCCTGAGCCAAGAGCAGGATGAGTCCGACCAGCTCCATTCTGTGCAGCAGGCTGATGACATCAAAGCCTCCCCCAAGCTTCAACTGAACTATTTCCCAGCAGCTCATCTTAGCAAACTCCGAGATCCTGGGCATACCCACCCCCAGCCCCACGCCTTGTCCAGCTGCCTAAACCTGCTGCTGCTTCAGAGCAGGTGCTGTTTCAGTACCCAGTTCTGCTGCGCACTGAAACGATGGGCACCTAAATAAATGCACCAGCAGGAGAAACACCACAGGGAGCTGCACTGCTTGGATGAGTCATGTTCACATTTTAATCAAACCCTCCAGATTGGTTTTTTTCAATGACCGAGCGGTGCCACAGAATTTCCAGCCTGCCAGGGTGGAGTGGCGCAGAATGCAGGGCCAGAGCACAGGGCCAGCCTTCAGCCCAAACTCCTGTTGCTGGAAGTGGAGGATCTGCTTGAGTAAGAACAGCAGGATTGTGCAGACAGGTTAAATCAAGCTGACAGCATGCACCCAGACTAATGGTTGGAGGGGAGCGACCTGTTCTGGCCCCCAGAAGAGGCAGATTGCTCTATATTGAGTAGGTTTGGTGTGAGTGCCATGCCCTGCCTGAAAGCCACCTCTCAGTATTGTGCAACCCTGTCGACCGGGGCTGTACAATGCAAGGCACGTTCCCATGCATGGCGCAAACACACGCCACTGGCCCATGTCGGCTATTGCTGCATACTTAATAGCTGTGCATGCATCCACAGAGCCAGATGCTCAAGGAAAAGTTTAGGCTGGTGGCATCTCGGTTTTAGCCAGCTGGAGCTTGTGTGAAGCCAGCTGTGCGCAGTATGAGGAGCAGAGGGGAGTGGGAGCTGGAAAGGGGTCCCCTTGTAGATGGTTCGGGAAGTGTGAGCTGCCCCCCGCTACAGCGGGGCCAGGCTCTGGTCTGTCCCCGTTTCTGTAGGAAGCACTGATGTTCTACACCTGGGAGCGCTAAGGGATGGGGAACAGGCTGGGGGCCTCTTCCCCCATTTCCCCGCTGCCTGCGCCATGGTGCCCCACACTGCACAGGTGCTTGAGCTGCTGTTGCAAATCATAACCCTTCCGCTTGCACTCGGTCGCAGTGTTTTATTGGAACTGACAGCAGGCTGCAGCCCCCCCACTAGCTCAGCGTCCCTGGGGGGCTGCTGGCAGGCCTGGAGCCGCTGCTCTTTGGTGGATGGCTGTTCTGTGCGTTTTCAACCGGTCGTTCCGTGGCTTGAGGCCGCTCCCCCTGCGGTTCGGCTGTGGCCCTGGGCTCGTCCTGTGGCAGAGTGTCTGGTGAAGGGGCCACAAACAAGGCATTAGCGGGTCAAAAGGAGGAAGGGAGGGGCCTGACTGGCTGCTTTAGCCTCTGTGCACCTGTCCCCATAGGGCCAGATTCTCCCCCTTTACACCAGTGTAACCACTGGCCTCAGGGTGGCCACTCCCACCTTACTTTAGCAGGGATGAGAGCAGGATCAGGCCCAGGGCAGCAGGCAGGTGTAGGGCAGAGGAATGGACCGGCCTTGGGGAGAGGCCAGGCAACCACCACCCCTTTTTGCACCAGCAGGAGGTGATGGGGCAAAGCCAAAGGGGAAAGGGCTCTGAGATGGTGCGGGTGCCTTGCCTTGTGCCCATGCCGTGGGGCTGCCCATCCTTACCCTGCCATGCTGCCAGGGCGCTGGGCAGGCTGCTCCCTGCCACATCCACCATGGAGTTGGGTTTAGGCTTCCGTTTCAGGACCGGCGAGCGCTGCAGGCGCAGGGGGAGTTTTACACCTGCAGGAAACACAAGCAGTGTAACGTGACCAGCTCGGGGGAGGGCAGGGAGGTCTACTGGCAGGGAACAGGGTTTGGGCAGGAGCCTGGGCCACCTCTGTTCGTGGTGTCTCAGCACCAACATCGACAGCGCTAGAGCAGTTTGAAGATGGCTCTGGCCCCGTCTTGGAGCTCCCGGGCAGGGCCCGGCGGGCTTTGGCGGATGCATACATGGAACCCATGTGCCTAACCAGGCGATAGCTCTTAAAGCGTCCCTCTTGGGGGGAAGGTAGGTGTGAGCTGTGTCTGGTTCATTGCTGATAGGCAGGTTAAGCATTCCACATCCAGAAGTTTCTGGACTTGCGGGGTGGTAGTTTTGGGTCTGCTCCACTAGGGTCCCTGTTGCTGGGGTCAGACTCCAGGAGGGTGAGCGGTCAGGATAGCTGCTTTGCAGAAGGCCATGGGCTCTGGGGCAGTTGGGAGAAGTGGAGCCCAGGAGCAGGAAGCCGGCTGGTGGCCCAAAGGCTGAAGCATTTTGCAGCAAGTTAGTGCTATTGTGAACCCTTGCACAGGGAAGCCTGGGCAAGGCAAATTCTAGCCAGAGGAAAATCACTTCTTTGAATTGTGCGCTTTGAATGTCGTTTTTTAGTCAAACTGTTCTAGTTAAAGAATAGCAGCCGTGTTAGTCTCTATCCGTAAAGAAAACGAAGAATACTTGTAGCACCTGAGAGACTAACCAGTTTATTTCTGGATGCATCTGATGAAGTGGGCTATAGCCCACGAAAGCTTACGCTGAAATAAACTGGTTAGTCTCTCAAGTGCTACAAGTATTCTTTGTTTTCTGTTCTAGTTAACTTGTCTCAGCTAGTCTGAGTCACCAACTGTTTGTTACAGGTGATAATGGGGAACGAGCCATTTCTAGTTTTAGTCTGTTTTGTATTTGCTTGCAACAGGGTTTTCTTTCCAGCTAGACAAGTAATCAGTCAGCTGACTGGCTAGCACTGATTTCAGCAGAGGAAGAGGCTGCCTGGATTCCAACAGAAGATTCCTACAAGCGAGGGGAGGGAAGATGATGTTTTAGACCCAGGGATTTCAAACTCGTATCACCAGGAGAGTCACGTGAGGACTAGTACGTTGATCCGAGGGCTGCATCACTGACCCCCCGGCCCCGACCCCACTCCCCCTGGCCCCACCCCACTCCTTCCATGCGGCCCCGCCTCTTCCTCATCCCCATTCCAACCTCTTCCCCAAATCCCTACCCTGCCCGGCCTCTCCGTGCTTCTCCCCCCTCCCTCCTGGAAAGTGCTAAGCACCGCCAAACAGCTGTTTGGTGGCAGGAAGTGCCTGGAGGTAGGCAGAGGAGCAGGCACAGGGCACACTGTGGGGAGGGGAGCTTGGTGGGCTGAAGGAAATAACTCCAGGGACCGCATGTTTGACACCCGTTTTAGACTCAGCAGACTGTCTAGATTTGGTGACCAAAGACTCTGAGACTTAGGTGAATAAAACCTAGGCTTTTCGGAACGTTCAGCTTCTTCTCACTGGATTTCTGTGGGGACTGAACTGTTCAGAGTTTAATTTTTCTTCGTGTTTATGTAGAACCGTGGTTGTCAAACTGGGATGCACACACCCCAGGGGGCGCCAGGCGCCACAGCCAGGGGAATTAGTCTGGGCACCTGTATGGCTTCTGGGCCAAGGGAGGCGGTACTGTGATATATGTACAAAATCTCTCTCTCTCTCTCTCAAATGTGGGGAACAGTTTTGTCAGGTCAGTCTGTCTTAGCTGAGCCCTATAGGTTCATGGCTGTGAACTTCTTGTTTGCTGAGTGGTTGAAATGTGTGAAAGAAATCAAGTGGGGTGTGTGTGCACATGTCTGTGTGTGTTTTTCTTCCTTTCTGTTAATGCATAAAAGGATGCTCTCTGCAAGAATAAAGGGCCTTGTATTGTTAGGGATGCGTGGGGAGAAAGCTGGCTTTCTTAGCTAGTGTTGCTCTTTCAGGCAGGTTCTAGTGTCAGCAGCAATTGTTCTATCCAGAGAGCAGAAGGTTTCTTTTCTAGGATTTGTTGGCCCATAATTAAGAGTGAAGTGAATTTTATGACTGTAGATGAATTCAAAGACACCTCTTCAAAGATGCCTCCGGGTCATTCTCTCCCCCCCGCCCCCCCCAAAAAAAAAAGCCTTCAGGGTATTGGCTTGTGGCACGATTGTTTGGAACTGTTCTTAAATTACCTGCCTTTACAACTTCCCTGACTGACTTCTAAGTCAGTGGTCTGCGCAGCCGAAGGAGCTGGGCACCGCGGCAGCCAGAGGATCCAAGGGGACAGTCAGGGAGCAGGAGGAGGGTTGGATGAGTCGGGAGTTCTCGGCGGGAGGGTTGTCAGGGGGTGGGAAGTGGGAGGGAGTGGATGGGGGGGCAGGGCTAGGGCGGGGCTTCCTCCCCCGTCCCCATGGGGGTGCATGCTCAAAAATTTTTTACTGATAGGGTGCACAGTCAAAAAGGTTGGGAGACCCCTGATCTAGAGCATCCCTGACAGGGGTTTGTCCAGCCTGCGCGGAAAAATCTCCACCACCTCCCTGGGCAGTTGATCCTGGTGCTCGACCACCCCGACAGAATGTCCCTGCCTTTGCTGCAATTTAAGCCACTGATTCTTGTCCTGTCCTCAGGTAGGGAGCCGGGGCCTGCATGCCATGGACACACCCGTGCCGGGAGGAGCCTGGGCCCCTGGGAGCTCCCCACACTCACTCTCCAGCGCGGCCGTGCAGCCCTGCTCCCTGAGCTGTTCTTCGTGAACGGAGACGGCGCGCCTGGTGGCCACGGTTTTCAGACGCAGCTTGGGTTCCAGGCGGGTGTCTGAAAAGAGGAGGAGACGCTTGTAACAGAGGAGCCTGCTAGGTCACTGCTGCTGCCCGTCCGCCCGTGGACGGATTTGCTGCCTGGGTCATGCCAACATGGCATCCTGGCCTGCCTTGTGCTGTGCTGCATGAACAAGCCACGCCGGGCGGAGTGGGAGCAATTAGGGGACCTGCCCAGCCAAGCCATTTAAAGCGGAACTGAATCCAGTGGCAAGTGAGGCCTGTCTGGGACGGATGCAAAGGGAGAAGCAGCCAGGACACAGCCCTGAGCCACCCTGCTGCCAGCCAGCCCATGCACCCTGCGAAAGGATTTGGGATACCCCCGCTGGCCACAAGTGGCTCTAATCTACACCTACAGCCAGGGCCTGAGCCCAGCTCTGCTGCCTGCAGGGCCCAGCAGCTTTTCTACACACACGACTGGCCCGTGGTCAGTCAGGTTTCAGGTTAATTTACCTAACTTCCCTTAACAGGAGTAGACGTGGCCACCCAGGGGCTTGCCCTGTATCCAGCGTTACTGCAACCAGTGCCAGCACTGTGCGTGGGCAGGGCCTACAAGAAGGGGTTGCTGCTTTTGACGTCCGTGGTCCCTGCGCGTAGAGCTGGAGTCTATTCAGACTTGTACAGCTCCAGGACGGTTCACCAGCAGCCACTCCGTTAGCCCTTCGCCGAGACACTGCTGGTCAATGGGACTTGCCGGGGTATCGCGAGGGGACGCAGAGCGACCTGGACTCTGCTCCCAGGCTGCAGCTGATGGGCCAGCGGTCACCAAACCCATCATTCTCCTTATTAACCGAGCACCCGGGGCCTTGGAGCCGCTGCCAAGCCAAACCCAGAGCAGCACTGAACTCCCGTGTGTCACCGCTGAGGAAAGAGGCGTGGGCTGGTTGAGCGTTTCTGGCTGAGGAGGCCGGGGAAGGTTAAAACTGTAGGTCACCAGAGCTGCCTAGCTCAGGGGTGGGAACAATCGGCCCGCGTGAGCCACAGAGCAAAGCTGCCCTGCCCCAAGGAGAGAGACAGCCAGGGGGATGGGCGACTGCTTTTCTCAGCCTCACTGCCATTGCTCGAGGTGGTGGTTCTCCAGGCTGTCTCTGCATTGGGGGGGTTATTGCTCCAGGGCATAGCCAGGCAAGGGGAATAAGCAGCCTATGGCACTGTTAGAGTGGCAGGGGGGGCAGTGGGGGTAGGGGCAGGGCCAGGGAGAAATCTGGCCCCTTTTAGTCCCACGGCTCTGTCCTTGGCCTGGCACAAGCCAGAGAACCAGCCACAGCCCAGGGGATGGGGTGCAGGAAAAGAGGTGTACTCAGTCCTAGCCTCTTGGCAGGTCAATGGGAGAAGAGAACCGTGACACGAGGAATGTGGATCCAATTGGGTGGTGATGCAACTCCCATGGACACGCCAAGGGAAGCATTTACAGGGGCCATTATTGCTGGAAAGCCATTGACTTGCCCTGCTGGACCCAGAGCAGTGACTATTACCTGCCTGCTGGAAGCACTGGCTGAAAGCAGAGCAGGATGGGCCACGGACCCCCTGTGAGGCCCAGGCGCAAGGGAGCCAGGGACCAGCTGACCCAGGCCCCTCTCTCCTCCCCAAACGCACCCAGCACTCCTGCTCCTTTGGGTGTGGGCTTCCCCTGGGGCGCTGCAGACCTGCTCCGCCCTCTCTCAGTCTGACCGCGTGCCCCAGCCCCTGCCGGCCTCTTCCTGACGGCTGCTGGACGCGGCTGGGGGGCCGTGCGCTGCCATCTCGCTTCGTGTTCCCCCATGAGCGGGAGTGGAGCCGGAGGTATCCTGAACCGGACCTGCGGCAGGGCACCACCCTGGGGAGCCCTCAGTTCTGCGCTGCTCAGGGGTGGGAACTCTGGGAAACCCTCCTCCGGGGTCTAGAACCCCGAGAGCTAGAACTCAGACACTAGAACCCCGGACTGTTGAATTCACCCCCACAGCTGTCCAAGGGCTTGTTCCTCCCACGCTGCCCCGGGCTCTGCTTTAGCGCAGGCCTCAGCCTGCAGCACGGGCAGGACACGGGGAAATCCCAGGAGAGCGCTACCTGCTCTGGCACCCCAGCCAGCTCCTACTCCCTGAACTTCTTGACTCGGGTCCTCAACGCCTGCAAAATTAGATTTGTCACTGAGCCCCTCCCGTCCACCCCCGACCCCTCTGCTTCCCCACCGCCCCGGCCTGTACCTGCAGCAATCACATCGACGCCGTCCCTGCTGGCGCCTGCATTGCTAGTTCTCCTTGGTGCAGGGGCCGGCGTGCTCCTCGCGGGCCGGGGCAAGCTGCTGCTCCAGCTCTCGCGGACCTGCTGCTCCGTGGGGCTGCTCTGCTCTTGAACGACAAAGGAGCGCCTGGGGGAAGAATGGAGTTCAGAACCCTTGCCCCTGAGCTCGGCATTCAGCTGCTTCCCTAGGGCCTTCCAGGAGAGCCGCACGTCGCTGGGCCCACGGCTAGGCTCGGCTGCAGTTCGGCCTGCTGCGTCAGCAGGGCCGCTTCGCGCAGGCGGGTCTGAATGGGAAAGCAAGGGAAAGACGTAAGTTGGCCCCAATCCTGGCTCAGTGGGTCAGCAGAGAGAGGCAGGCGCTGCTTTTCACGCCCTGGCTGTAGGACAGGCTGTCATCCCAGTAATACAGATTCAAAGCACTGCCCCGGAGCCCCAGCGGGCGGAATACACCCCTCCAGGAGGAGCCTGGGGGCGAGACAGCCCCAGCCAGCCTGCAGGAACCAGTGCGGGATTCTTCCCGAGGGCTGACGGGAGACTCGGCCCTCTCGAGCCACTGGAAAGCACAGCTCCCTTTCCAGCACCCAGTCACCATTGACCGTCATGACCCTGGCCTGCTGGCATAGCCCCTGCTCTGCCCAGTGTGAGGGCAGCACACGCTCCATGCCCGGGGCCCAGCACAGGCACACGCCACAGGGCGTGGCCTGGGCCCAGTCCTGCCCGCACACCCCCACTGACGTCTCACGGGCCCATTCGACAAAGGCCCTGTTCTTGAACCTCTCTTCACGGGGAGGAGAGGTGTCAATATTGTGGCCGCTAGTGGTGGGTGAAATGGCCTTCCTGGGTTTCATGCACCATCAGTACAGCCAGGTTGGTCTGGGAGGTGGGGCAGGCGTTCCCATGAGACGGGCATCAACCCTGCGCCACAAGCAAAGTGCCCTGGCCTGGGGCGATCAGCCCACAAATGTGTCTGGGCATGTCCTGTAAAGCTGGGCTGCACCCCACCTATGGCCCCATGGGGCATGGCTGGGAAGGGCCAATGGGGGGCCCTGTCTTCCAAAGGGTGGCTTTACCCTCTGCCCCCACCCTCAGCCATGGGAGCTGTGGGTACAGGCCCAGGGAGCTGTGAATGACAAGAGCAGGGGGGCTGAACTTCCTGCCTGTCCCGGCAGAGCAGGTCACATTGTGCCCAAGGACCCCCCGCATCCCCCCGTCTGGTGCCCACAGGAACGGCTGGCACTGAGTGTGCTGCCCCTGCTTGGCCCACACAGCCTGTGCCCATGAAGGCGCCGTCGAGGGCAGCCCTACCTGTGGACATGGAGTGTGTGCGAGATTTCAGGACGAGGGGCGGGGAGCTTGCTGAGCTGTCCATGATGTCTCCTGGAAACGCAAACATCGGCAGTCAGGGAGCAGCACTGAAAGCTCTGGGGACCCCCCCCACAGCGGATCCTCTCCCCCCACGTAGGGCTGAGCCCAAGGAAGGAGTGTGAAGCCGCTGGGCTGAAAGCAACTGACTGCCCTGCGCTCGAAATGGCCCCCCCACCCCGGCGCCCCGCAGCCAGCTGGCTGTTTATAGGTACGATGTGAGGGTCCCTTTGCTGCCAGCCCTGCAGGCTCCCCTGGCTTGAGCGTAGGGGTTGCCAAGCCGCCAGGTTTGGGCTGGAGTCTCCCAGAATCGGCCGTGACCTCCCGGTGACGATGGAAAGCCAGCCGGGAGATTCGCACAGGATACGCTAAGAAAATGACGTGGGGGCGGGGGGAATCTCCTGGAATAGCTTCAGCTTCAGCCAGAGATGGCTGCCCTAGATGTGAGCCAAGATGTGAGCGCTTGCCTCTCCCACATTGTTCCCGGTAATAAAGCTCCTGCAGTGCCCCCACTCCTCGGAGGGACACACTACACCCCTCCTTGGTCTTCAGCCTGGACCTCTACAGGAATCGCCTACAGAGCTGACCCCTCTGGACCCCGCCTGCTTCTGTGCTGGGACTGGAGAGCACAGCGTGACGGCAAAGCTGGCGCGAGTAGCACTTACAGACGGGCTCCCCCACATTTCATCTCTGCGGCTCTGCTGTGCAGCTCCCCACGGCGCTAGCGTGGGCAGCCACTGCTGTTGGAAGCACCATGCTTGCTTAGAGGAGCTCTACCCAATGCAGGGACTACCCCACCAGTGCCTCCTGGGTGCCAAAACCTATCTTAGCACCACTCCCCCCGCCTCCCCCCGCCCCAGCATAGCAGTGACTGGCGCAAGGGAGGGCTACTTTAAGGACAAAATCCCAGTGCAGACCAGGTCAGTGGGATGCTCAGGAATGAATGATGGGGCTGGCCCTAGGATAGTCAACTGGCCAAGACCTCGCACTGCCAGGCAAGGCAATAATGGCCGCTCTTCCCTAGTGAGGGAAAGGCTACTTGCATATGTTCTTCATGGGTGGCTCTTTGCGGAGTCCTTAGCATCAATCTGCACCAACCCTTATCAGAGACTGCCCTGGCCCTGACACCTTCTCTGGGCTCCTATAGCCTTGGCCTTAGACCCAGCTACCCCGAAGAAGACTGGTAAGAGGTAGGCTGCGTCCGATGTCACTTACCATCTGAACCAGCCTTTTTGATCTCTCCGTCTTTACTCTGCAAAACAAATGGAAAGAACCATCACGGGCAGATCCTCCTGCTAAAACATGCCCTCCCTCTGATACTGCCAACGGGGGGCTGAACTACAGGGAGGAAACGAAGAACGGGACAGGTGAGGCTGACCGGGATTGGAATCCCCCATGGCTGTACCAAAGACTTCCTGGACACAACACCAGTTGGGACATTTCCAACTAAATTGGCCAAAGCATCAGCAGACCTGCCCGAGGAAACGATCCTGCCCGAGCCTGGGGACACAGCCCGGATGGGCCTGGGGGGATACTTTCCTGGCAGCTCATTTCCATGATCTTCACCTGAACTGTTGCTGGGACAGAAGCTAAACCCTCCACCCAGCCACGGCCTCCCCCGACTCCACTAAGTCCGGGTGTAGGCATTTGGCCCCTGCAGCCGAGCAAGCAGGAGGAGGCCACTTGCCAGGGAGCCCTGCTGGAGAGCTAGCTACAGTTGTGGCCATTGGCTCTCACATGCTTGCCCAGCAGTCTTCCCAGGCTTTCCTGCTGAGAATGGCCAGGCTCATCACCAGGGCTAGGGAAGTCAGGATCACCGCCACACCCACTGATGGCCACAGGCCTGACTGGCAGCGGCAGGAGAGCTCACCAGCTCTGGGCACTGGGCACACAGAAAGACTTGCCAGTCTTGCCAAGGCTGGTGATAATCATCTCTCAAGCCACCCAGACTCTGCAATGGGATTCCGTAACTTCCGCTCAGCATTGGCATCTAGGGCCTGGAGCGCTAGGACCACTAGGAGAGAGACCAACAGCTGGACTGCCCACTGTGCAAACCCTGGAATTATAGCAGCTCCAGGGGACTCCAGGCTGCTGCCTCCATGGGCCCAGACCGCACCCAAGATCCGCCCTGCTGAAGCATGGACAGGTCAGCGGCTCCCACTGGACGCTCAGCAGGCTTGGAAAACGTAACTATCATTGCAAAGTTCGGCCCTCCCAGCAAGGGACCAGGGCCAAGAGCTCACCCATGCTCCAGGGCTGCAGGGTGAGTAGCCCTGGTCTCGGCACTGCCTGGGGGAGATGGGGTCTGTAAATACAGAGCTTCTGGTTCAGAGCTAGCAGGGCAGGTTAAGGCCTGGGGCCAGAGTGCGAAGGTGTGAGCACCGAGAGGGTAAATGACCCATGAGGGAGGCCACTGGCTGGAACAGAGGCTGCCAGCTGTAAATGAAATAAAGCAACTGACGGGAGCAGCTCTCACAGCAAGGATGCTTCAGGGAATGTGCGTTTCTTTCGGGACAACATACCCTGAGCACCCGTCAGAGGGCTGGCTTGCAAGAGGTGCTGTGCACCCCAAGGGCACCATCCATGGATCAGGCCCTCAGTGGTGGAAGGGAGTACGGCAGAGCTAGTACAGGAGCGATTGCTGCATAGCCTGGCGAGTGCTCCCCAGAAGTGACGTCAGAGAGACATTGAGAACAGACTGGACCCACCAACTGGCAACCAGAGGAGGTGCTTGGCGCAAGGCACAGAGATGGGGGAAGTGCAACCATCAGAGTCACCTGACAGCCCATCAGTGATACCTGCTCACAATACTACTTGACTGAGGGTAGGGCCGAAACTGTGCCGAGGGATTGAGTGGGGCTAGAAACACAAGTAGGAAATAAAGAGGCCAGTCTGGGCCAGTGCAGTCCAACCCACAGTGAGCGGACAGGCTGATGCACCAAACGGGACAGCAGCCACAACCCAGGAGACCTGGCAGTCACTGTGGGTAGAGGCGCATCCCTGCTCCTTCCCCTTCCCGCCCACTGCCTAACAGTTGTTTGGCGGCACTTAGGACTTTCCGGGAGGAGAGGGGACGTGGCACACTCGGGGAGGGAGTGGTAAAGAGGCAGGACAGAGGCAGGGCCTGGGAGGAAGGGGGTGGAACTGGGGTGGGGTGAGGGGGTGCAGGGGCAGGGGCAGGGCCGGGGTGGGTCGAGCACCCACAGGGCAGAGGGGAAGTTGACGCCTATGGCTGAACCTGCATGTGATTGAGGCACTCAGCATGGCACCGGTAGCATTCATGCATGATCTCAACATGGCCATGGCTGTGCTGCCATATTAAAGAGGAAGCCAGTCACGGGAGGCAGTTAGCTAGCAGGACGACCTACTGTCGCTCTAAAGAGTCTCAGGAAAATCCTGGACACATACAGCAGTTAGACGAAGACGTGACACCACAGCAGGCAGGTCTAGATGGGCTCCAGGACAGAGATCTGACTAGTCACTTCTATCTGCTGGTCCTAGGCTGAGCAGACGTGTGTTTCCTAAGCATCATATGCAGAACACCACTCACCATTCTACACAAGGGTACCGGAGCACCTTCCAGGAGCACACTGAGCCCCAGGACTATGATCGGTCCCAGTCCGTTCACTCAGGCGCTGCCTGCGGCAGGTGCACCGTGGAGAGCCTTCTTTCAGTAGGGCTATTTTGATGTCAGATGTTGCTCGGTGTTTATGTTGGCAAAGACAGGGTTCAAGAAACATGGCTGGCACTGGAGCGGAAGGTGGGAAGGTTTGCGATGACCTTAGCTCCTGGGGGAGTTCTCGGCCCAGGCCCGAGAAAGTTCTGCCTCCCGCATAGAGAAGCTTCCCCCTTGTGGCAGAGAGTTCCACTGTGCCTGGAGCAGGGCTGTTGACTGTGACATCTTCATCCCACAATGCTGGCTGATATCCTGGGCATGGCCCACGTGAAGATGAGGACTGAAACCGCGAATCGGATTCTTTTCTCTATGGGAAGCCAGTGCAGAGAGCAGGCCAGACGTGAATCTGCCTCATGGAACCTGCACAAGATGCACTAATTCCTGCTGCTTGTGGGCAGTGTCAGACATGCTGCTGACTTGCCATTTGATGTGTATATTGGGGCAGCACCCACGGGTCTCCACTGGGATCACCATGCTGGAATCTGCACAAGCACACAGGGAGACACCCTCTCTGCTCAAAGACCTCATCGCAAAGAACTTACTCCCCCATGACTCTGCAGCGAGCAGCCCCAATCCATCCCCTACCGGGCTGTCCAACACGTACGTACTTGGTGGAAATGAGGAGCAGCAGTGCAGATGCTTAGTGAAGGGCATCTCTCGATTACAGAGGGAGGAAGGGAGAGTTGCTCCCACAATCCCCTGCCTTTCCCAGCAGAGTTTGAAATATTCATGGAAGAGGTGGGGAAAACGCATTAAGCATTCTGTGTATCTGAGCCAATGCGAGGCCGAGTCCCTGTCGCTCCCACAGCTCCTCTGCTCCTCCTCAGAGGATATTTCCTTTCCAAGGGGATGTCCACCCACTCTGCTCACAGAAGGCTTTCATTCACCTTTTGGTCTTGGCGCCCCTGGCCTTTCAAGATGACCCTGTAAACTGGCATCCTCCTTGTCAATATCAGCACATGGGGTTGCAGATTTTCAGGGGACAAAACTGCACCACAGCCTCTTAATTTGTTCCCACAGATCATAGAGTCATAGAATCATAGAATCTCAGGGTTGGAAGGGACCTCAGGAGGTATCTAGTCCAACCCCCTGCTCAAAGCAGGACCAACCCCCAACTAAATCATCCCAGCCAGGGCTTTGTCAAGCCAGACGTTATAAACCTCTAAAGAAGGAGATTCCACCACCTCCCTAAGTAACCCATGCCCATAACAAACCGCACACGTAAAAGGCAGCACTCAGCTATCCACCTGGATGGCTGCCATTAGCAACTGTGAAACACAGTTATTCACGCTTGCACAATGAGAGAATGTTGCTGAAAATCAGGGCAGCTGCATTACAACAAAGCATGATTCTGGAGTTCTAGCAGATTCTCAAACTGCCCCTCGATTCTGTAAATAAAGAGCCCACAGGAATTCTCCTCTAACAGGCCCTGCTTCAAGCCACATGTCACCTGACTCACCTGGAGCCGCTAGCCATGTATGTTAAACACAGGCATGACCCCCAGGCCTCTCAGTGCCAAATGGCAAAGGGCACAAGATACCATGACATTCACTGCCCAGCACAGTCATCAGACAGCTGTACCTAAAAGGTGTAAAGTCTTATACGCAGACTGGTAACCTGCGTCCTGAGAATCACTGTGCAATGTATGGACAGGCTGTGTACCAAGAGCTAGAGATGCATGCTGGGAATACATTCAGAAAGCCCAGCTTGCCTAGACAAAAGGAAGGGAGATTTACTTGTCTGACCAGCTTGATTGCAGAGACGATGAAAGGTGCATTTACATAGAAGGTAAACAAAGTGAGCAAGTGGGGAGCTGACTGCTTCATGACCATGACAGGGGCTAGAGTCTGCACCCCAAGAAGCCGTCCAGCTCTTGAAACAGAGACAATGGGGTAATAGGAGCAGGGGCAAAGGGATGTTCAAGTCATTCATCTCCTGAGGGAACAAAGAAAGGGGTACTTGGATTCTGTGAGGGCTGGGTCCTGGCTGGAAAAGCCCATCACAATGGAGACTGCTGAGAACTTGGGGTAAGGAAAAAACAATGTTAGACAAAGCTACATCTTACTGAATTCAGTTTTAGACCTAGAAAGCGTGTTGTTCCATTTTGTTTGTAACCCTTTGTTAGCTGGAAATCACGTCTCTGTTAACACACGTATTCGTTTGATTACAAGCCATCTCCAGGCTGAGTGTGTAACTCCAGATGAGCTCCCACGCTAGTCTGTGCACTGGCTCTTTGGAGGCAGTGAGGTGGGATTAGCTCTGTGAATGTGTGATGAAGCAGGGAGTTTTCTTGTTGCTTTCAATGCAGCCGGCATGGGACTCCGTTTCCCTATGTGGTGTTAGTTTAATGAGGTGGTGGGAGACGGCCAGCAAATGACCTGGACAATGGAGACCCAGCAACTAGTGACTGGGAGGTCCCACTCGGGAGTCACAGCCAGTGGTAAAACAATGGGCTGTGGAGAGAGGACCCCCGTGACCTGACCAGCTGGTTCCAGCCAGAGGGAAAACAACGGGCGGATGAGAGGAGGGGCAGGAGCAGGGAGGGGCCCAACAACAACAGACTCCATGGTGCTAGCTTGGTTGGGGCCATCGGGGCTCCCAGAGTCCCCTGTCCCTTTCCCGGCATGGAGCAGGGAGACAGTCCCACATCCAAGCCCATCTGCAGTGCAGAGGAGGCCCAGGCGGCCTGTTTACCTGGGACAGAAGACACTGGTGTGACGGAATAGAAATACTCTCAATGGCTCCTCTGACTGTTGTGGGAAGGTGTCCATACCTGAAGCTGCAACTTGACTCCAGGTGGGGGGGAAGAGGTCACCTGACCTCCTGCCCGGGAAGGAGACAAAGGAAGCGGGGAGGAGCTGGGGAGTGAGTTTCAGTCTGGGTCTGGCTGGGAAGAGGCAGAGAGCTACAGGCAGGCTGGCCTGGCTCTCTGGCCCCCAAAATGGATCCAGCTGAGGGGTCACGCTCGCTGTGTGGTCTGTGCTAGACCGTGTTCCTGTCATCTAATAAACCTCTGTGTTACTGGCTGGCTGAGAGTCACGTCTGACAGTGGAGTTGGGGTGCAGACCCACGGGCTCCCCCAGGACCCTGCCTGGCTGGGCTCACTGGGGGAAGTGCACGGAGGGGCAGAAGGTGCTGAATGCTCCGAGGTCAGACCCAGGAAGGTGGAAGCTGTGAAGCTCCTAGCCTTGGAGACAGGCTGTTTATGGAGAAGCAGCTTCCCCCCAGAGTCCTGACTGGCTTCATAGGGAGCAGGTCCAGACCATCGCCCGGGGACTCCAGGACAACTGGACCCAGGCGGGACTTGGGGGACGGTGATCTCAGATGCCCAGCTGGAAGGAAGGGGTCTCAGGGCTGGGAGCAGAGAGCAGCCAGAGCCCACCTGGAGGCTGGAGATGTCCTGTTCTGAGTATTGCTAGGCCTGAGGCCCAGAGAGTTTCCTGCTGGGTTCAGGCGCTCAGTGAACCCTCCAGTTTTACGCTGGCTGAGAGTCGTTCCAGTCTAGAGATCATGGTTGTATTATTCCCTCTGGGTGTGGAGGCCCAGCGGGGGTCCAGAGCGAGGGGACTCTCTGAGGGGGCTCATGGCGAGAGACAGGCATGCTGAGGGCTCAGAGAGGTGTGGTTCCAGGAGGCGGAGGGGCCTACGGCTTAACCCCCGAGAGCGAGCGGACCCTCGAGAAGGGCTGTCACACTGAAGGGGGTTCCTCCCAGTGACCGTACAGAGCCGAGAGAGAGCACGAGTCCTGCGAATCTGTGACAGTCAGAGGGACGGGTCACTGCAGGGGAGTCAGTTTTGGGGGCACTTGGGACCGGAGCGGCTGGTGGGTTCACCCTGCAAGGAGTGACCAGGCTGGTGGAAGCCAAAGTGACACCGCTGTGCAGTGAGCAAGTTGTGGGGCTCTGAGCCAAAGCTTCACAGCGCAGAGATACCCGGGGCTCCAGGGCAGCTGGAGACAACCCCTCCCAACCAGCTATGAGGAGCGTTCGTTCCATGGCAAACGCTTTACCCGCCCAGCTCTCTGCATTAGAGGACGTCCCAAAAGCTGTCGCTATATCAGTCCTATAGACGGTTCTGCTGTATCGACATCCCCAGCTGCTAACATGCCACAGGTTTGCCAGGTCAACTAACCTACTATGAGAATCAGGGAATTCATCCTGCCCGGAACACACCATGCTCTGGGAGATTTACTGCTCACTACAAGGGCTCATCTCAGAAGGGGCAGAGACTGGGAGTGGCCGGGGCACTACAAAAAATGATTTCCCCTCTGTTGATACTCACACCTTGTCAGCTGTTGGGGATGGGAATGGGTCACATCCACCCTAATTGAACTGGCCTCACTAGCACTGACCCCCCAACCATTTGGTAAGGCAGCTCCCATCTTTTCATGTGCTGTGTATTTATACCAGCTTATTGTATTTGTCACTCCATGCATCAGACGAAGTGGGGTTTAGCCAACAAAATGCCCAAATAAATGTGTTAGTCTCAAAGGTGCCACACAGGACTCCTCGTTTTAGTTCAGACCAGAAAGGATCATTAGATTATTTTGCCAGCTGGAGCGGTTGTCACACTCCTGGCACACCCCTTCCTCAGTGTCCCACACTTTTGTTTTCACAAATGGTGAATGGGCGGGTTATACCTTTGCACTGAGGAGAGAGTACGCTGTAGCAAACAGCTACCCCTACAATGCATGTGACCACATTATAATGACAGAGGGCACAGAACTCACACATTCCCGCTTGCCTGCCGTCTCAGCTAACGGGGAATCACCACTAGCTGTTGGCAGTGGAGGGCCTACGTCACACAGCTGTAGTTCCGATTCCATCCAGTAGAAGGCAGCGATGTACGCACACATGTGCCAGGCCCTTGCAGTACTCTGAGCACTTGGCCAGACTGCTGTAGTTTAATTCTAACACTGGGATGTGAAGGGTTCAGCAGGCTGATGCTATCTGTGTATTGGGGGCCCATGCCCCTCATGTAAATGTGGGGGTCAGCAACAAGGCTGGAGGGGCAGGGGGCTGGGTTCTGAGCTGGATAGTCCAGGCAATGCTGACTCTGCGCTGTAGGTGAGGAACACAAACTTCAAGAGCTACCCTCAGTGGGGCAGGGCTGAGGAGTGGGGGAAGTGAGACTCAGCAAAACTGGTGTGTGTGTGTGTGTGTGCGCGCGCATGTTTTTGTGTGTGTGTGTGTACGCGCACTCTCTTACCTGCTTCTTCTTCCCCTCAGAGGACAGGACTTTGGTGACCCCGATGCGGTGCAGCATGACGTGGACGCGCTGCTCAAAGGAGCTGGGGATCTCCCCGTCGCTCTTCTCAAAGTGCCGCCTCTGCAGGACAAACAGGACAAAGCTGGGGGTATGCTCAGCCAACAGCACCCCCATGCCCAGCCACCAGGACCCCCCCGTGCCCAGCCACCAGGACCCCCCCATGCTCAGCCAACAGGACCCCCATGCTCAGCCACCAGCGCCCCCCATGCCCAGCCACCAGCGCCCCCCATGCTCAGCCACCAGCGCCCCCCATGCTCAGCCACCAGCGCCCCCCATGCTCAGACAACAGCGCCCCCGTGCCCATTGTGCTTTCAGTTGCTTTTGAGCCCTCCCAGGTCCAGGCTGCCCCCCAGCAGACCCATAGAGCCATGGGGGGCCTGGCTATGCAATGGTACCTTGGCAGGCTGTCCTGTGAGTGGCAGCACTGCTGGGTCCCCCATGGTGCTGCAGCTCTGCCCCCTTTGCCATGCCCGCCCCCGATCGCTGTATGGCCTTGTGCCTTGCCCCCTAGCCCCCATTGCAACCTTCTGCAAGGCCAGCCCCGGGGATCCTCCCACAGCCAGAACCAGGCCCCTTTATGACACTCAGCCCCTTCACTTGGGTACAAGGGTCAGCGGGAGGGGACGGGGAGAGAACGTACCCCAGGGGGCAAAGCAAGATCCCTCCCTCCCCCGATGTTGCCCAGGCTGAGGGCAGGGTTGCCAAGAGACACGCCTGCCCCATGGCAGTAACTGAAGGCCCCACGCCTTGAACAGGGTGACCCGATCACATGTGTGAACAAGCAGGATAGGGGATGGGGGGTAACTGGCGCCTATAAGACAAAGCCCCCAAACATCAGGACTGCCCCTATAAAATCGGGACATGGGGTCACCCTACCCCTGGAGCTCCCTCTGGTGCCTGGTTGTCTAAGCTCAGTTCCCCCACCCAGCTGTACCACAGCAGTGAGTCCCGGTCCTTGGCTGCTCCGGGCTCTTTCTGATCCTCTCTGCTGCACAGTAACTGCAGCAAAGCACCTGCTGGCCATGGTCCCCTGTGCTGCCTCCAGGGACGAACTGGGCTCCTGCACTCAGGACACCCGTGAATGGGGGCACGTGCCAGGCACTGGGAGGGGGTAGAATTGGGGCGGTGGGGGAAGGGGGCTGTTACCTTTTCGTGTTTCACTCCTAGGGCCTCTTCGTCCTCGCCGGACAGGAGTATGAGCGACTGCGACTTGCCCTCGCGGGAGTACTTGGGCCTGATCCTGGGGGCAGCATCGACGGTCTGGCTGGGCTCTGCGTTGGCCCTGGGCTCCACGCCAAGCCCGTCCTCTTGGGATTTGCTCAGGGCCGTCCCAGGCTCCTCGGCCTTACTGGGAGGCTTTGAAATGTCTCTGCGCATGGACTTCCTGCCCTGGGCTGCCACGGCATTGCCCTCCGGCTCCTTCGCGCACATCCAGCCCCGGCTGGACTTCGGCTTCTTGAACGCAAAGAAGTTCCCTATTTTCTTTTTGAAGGTCCGGGTGCCAGACGGCACGAGGGGGGCTGAGCCAGGAGAGACCCCCTGGGGGGCCGGGCTGGAGCAAGAGGAGGAAGCCAGGAAGAGTTAGCACGGCTGCTGATCGGAGACATGACCCGAGAGCAGGAACCAGAACCACTGTGCCCCCAGTGCCAACAGCTGCGCCAGGCACGTCTCTGCGGCCAGCTGGCAGCCGGGGAACCACCCCACAAGGAAGGGGCAGGAAAGGAACCTCTCCATGGCAGAAGGGACGCACCACACCCTTGGAAAGGCAGCTGGCCCGGTGGCCTCTTGGCTGGTTCCAGCCTTTGAACTTGCCCACTGGCTAGTTGTGGGGGGAGGCACGGTGGAATGCAGCCGAGGCCCAGGACTAGCCCTTGTACGGTGCCCAGGAGGCAGCAGGATGCAGGGCTCTGGGAAGGGGCTGGGCGAGGGCGGTTGGCACAGCAGGATCCTCCCCCAGGAGATTCACTGCAGACACACTTGGCTGCACATTTCACCGTCTCCCCCTCAGGAGCTTCGGCCGCCTCTCAGCTCCGGACTGTAGCTAGCCTGGTCGGGGTGCCTGGCCCTGCCTGGGCTGTCACCATTCTCCAGCACAAAGACTATGCTCGGCTCCTGTGCTAATACTGCCCCCACCCGTACCGGGTCAATTGCTCCCTGGCACTCGCCGCTCCCCGGGGCCCCACCGCCCCACAGTCTCACACTAATCGGCCAGGATTTCTCCCTGAGCTATTCAGTAATGGGGGGAAATGAAGACATTTCATACACAGTATCTCAGGCGGCTTCGAGAGGCGCGGCTAGTCCCAGAGACCCCCCCTGGCTGCTCCTTCCCAGGCCCGGCCTGAGGCAGGGATCAGCAAATCCTGACAGCACCATTCCCTCCCCCCGGCCTCCTGCATGGTGCAGCAGCTCACCTAGGCCTGCTGCCAGGTTACAGGGACAGCTTTCAATCCAGGCTGCGCAAGAAGGAGGTGGGGACCCAGGAGCCATCACCGGCCATAGTAGCCCTGGGTGGAGATCCATGCTACACCCGTACCAACCCCAGCCCCAGCGTCCTGTCTCAACCTGCGCCGGGATGCACACTCAGCGATACCCTCCTCTCCTGGCCGGGAACACGGAGGGGACTTCCCAAGGCCTCCCACTTGGGCAGGCGTGATGGTCTGGCTGACATGGTGCAAGCGCGTAGAGATGGCCACCCCCCCCCCCCAGAGGCCATCAGTAAATAAGGGTGTATCTAGGTGGCACGTGAAGGTAGCCTGGGGTGGCCGCACTATGCCAGCTTTGCTCCAGCTAGTAGCAGATACAGGACTGGAAAGATGACTTGGCCATGTCTTTACACACCCTGGGGCACAAGGCCCGACAGCTGGTTCTGTCAGAACACTGCCAGCTTCCCTCTGCGCACTGCTGCTTTCAGCCCTGCCATTTGTGATGAGTGCCAGTAGCTCAGAAGACATCCTCCTCTCCTTCCCCAGAACAGTCTGCTAGATACAGTCCCGGCCCTTTAAAATTCCCTCTTCCCTGCAGGGCAGGTTCCACCCAGTAACACTGAGCTCTTGGTGGACAGTTGCTCTCTTCCCCCAGGATGAGGGGCCAGGACAACAGCTGGCTGTGTGTGAAAACCTAACTACTGCTACTTGACAAGGACTGATAAAGCCCTTGAGCCAGGGATTTCCCTTCACCCCCCGTGAATTTTCCCAACACACAGCCCCGATCAAGTTTTGTGAACTAGTTACATGCTGTGTTGCCAGTGTAGTGATCATTTGGACATTTGTATTGAAATTGAAACATTAATACACACTTTAAAAGCATATAAAGTGTGTGATAAAATACATGTATCTGAAAACATACAACAGATTTGAAAAGTGTGAACATAGACTAGCTTCCTTATCCAGCTGTTGTTTTTTATGACACTGCCAGTACATTCATTTCAGTGATGTTGGACAACCTAATAATTTCAAATTATGATTTGTAAGCAAAGTCTACACAAGCGCTCCCTGACAGCTAGTGATGAGCTGGGGGCTGGGGGGAAAGGCTTCAGGACCAGACTGTATTTACATTCACACCTGATCTACCTAGATATCCAGCAAACAGATACCTAGATAGATTAGGTATGTAATCTACCTGGCGGGGTGGTGGTAATGAAATGTTGTTATTCTTATTGTATGAGTAAAGGGCAGTAGAACTGTACTTAGCCTGTGCTGATTGAGGGCATCAAGAGAGAGGGAGGGGACAGGTGTTTTGCTTGATGGTCTGCCTGAGTCACAAGTACTATTTGACCTGCCCCTCTCCACTATTTAGAGACAAAGTTGATCAGGCTCCATAGATAGTGTCTTATTTTGTTAAGTGACCCCTAGAACTGAAATCACTGATAATCAAGTCTAAGTGCTTGGACCTGCTGTAGGACAGTGTTCCTGGTGGAAGAGATGGTCCAGCCCGCACTAGCGGCAAGATTCTCCCATTGAGAGCTCGGCTGAAATCACCGAGAGCTGGTGGAACCTCAAGAGACCGACTTGCAGAGGTCACTGGGGCAGGTGGCAGCAGAAGGTGACAGTGCAGGGCCTTTGGCAACAGATCGATGGGGTAAAAGGTGGCACAACGAACAACAGTGGCCAGAGCGAACAGTGAACAGCTGGAGGAACGAGCAAGGTGCCTTCTTGCCCCCTACCTGGAAGGTGAACTCATGTGAAAGCACCTCTGAACTCTGAGTCTCCACTGACCAAGGACAACTATGGCATCATACTTCCCATTTAAACAAGAGATACCACCCACTACAAACTGGAGGCCAGTGTTAAGTGCATTGTCCCTTGTTCATCGTGAAGTTGAACACTGGTTCCAAACAAGACCAGCAAATGCTCACCAGCTTTCTGCAAGAAACTCAGCTGAGTGGCTAGAAGCATGTGGTGCAAAAGTGAAAAGTCAACAGTTGGAAAAGTGAAGAACTCTCTCACCTCATTCAAAAAATGTGCATAAATGGCTGATGAATGCACCGATGCAAAAGGGCATCAAGTATTAAGTCACTGTGTACATTATCTTGACGTCAGTGATAGACCAGTAGATGCATTTCTAGATGTTCAAGTTATAGAAGACACATTGGCTGCATATGTGACAACCCACATCTTAGAAGAATTACATACTTGTCAATTGGATCCCAAACAGATGGCTGCTTGTGCATTTGGTGGAGCTGCAAACTTCTCTGGAAGAAATGGTGGAGTACAAGCTTTGCTCAGAGAAAAGTGTAACCCTAATCTCTCCTATACACACTGCAGAGGCCATCTACTCCAGCTAGTGCTAGTATGAGCTGCAGACTCTTCAAAAGACATTTTAAAAGCTATAAATGTAATATCTTCATTATATTCTTTTTTCAGCAAGAGTCCAAAAAGACTGAATATCTTGGGAAATATAGAAGATACACTGGGACTGAAGTTCAAATTAGTCCAACCTGAGAAAACCCTCTGGCTTTCTCATGGGATCCTTGGATATTGTCTTAAAATTACTCCAGCCACTATTACTGGCAAAGTATCTACCAAAGTACTGAAAAGTATCTACCAAGATGGGATGGATCTAAGTAGTGAGGCTGGTGGATTACTCTTCCTACTATGTTCAGAGAAGACTATTGCCATTCTTTCTTGTGAGCCTACTTTTGAAACCACTTGGGTCATTAAACAATGTTATCCAGGTATCTGCTACAACAGTCCATAAAAAAAGTACTGGAAGAAGCAAAGAAGCAAAGACTTCAGTCCAGAAGTTGACTAATGAAGGCATTTATATTGAATCCTTAAGGGAAGAGGACAAGAAGTGTTTGTTAAGACAACTGAAAAAGTACACTGATTTGATTCTTAAAAATCTACAACAGTGACTTCTAGCTTTTATAGATCCCTGTCTTATAAAACACCAACAGGTGAGTGGAGTGAGGCACTACCAGTTATGGGACTGCCATGTGCCCAGGACAGAATAGAGAATTTGAACACAGAATGGAATATCAAACGGTAAATGAATGAAGATTTGATTTCAACTTCTTTTTTATCATCTCTAGTGGCTCAACCTGATCTTTGTGCTGTTTCCTGGAATGAAAGAAGTAGGAATTCATCTCTTGCTACTCCCAGTCACAACAGCTACAGTTAAGTGTTCTTTTTCATCACTGAACAGAATTTTGTGTTCTGAAAGAAGTTGCCTTCTGCCTGATCATGTGAATGAACTAATGAGCATATCAACTGAAGCTCTTCTTGACCTGCTGTTCAGAAACTGGGAAGAATTAGTGGCAAAAGTGGATTCGAACCTGGGAGGCTGTGACCATGAGATGGTCGAGTTCAGGATCCTGACACAGGGAAGAAAGGAGAGCAGTAGAATATGGACCCTGGACTTCAGAAAAGCAGACTTTGACTCCCTCAGGGAACTGATGGGCAGGATCCCCTGGGAGAATAACATGAGGGGGAAAGGAGTCCAGGAGAGCTGGCTGTGTTTTAAAGAATCCTTATTGAGGTTGCAGGAACAAACCATCCCGATGTGTAGAAAGAAGAGTAAATATGGCAGGCGACCAGCTTGGCTTAACAGTGAGATCCTTGCTGATGTTAAACACAAAAAAAGAATCTTACAAGAAGTGGAAGATTGGACAAATGACCAGGGAGGAATACAAAAATATTGCTCAAGCATGTAGGAGTGAAATCAGGAAGGCCAAATCACTCTTGGAGTTGCAGCTAGTAAGGAACTAGCTAGTAAGCTAGTTAAGTTTAACAAGAAAGGTTTCTTTAGGTATGTTAGCAACAAGAAGGAAGTCAAGGAAAGTGTGGGCCCCTTACTGAATGAGGGAGGCAACCTAGTGACAGAGGATGTGAAAAAAGCAAATATACTCACTGCTTTTTTCACATTCTGGAAGCTGGATATGAGTCAACAGTGTGCCCTTGTTGCCAAGAAGGCTAACTGCATTTTGGGCTGTATAAGTAGGGGCATTGCCAGCAGATCAAGGGACGTGATTGTTCCCCTCTATTCGACATTGGCGAGGCCTCATCTGGAGTACTGTGTCCAGTTTTGGGCCCCACACTACAAGAAGGATATGAAAAAATTGGAAAGAGTCCAGAGAAGGGCAACTAAAATGATTAGGGGGCTGGAGCACATGACTTATGAGGAGAGGCTGAGGGAACTGGGATTGTTTAGTCTCCAGAAGAGAAGAATGAGGGAGGATTTGATTGCTGCTTTCAACTACCTGAAAGGGGGTTCCAAAGAGGATGGATCTAGACTGTTCTCAGTGGTACCAGATGACAGAACAAGGAGTAATGGTCTCAATTTGCAGTGGAGAAGGTTTAGGTTGGATATTAGGAAAAACTTTTTCACTAGGAGGGTGGTGAAGCACTGGAATGGGTTCCCTAGGGAGGTGGTGGAATCTCCTTCCTTAGAGGTTTCTAAGGTCAGGCTTGACAAAGCCCTGGCTGGGATGATTTAGCTGGGGATTGGTCCCTCGATCTGCACTGTGTGTTTAGCTAAGGAGGTCCCTCGTCTTGTTTTGGCCTGGACAGTCCTCTGTTGGGATGGTTTGTCCCTCATCTGGTACTGGGACAAACCAGATGTGGCTTTGTCTGATAGCGAATGGAGTATGCCCTTTATAAGAGCATGCCACTTCGGCCCCTCTGACATGACCCCCAATTCTCCCCTGTTCTGGGAACATGCAATCGACCACCTAATGTTTAGCAGAGCTGTATTCTGAGGTGTAACTCATGAGCTGTGGAGTTCCCTCACTGTGGGAACAGCAGGTAATTCTGCGCGTGGTCAGCGGATCAGAGACCGGACATGCCAAGGACTCATGGGTTGGTACGTGTGCATCACTGCCTGCCCACGGACAGCGAGGCCCGTGGAGGCCCAGAAGGCAGAGCTTGTGTTGCCAGCACAATGGGAAGCGGCACAGCAGCAGCGACAGTGTTGAATACACCTTGTTTACTTACGGCGGTTCCTCTTGGATCAGCTTCTTGGAAAAGAATTCCTCTAGCCCTTCATCCACGCAAGTGATGCTTCTGTCCTCGTCATTCTCAGAGGGGGCTGGCTGGACCTACAAGCAAGCACCACAGTCAGAAGAGCTCAGTGCTGCAGCAGCAGGGAAGAGAGGAGGCGAGAGGCCGGGGGAAAGCTGAACTGAGCGGGAGCGATCCCAAGAGAAAGTGAGAAATCACTCCTGACCTTCCTACTGATGCAGCTCCTCTTTAATTGCAGGCGCATGTACACCTGTGTTTACATTTGCTGTTGAATAATAAAACAGCAGTAACAGCAATACCACCTATCTCTTATCCAGCACTCAGCAGCAGCAGCTCCCAAAGCTTTTTATATAGGAGTGCAAGATTATCCCTGTTTCACAGAGGGGAAAACTGAGGCACAGAACCTTGCCCAAGGTCTCTCTGCAGGCCAGTGGCAGAGCTGGGATTATAACCCTGGTCTCCTGAATCCCAGGACAGCGCTCTGTCCACAAGCACAGTGGTTCTCAGCCAGGGGGTACATGTACCCTGGGGGTAGCAGAGCTCTTCAGTGGGGGACATCTAGAGATTTGCCTAGTTTGCCAACAGGCGACATCAAAAGCACTAGCAAAGTCAGTACAAACTAAACTTTCATACAATGACTTGTTTCTACTGCTCACTATACTATACACTGAACTGTAAGTACAATATTTGTATTCCAATGGATTTATTTTTTAATATATGGTAACAATGAGGAAGTCAGTGATTTGTTAGTATTACTGTGCTATGACACTTCTGTATTTTTATGTCTGATTTTGGAATCAAGGAGTTTTTAAGTGAGGTGAAACTTGGGGCACACAAGATGAATCCGCCTCTTGGAAGGACTACGATGGTCTGGAAAGGTGAAGAGCAACTGCACTAGCTCCCACGGCCTCCCACATGGCCGTGCACCGGAAGGGACATAAAAAAAACCCACTCCAGAATAAGATCACAAGCCAAGCGCTGTTTCCCTGTTACAGAGCACACAGCTGCAGGCCTGACAGTCGATTCAAACCCTCTACAGCCTTGGAGCACCACCCAGCTGTTCCCAACAACCCTGCCTGCAGGCTCAGAGACATACACCCAGCTCCAGGAAACCGCCTGGCCAGGCTGGGGCGATGTCTAGCTGCCCTAGTGTACTCTGCATCAGTGTGTTTTCTTCTGCGCTTGAAGCCAAAGCCTGTGTTGTGGCTAAGCTCCCCGTGTCATTATTCTGCAGCATTTCCAGCTGTTCGGCAATACGGCTGAAAATTGCCCATGTGGTGCTTTTAGAACTTGGCTGCCCGTTAGTTCATGCTTGGTGATGTTACCAATTAAAGAGATTGCACCGGGTTCCAGGGAGGTGGCCAAGAGCAGCCCAGGATTCAGAGAAGCAGCTGTGTTAGTCTGTATCTGCAGAAAGAACACAAATACTTGTGGCACCTTAGAAACTAACCGATTTATTTCAGCGTAAGCTTTCCTAGGCTACAGCCCACTTCGTCGGCTGCACAGAATGGAACACACAGTAGGAAGAGATATACACACACAGAGAACATGAAACGGTGGAAGCTGCCATACCATCTCTAAGAGGTTACTTAATGTAGATGAGCGATTATCAGCAGGAGAAAAAAACCTTTGTAGTGATAATCAAGATGGCCCATATCAGACAGTTGACAAGAAGGTGTGAAGATACTTAACATGGGGAAATAATCTTCCTCTTCCCAGCAACATCCTTGGGGCGTGTCCCCGGTGCCAGACTCAGGACTGCCTCACCACAGGTTTAAACGCTTCCCCCTGGACAGCAGGAAACTGTGCAGGACGAGGGAAAGCTCCGGGACGAGGGCCCAGATTTTAACACTGTAAGATACCTCCCACCCACACCACCAAATAGAGATTGCGAATATGAGGAGAATTCTAGGCCCAAACGGGGTGACATCAGAGCTGTGAGGGGTCAGATCATTCATAGGCCTTATTGTCTCCAATTTCTGGTCAGCAAACCCATCCCTCACTGGCTGCGTACCCGCCCTGGGGCTCAATTGCTCTCCAGACCATTTGCCAGTGTTTTCCCCGGCGGTTTCTAAACGCAGCCAGGGTTGGGGGAAGGAATTTCATCATTTCCCTTGGGAGACTATTCCACATGCTATGAACTCCACTCTCCTGCGTGTGGGAGCCGGCCCCTGCGGGCCCCTGCTAGCTCAGATCTGCTGCCCATGCTTCATTTCATCCCACGAGGGATTTCTCCCCTCCTCGCTGCTCTCCTCACACGCTGCCCCAGCCTGCCTGCACTCACGGCACGACAGAGCTCAGAGCCGAGCATCGTGTCCCAAATGAGTCAGTCACCTGACAGCCTGGGCCGCGACCCACCATCTTGCTAACAGGCCTGGGTCCACCCCAAACCGCACTCCCCTCACACATGCATGGCTGGCTGCTCCCCGCCACTGTCTGTCACCCCACGGTCACAGAAACCGGAGAGGTTCCCCCAGACAAATGCCACTTGTTCTCCCAGGTCCAATTTGCTATTCTCTGCTCCTGTGTTGGATCCCACTGGTCTCTCTCTAGGGTTTCTCTGCCCTTCTTGCTCGTCATACTTCTCCCCCCCCCCCGCCCCCAATGCAGCGTCTGGGCTGCTTCCTCCTTCCAGAGCATTAACAAGTGTTCCAATCAGAAAGGCCCTGTCCCCTAGGGGCTTCCCCAGCTACACACACGGGGGCATTGGCCTGTGCTATCCAGCAGCCCCTTTTCAATCCCGGGGTCATGTTCACATCCAAGCCCAACCATGTGGCTTGGAGAGGAAGCCTTTGATTGACAGGAGAGACACAGAAGACCGGGCCCCCTGGGGACATTCCCCGGTGGGTAGCTTTGGCTCTTCACGCCCAGCGCAAGCAGGGTTTGTGTCGTACCAAGGAGGTGGCTATAGCAGGCCTGCACAACATGCGGCCCGGGGGCCACATGCGGCCCGCACAGGCTCACTGTGCGGCCCGCAGGGGGTGAGTAGGGGTGGGGCAAGCCAAGTGGGGGGGTTGAGGAAAGCGGATGGGGGCGGGGCGAGGGCGGGGCTTTTCGGGCCCACAGCTGTTTTTTTTGCAGTAATATGGCCCTCACTGCTTTCCAAGGTGTGCGGGCCTGGGCTATAGACATGTGTTCACACGCTCAGCAATGCCCGCAGCACACTCAGCTCTCTCCTGAGTCGATTTCTATAGACTGTTCCTAGTCTAGGGAGCATTGCGCATGGCAGACCAAAGCCCTCAGCCGCTACAAGAGAGGAACCCAGCGGGGTGTGGGCACTCGGGGGATAATCACAGAATGGGACCCCTCGGATTCCCCCGCCCAACATGGGCTCTGCTCTTGCAGAAGGTCTCTCTGGCTTAGCGGTTTGAGCACCAAGCATGCTCAAGGGCGCCAGCTGGGAGGGCGGAGACTGGAAACCAGCCAGGTAACTGCCTCCCAAAGTGAAGGAGGGGAGCTCACAGCATCCAGCTGCCTCCGGGTGGTGACCAACTCTAGCCACCCCCCCAGGTGGCGGAGTGGAGACTGGCAGGCAGAACGGTTCCTCTAGGGGACATCAGCAAGCAAGCGATGCTCCGTTACTGAAGGCTGCAGACACCCATCCAGCACCCGCCTTCAGAGACAGGGAGCGGATAGGAACTTTGCAAGAAATTCGAGAGGCCGGGAAAGCCAACACTCAGGCCAAGCCTGGCATGCAGGAACCTGTACCCTCCTGCCCCTTCTCAGTGCCAGCAGCGAGGCCCCAGCACCCCAATTCGCATGGACCCAGCAGCAGGGTGTAACGCTACATGTTGCCCAGACAGAAGGGGCACTAGCCAGCCAGACAGCTAACCAGTGGGGTGTGACATAAATCAGGGCAGGAGAGCTATGCGATCTTAACCCCCATGCAACCCCCTCCTGCTGGGCCGGCACACCTCACGCTCATTTTGCACACTCACTGAATGCCACCGGGGTGCAACAGCAGCGCTGTCCAACCAAGGCTCCGGCCTAAGCACTAGTACCAGACCAGGAGCCCCATTTTCAGGGGCATGTATACACGATGGACAACTTACATCACCATTTACAGTCCCACCCACTTTGGCCCAGGAGAACTGCACCCTCGTCCTCTAGATCTGGGTGCCCGCTGAGTGCCTTACTTTCCCCAGCTGAAGATGGGGTTAGTCAGCTCCCAGGAAGGCTGCAGGGATGAACTCGTTCCTGTGTGTAAGGCCCTTTGGAAAGAAAATGTGAAAGCACCAAGAGTTATCATCATAATTCTATACGTTTAGTCCAACCGACAGGACCGTGGAATGGAACACTGTCTCCCACCCTTCCCCGACTGCTAGGAGGGCCAGGGACTCCCTGGGGGTGCTGTCAGACTGCTAGGTTGTAATAATCCCAGCTAAACACCCGGAAGGACTCTCGTCCTCCCACTCACCTGCAGCAGCCAGCCCTGTTCATGGAGGGCTGGAGTTACTGAGTGCTAAACTGGGATCTCTTGCCTTGTGAACCGACTGCTCCTTTCTGGGGATTTTCCACGGCTCCATCAACAGCCACAGGAGCCCCTCCCCCCATGTCCTTCTGTCACGGAGAGTGAGGGAGTCAAGGCCCTGAACCCTTACTTCTTTGGATTTACGGGGACTTTTAGCCAGCCCGTAGATTAGAAGGTTTATTAGGGATGACAGGAACCCAGTCCAAATCAGAGCTTGTATGTACAAACAGGACCCGTTAGTCAGGCCCTGTTGGAGGGCAGAGAGGTTAAACCCCAATTTTAGGGATCCCTTCTTTTTTCCAGCCAACTTTTTTCACTTCCAAACCCCTGCAGCCATTTTTTCCTTCCTTTGTTTACTTCCCGGGCTCTAGGTGTTATCTCCCCTTCCCCTTCTTATTTCAGGTTACAGCTTCAGGTATGTTCCCTTTAGAGCAACCTCCCCTTTTCAGTGAAACTCTTGAGATTACGTCCACCCTCCCCCCTGCTTGTCACACCCCCTAAACACAATGCACAAAGGGAGGACTGGGCTACCAAGCCCCTTCTAACGGGGTTACTTACAGGAGGTGGTGAAAGCTTTAAGCACAGTCCTATCTCCTCAGAGCCTTCTGCTCCTGTTCCCACCCGTATGGGGACACAGCCTCTCCCAAGGCAAGACTTTCGCAGAGCCCTTCCCACGGACCTGCATGATTCTTCCCCAGCATTGTCTGCACATGCAAGTGCCCAGCGTCCGGGGGTGCTTGGCTCTGGATTCTCGGTCAGTTATCTCAGACATTTTGTCCCATCAACGCCCCTGTCAAATGGCAGCAGCCCTGCCGCACTCCCAAGATCTGTGAGCTCGCAGGAGAGCCGAGCGTTGGCTGGGACAGAGCCAACACTTTGATTTCTCTTCCTACTGGGCCAAACTGGGGCTTGCAGGAAATGCTAATGAGGTCTGACCCAGGGTCACAGCCCGTAAAGCGAACCGAGACTGGCTCTGGATGGAGTGTGTTACCTCAACGGCTACAACCAGCCTGATGCACCCGAGCAAGCGCCATGGGGCACAAAAGTGCCCTTGGCACACCGGGGTTCCCTGCTAACCATTTCAGGCACATCTGAGCAGCCCCAGCTGTCAAAGGCACAAGGCAGAGAACCTGGGCAATAAGCAGCAGCTGCAGAGGGCACCAGACGTTGCAAGGGGCAGACGCTGAGGCGCTTCGTCCCGGAGCCAAGGCAAAGGTGGGCAGCTTGGGAAAGGACGAAGATGTTTGCTCCAAAGTTAGGTCAAGTCGCTGGCACACGGGGACGAGCTGCAGTGACTCAGAAGGGTGCCGAGGGCAGAACTCGGCCCAGCGTCTCCAGGGGGCAGACAGAAACAAGCTCCACCAGCGCTAGGTATTTTCCTCAAGCGCCCAACCCCGGTCCGGTCCCGTAGGTTGCACAGAGTTGATGGCTTGCAACTGACAAGCGCAAGGCTATTTCTTCTCTGGCATTTCAATCCATACCAGCTTTTCATTCCATCCTTTTTTCTGCCTCCGGAGAGCACTGCCAGTGTTAAGCATCCACTTCCACATCACATCCGTCAGATACGGCCCTAGCCGAACGCTCAGGCAATACTAACCAGTAAGCGACAAAGAGTCTTGTGGCACCTTAAAGGCTAACGAAAGTATTGAAGCAGAAGCTTTTGTGGGCTAATACCCACTTCGTCGGATGGGAACTAGCCCACGAAAGCTTATGCTTCAATACTTTTGTTAGTCTTTAGGTGCCACAGGATTCTTTGTCACTTCTGCAGATCCAGACTAACACGGCTCCCCCTCTGATTCTTAATCAGTAAGGACTCTCACCTGCCTGGATTGGACTAGAAAACCCTGCAGTCCAAAGGTAGTACCATGCCGGTCCCTTGGGCCTGTTCCTGTCTGTGGGAGCAACTTGCTCCTAACCTGGCCAGCGTGGAAGGGAACTCGTCCTCTCTCGTGTCAAGACGATCACCGTCATACTCTCAGCAGCTGTGCAGACCCGAGGCCTGACTGTCCCGTGAGTCTAGCTTGCCTGTTAGCGCGGCAGTGGAACCAGGCTGGCTGCCTCCCATGCACCCCCGTGGCCAGCCTGCCTCCATTTCCCTTCTTGCACTTTTCAAATAAAACCCCTCCTTGGGACCTGGGTTTATTAATGCAAAAAAACCCATCCAAACCCTCCACTCCTCAAACCAAGTCTAGTCCTAAGACCATCCGACCCAAGTGTCCTCTTTCTTCTCCCAGGCCTCCCTGCCTAGGGCAACTCCCTTGGTCTCAGGCCTTCCCGGCAGGAGCCATTCCTCACTCTGCAGACTCAACCACGGCTTCTGGAGCAAGGCCCTTTGTGCACCCCCTGCTGCTCTTTGTAGGGAATCACCCGAGTCCCCCCGGGGGTACCTCACTCTGTAATCAGGGCTGGCAAGCCCCAGCCCCCTCCTCTCACTGACAGGAGGAACGGTGTTTCTGGGAAGATGCCGTTAAGACTTTGATCATCTCAGGCTCAATAAGGAGCAGGAACCATTTCTCTCCAATCAAAGCAACTCTCCCCTCCGGTTCCCGGTGTTAGACCTCGGATGCCTGGCTGACCCCCACCCCCCCATCCGCGCTGTGTGTAACCACATAGCCCATGTTTGACACCAGAGATACCCCTCTGCTGGGCCCCCCGTGGAAGAGAGGGAAGGAGAGAAGTGGGGTCAGAGGGGTACCCTGTCTCCCCGAACAGCTGCAGAGCAGGGACACAGCTGCTAATCCTGACACTGGAGAGCCTCTGGTAAAATCCCATCAAACCCCTTTGGCCCACAGGAGATGCCTAAAGAAGGGGGTAGATGCAAGCGTGCTATGAGAGGCCAGCCCCGTGCAATTCCCAGTGCATGGTGCTGGCCCTCGCCGAGGGACTCTCCTAATGCCCGCGCCAGGTGGCAGCTCTGCAGAGCTTGGAATGCAGGTGCCAGGTTTGATGCCAGGCACGTCCCGGGGCAGAAGATGGGCTGCGCTAAGGGACCCTCTGTGTCCCCTACGTGCCAGGGAGGTGCCACCGGTGCGTCGGTGCAGAGTGGGGTGCTGAGGGTGGGCCGTACCTGCTCAGATATGAACCCTGGAGCGGGGCAGGGGAAGGTGGAGGGGCACCACCCCCATTACCCTGGCTCAGAACAAAGCCCACAGAGGGGGTTTGAGCCCTGCCACACCAGCACAGGGGAGCAGCAGCCTGCGTGCGCTGAGAGCGGACGCTCGCTCCCAGGAGGGGCTGGAGACTCTCCCTGTGTGCTAGGCAAACCCTGAGTTCATTCTGCACAGAGACAGAATCCCCTGCTTTGAAAATGAAGCCAGAAACAGCTTGACAAGGGAACCAAACTCTGCTCCTCAGCTTTTCAGAACCATCCCACCGTGAGACGGGCTAGTCTGGCATAAAGGCCTCCCCTCCGCCCCCCAGGAACGGTGATCTCTCACTTTATTTAGGGGATCTAACTCCACAGCCCACCCAAGTTATTTTGCCTTCCCCTGAGGCCTAAGGCTGAGTTATATATGAACTGATTGACGGAAAGGGGGCAGATCCTGTCACTTTTGAAACTAATCAAATGAGTCAGAAGTGTCAGAGAGCCGTATACCAGCCAGTGGAAAAGATACATGGTTCATTCCCAATCTGTTCAAAAGGGTAAGGGGCAAGCCAGTGTATCCTTGGGGCAAACAAGCACGTAAGAGTTAAAGCAAATTGCCCGGTTTTGCCGAAGGCTCCAGTGGGTGGTAAATACACCCCTCCCCCTGCAGAGACTTTCAAGCCGTCAAAAAGGTTTCAAATCAATATCATAGAATCTCAGGGTTGGAAGGGACCTCAGGAGGTGTCTAGTCCAACCCCCTGCTCAGAGCAGGACTAACCCCAACTAAATCTAAATATACTCAGAGAGAAAGCGACATGCAAATTGGCAAAGCCCCTGAATGCAAACTGCAGCTTCTCTGCTTGTGTCACAACTCCAACATTGCGGTGGCATCTCAAGAGAGATTTTAGCAATCCGCTGGCAATATGAAAACACCACATCCCCTCTGCTAAAACCGCCTCTTCTAAGGTGAAAACCAGCAGCGGCCGAAGCCCAGCTGATGACTGCATAATAAAACAGCTGCTGCTCGGTATGCTTCATCTTTCAGGGCTGGAATAAATGCTGATGAAAGCTATTTCCCCACGACATAATTAAGCCCTGCCTGATTGAAAAATGAAAAGCAGGCTTACATTTGGCTTGCTTGGAGGCTGCTTGTTCCTGCGGTTGGGTCGGGGCCTAGCTCGGGTGTAGTGCTCCAGTTTCTCTCCCTCAGTTGGCAGGTCCATAAGGGATTGTGTGGGTGCAGGCTCTGGGAAAGGAAGCAAACTGCTTCCAATCTCAGCATCCTTTGTGGAGGCAGGGCGTGACTTCAGAGAGGCACAGCTGACTGACAGCAGAGCCTGGTGAGTTCCAATCTCCTTATCTTCTGCCTCTGCCTGAAGATCCAGCTCCGACAGACCTGGGCGGGGGGAGAAGGTGAAGGAAACCTTTGAAAATCTGACACAGGCAGAACGCTGTCCCTGCACTGGGTTTTGTGCCACGGGGAGATTATTACACAAGCAGCTCAGACAGAGCCTTGCAGATCATGGCTACAGGTCCAGTGCTCCCGGCACCACCGGGGAAAAATAAACCGTGCCACACAGTCAGAAACCATGGCACAGACAGCGGGAGTCGCTTGTGCAGCAACCTCTTGGAACCGACTTGCTGTTAGTTCTGGGCCCGATCCTGGCAGCTCTTCCATGCACAGCACTTCCCTGGGGATCGGTGGGAGCTCCTGCACAGAGGGCTGGCAGCATCTGGGCAGACTTCTGGGCGTGTCAGTAGGGCACCAGTCAGGGCTCGCTCCCACTCTGGGCACAGGCAGCTGAAGAGCTGCCAGGGGAGAAATCGCTGCTCTCCCTTTAACTTTTAAGTGGACAAAACGAGCAAGAATCGATTCAAGCAGAGCCCAGGTTAGCCAGGTGGCATTTGGACCGATAACACGTGGAATGCGTTCAGTTCCAATAAGGCTACTGTGTTAGGCATAAGGTCTTGGGGCAGGGGCTGATGCCTGTCCAGTGCCTGGCACGGTGGGGTCCTGGCTAGGGCTCCCCGGCACTCTGGCAAACACAACTGATAATCAAATAATAATTAACAATTGTTTGATCTGCGATTCTGTATTACCCGGACACGGCACGTACACCAATAGAAATGAAACACATCCCAGCAGAGTACCAATGGTGGGGGGGGCTGCAATAGGGGGTGCAGATCAGCCGAGTCCCACTGCCCGGCCCCCACTCACCTGCCTGTGCTCCAGGGGAATTCACCCCCAGAAGGGTAGAGGGGATGCCCCTGCCTCCCACCCCCAGGGGGACGGTTGGGGTGAAACAATGTTATGCTCCTGCCAAGGAACCTAGGGCGGGTCAGGTCAGCGCTGCCCTTTGGTGGCCTGGACCAGCATCCTCTCTCTGGAGCCTGTACGCCCACTGGCAGTGAAGAGGTTCCCATCACCCTGACAGCTGGCAGTGGCCCGGGTAGGACTGACACCGCTCAAAAACGGCTGCTCCAGAACCAGGCATCAGAGCCACAAGGGCAAACCCTGTGCCCACACAGAGACCAGTGACTCCGATCAGACCCCAGGCAGTGCTTAGGCAGCGTTTGCCTTCTTAAGTCAGTCCTTTCCTTATCTGTAACCAGCTGGTGGGGAAGGGGAGAGAGCTGGTTCCAGGAGGGGAGCGGGAGCTGGGGTTGGAGTCCCTCCAAATCCCGCTGCTGGGGCCATCAGAACCAATCCCAAATGAGCCAGCAGCTCTCATCATCAGGGCAGAGAGGGGCCATGCCCAACGGGGGGCCATGTCAGTGCAGAGAGCTAGCACGGCAGGCTTCCAGGGGTACGGGACATCATCTAATCCAGGCACTCCAGTGCCACTTGTCGGGGCACCAGCAGCACCACAGACCGGCCTGTGCCTCAGGGGCCCAGCGTTGGCAGGGAGAGTGCACGCCTGGGTCCCGCAGCAGCTACGGTTTGCTGTTGAGTGGCTGATGTTACACTGAGAATGTTCCACGTGGGAAGAACCTGCCTCCCCGCCCCACACCTGAACCTGCAGTCCCATGTGGTAGCCCCTCAGGCTAGGAACGTGGAGCGATGGATTCTGGCACTAGACTGAGATAAGAGGGGAGGTCCTTGCTTGGATCAGTAACTGGTTAAAAGATGGAAAACAAAGGATAGGAACAAATGGTCAGTTTTCAGAATGAACAGAGGGATATAGCGGTGTCCTCCAGGGTGTATTCTGGGACCAGACCTATTCAGCATATTCAGAAATGGTCTGGAAAAAGGGGCAAACAGTGAGGTGATAAAGTCTGCAGATGATACAGAACTACTCAAGAGAGTTAAGACCTAAGCAGACTCCAAAGAGCTACAAAATTGGGTGACTGGGTTACAAAATGGCAGATGAAATTCATCGTTGATAAATGCAAAGTAATGCACATGGGAAAACATAATCCCAACTCTACATGTAAAATGATGGGGTCTGAATTAGCTATTACCACTCAAGAAAGAGATCTTGGAGTCATTGTGGATAGTTCGCTGAAAACATCCACTCAACATGCAGCGGCAGTCAAAAAAGTGAGCAGAATGTTGGGAACCATTAAGAAAGGGATAGATAAAAAGACAGAAAATATCATAATGCTGATATGTAACTCCATGGTATACCCACATCTTGATACCGCAAGCAGTTCTGGTCACCCTGTGACGTTGTACTAGACATGACTTTATGAAAATATGCTAATGAGTATGAATATAATGTACCTGAAATATGCTTCATGCAAAAGGTCTCTTGTGAGGTATCATTACAAATCTTATAAGCTACTGAGTGTGGTCATCCTATTTGTATAACTGTATCACTCTTGTATTTGAGACGAGAAATATGAAATATAACTCTGAGGGCCTATGGTAATTATGCAAAGTGTGGACTGTTAATGGTGGTTTGGAATCTTGAGGGCTCCCATCAGCCAGGCCAATTGACTGTGGATGGCTCTGTTTGCGGGCAGGCCTTCCCGAGAGTCAGGTTGGGAGGAACGAGGGCTTGGAGTCTTACAGTGACATGCGATCATGTCACCTGGTACTGAAATCCATCTAAAATGTGGTGCTTTTCCATTTAGAAGGAGGGAGTGGGGCCTCAGAGGGACAAAAGATTCCCACGTTGTACCAAAGACATATAAGAGGGTAGAACAGAACAAAGTGGATGCAATCATGAGAAATTCCCCAGCTACTACCTGAGCTGGAACAAGGGATGTACCAGGGGAAAGGGTTGGGCCCAGACTACAAAGGTGTCCAGTCTGTGATAGAAGCTTACTGAAACATCTCTGAGGGTGAGATTTTATTTGTATTCAGTTTTCTTACTGTATTAGGCTTAGACTTGCGTGTTCTATTTTATTTTGCTTCGTAACTCACTTTGTTCTGACTGTTACTACTTGGAACCACTTAAATCCTACTTTCCGTATTTAATAAAATCACTTTTTGCTTATTAACCTGGAGTACGTATTAATGCCAGGGTGTGTGTGTGTGGTGCAAACAGCTGTGCTTTATATGTGTATAAGCTTTATATAGGGTAAAACAGATTTATTTGGGGTTTGGACTCCACTGGGTGTTGGGTATCTGAGTGTTAAAAACAGGAACACTTCTTAAGCTGCTTCCAATTAAGCCTACAACTGTTAGGGGACGTGGTTCAGCCCCTGGGTCTGTGTTGGAGCCGACTGGTGTGTCCGGCTCAACAAGACAGGGCGCTGGAGTCCCAAGTTGGCAGGGAAAGCAAGGGCAGAAGTAGTCTTGGCACATCAGTTGGCAGCCCCAATGAGGTTTCTATGATCTAACCCATCACACACCCGCTCTTAAAAAAACTATATTAGAATTGGAAAATATACAGGGAAGGGCAACAAAAACAGAACAGCTTCCATAGTAGGAGAGATTAACAAGACTGGGAATGTTCATCTTGGAAATGAGACAACTAAGGGGGGGATGAGAGAGGTCTATAAAATCATGACTGGTGTGGAGAAAGTGGATCAGGGAGTGTTATTTACCCCTTCACACAACAAAAGAACCCAGGGGTCACCCACTGAAATTAACAGGCAGCAGGTTTAAAACAAACAAAAGGAAGTTCTTCACACCATGCCCAGTCGACCTGTGGAACTTGTTGCCAGGGGATGTTGTAAAGACCAAAGGTACGACTGGGTTCTAAAAAGAAGTTAATGGAGGATCAGTGGCTATTAGCCAAGATGGTCAGGGATGCTACCCCATGCTCTGGGTGGCCCTAGTCTGTAACTGCCAGAAGCTGGGAGCAGACAACAGGGGATGGATCACTTGATGATCGCCTGTTCTGTTCATGCCCCTGAAGCACCTGGCATCAGAAGACAGGACACTGGGCTAGATGGACCATTGGTCTGACCCAGTACAGCCGTTCTAATGTTCCTTAGAACTGGCAAGTGTACGTTTAAGGGGCTCATGGAGCTCACAGCCCCAAGTGATCTCTATTTCCTCCTTTAACATCCCAGGTTCCACCCTCCAGTTGGCAGGCTGCATCTTCCCCGAGGGCAAGGGCCTCTGTACACTCTCTCTCCTACAGGCTGGGCACGTTGCCTCCCCCACTGCCCCCAACCTTTGCCAGCCCACGCAGGGAGATGTAAAGAGAACCCCGTTCTCCACAGAGCAGGGACCAGCACCCCCACTGGGATGAGTTTAACTCCTGTGCCCCACCATGTCCCACTCACCGGAGAAAGGCGCCCTCTGCCCTTTGGGAGAGAACGGAAGCTGTACTGAGCCTTGTCAGCTCCTCGGTTGTAGAAGCAGGATTTTACCCAGTACTTGTAGCTGTGAATTCTTGAACACTAGAGCCCAGTCTCCCAGGTAAGTGGGCAGTAAGAGAAGCCACCGGTGCCCCTCCATGACTACTGTCCTCTAGCTGGTTGTAGTAACACCAAGACCCCACGTGCTAGAAATGGCACACGGCCTAGTTTTGCTGCCTCATTTCAGCACATCCCCCAGGAGTCTACAAGCTGCCGGGGCAGCCAACCCCACTCCCCACTCTGTGGAGCGGAAGGGGCTAGACCCACATGTACTGCAAGGAAGCTTGTTAGCCAACTGGCCAGCCCTGGATATGGCCCGCAGTTGCAGCGATGATGCCAACAGATATGGCGTGATCTGTACTTTCCAGAGTTTTCCTCTCGCAGCCCAAAGTAACTCGAGTAACCAAAGGTTTTTGGGAAAAAAACGTGAGCAGAAACCTTGGAAATCTGACAAGAAAACGCCGCAGAGCCAGCGTGGGAATAAACATCCTGCAGCATGACGCATTGCCACAGAGAGAGACCAGGCATAAAGCTGAGTGGAAATCCAGGGGCTGCTTCTATTTTTGCCCGAGTGGGTGCCTGTTGTTAGAGCAGCACGGGCTAGGCGGTATTCGCACTGCTTTCCTTTGCAATACAGAGGCTGCTGCTGGCTCTGGATTTCCTGCCCATGCGCTGGGGCCTGTTCAGAGCCCCGATGGTCAACACTCTCTGCCCCAGCTGGGCCCATGACACTGTCACTGGGCTGGGTGATTCCATCCAGAGCCGGACTCGGAATCGCACCAGGAGGGGACCCGGCTTCTGCTGAACACCCGGGTCCCGACAGATAACATGAAACAGCCAACACCCTCCTCCTCATTCCTCCAGTGAGCTCCTGTCAGGCAATACTGTCACCAGAAGCCTGGCTTCCCAGAACAGTCAGAGCTGAAGCATCCCAGAGCAAGGCACAGCATGAAGGGAAGGGGAAGGCCAAATGCCATCAGACCCTGTCTCCTTCACTGACGTTTTTGGGAGTCTCCGTGGGTTTCCGCCACGTATGAAAGGTGAACGAGGGAGCAGGTAGCTCAGGGCCACACTCTGCCCAGGTCTCCCCTGAGGTGAGGCGCAGGCAGACGTCTCTGAGCAGCACGACCTGGAGCTGACTAAAGCTGCTCTGCCAGCCTCGCCATGGAGAGATGGCAGCTGCCCCCATCTCTCCTGAGCACCGCAGCTTCTCAGCACGTGTTCTATCATCGTTTGACACTCGTCCACCCGATCTACACGGCGCACTGCACAGACCTGCCCCTCAGAGCGGGGAAGTGGTAACATCTCCCTGCAACTAACTGCCTGTGAACATAAGAACATAAGAAAGGCCGCACTGGATCAGAGCAAAGGTCCATCTAGCCCAGTATCCTGTCTACCGACAGTGGCCAATGCCAGGTGCCCCGGAGTGAGTGAACCTAACAGGTAATGATCAAGTGATCTCTCTCCTGCCATCCATCACCCCGCTCTGACAAACAGAGGCTAGAGACACCATTCCTTACCCAGCCTGGCTAATAGCCATTAATGGACTTAACCTCCATGAATTTATCCAGTTCTCTTTTAAACACTGTTATAGTCCTAGCCTTCACAGCCTCCTCAGGCAGGGAGTTCCACAGGTTGACTGTGCGCTGTGTGAAGAACTTCCTTTTATTTGTTTTAAACCTGCTGCCCACTAATTTCAATGGGTGGCCTCTAGTTCTTCTATTATGGGAACAAGTAAATAACTTTTCCTTATTCACATCCTCCACACTACTCATGATTTTAGATACCTCTGTCATATCCCAGCTTAGTCTCCTCTTTTCCAAGCTAAAAAGTCCTAGCCTCTTTAATCTCTCCTCATATGGGACTCGTTCCAATCCCCTAATCATTTTAGTTGCCCTTCTCTGAACCTTTTCTAATGTCAGTATATCCTTTTTGAGATGAGGAGACCACATTTGTACACAGTATTCAAGATGTGGGTGCACCATGGATTTGTATAAGGGCAATAAGATATTCTCCGTCTTATTCTCTATCCCTTTTCTAACGATTCCTAACATCCTGTTTGCTTTTTGGACTGCCGCTGCACACTGCATGGACATCTTCAGAGAACTATCCACAATGACTCCAAGATCTTTTTCCTGATTAGTTGTAGCTAAATTAGCCCCCATCATATTGTATGTATAGTTGGGGTTATTTTTTCCCAAAGTGCATTACTTTACATTTATCCACATTACATTTTATTTGCCATTTTGTTGCCCAATCATTTAGTTTCGTGAGATCTTTTTGAAGTTCTTCACAGTCTGCTTGGGTCTGAATCAGATAAAGCTTATTTCTTCAGTCCCAGCCAATGGGAAACGCTCCTCCCATGAGACAAAGCACTAGCAGTGATTTTTGATCCCCCGCAAACCCTAAATCAATCTGAGGTTCCAGCAGTCAGCAACGGGGCTCAGCGGTAGGGTTGCCTGGCTCAGGAAGTCTCTCTCCTCGCTCCGGAGCAGAGCCACATTTCACAAAGGCTCACAAAGAGTTATTGCTCAGAGAGAGCTGAAAACCGCATATGCGCCTTTCTAAAGAGATATTTATGGGGCTGCCCCAAGGCATCTTGGGAAAGGAGGCATTTCATTTCATTTCACAATTCCTTACAGTGGCTCCAGTCACTGGCCCCAGGCACTTTATGACAAACAAGGGGCCAGCATTTCCTATTACGCCTCCCCATGGACTCGAAGGGAACTTAAAATCATGCCTCACATCATGGGGTAGGTGGGCCATCTGGGCCAGGGGACCCCATGTGGGCGGTGATACCAGAACTGTCCCAGGCTGAACGGCACCAAGCCCACTGCTGATCTGGAGGCCTGGAAACTAAACCAGGCTAAAATATGGGGCTGTTGCCACAAGGTGCTAAAGCCACTAGAGAAGGAGGGAGACTTTGGGGACAATGCAGACAAATATATTCAGGCAACAGGATGTTTGTCTATCAGCCACAGAAGCAGGGTTTTGATCTACTAGGTTTGTTCGCATAAAAGTGATACCAGGTTCCTCTGTCCTGCAGAAGCTATGGAGTTTGGCTCTCTGGAACCAGGAGAGCCATGCGAGCTGGTGAAAAGGCAAATTTCAAGTGAGATCCCTTCCCAGATCAGCATCCATACAGCACCAACAGCCTTGTGGGTAATTCTGACATCGCTCGGGTGACTTATAGCAACGAGACTCAGAAGCAACACGTGGTGTGAGGCTATCAGTGAAACCAGTAACGGCAAAGCCCCAGGATGGCCGGGGCAGAGGGCTTAGTGCTGCTCCTCTTGAGTCAATGGGAGTTTTACAATTGACGTCTATTGGAGCAAGATTAGATCCGGATGCGGCAAGTCACCATAAAGCTCTTCAATGGAGAAGCAGCCTGAGTCTGGCTCAGGGCCTGTGCAATGTCTGCACCAATCAGACCACGCTAGGCATCAAAAGTCAGGCCCACCCCATATCTATTTGGCTGCCCTCAGGAAACAAACCTGCAGTCTCTAGAGTCCACGGTTGAAATGCACCACCACGAACCCCGCCGAGGAGACTGAGAGCTGAATACTGGCCGCACTGGGCGGGAGGACACTGTCACTGTCACCACTACCCGAGCGCTGCTCCGCAGCTGGTCAGGGGCTGGGAACCTGTCTTGTTCTCATGTACATATCCTGCAGAGTTCACTGCCCCCTGGGACTCTTACTTAGGGCAGTGGGCATTCTCCGGGCCTCTCTGCTCAGCATCCCTGTATTTTGACCATCTGACCTGTACCTTTTGGCCAGAGTGTCTCCTGTCCTCAGTTAGGTTCTGTGGCTCCTCCCTGCACTCCCAGGGATTGATGGTAGACACCTGGATATCATCTGTGATAACAGAATCATAGAAGATCAGGGTTGGAAGGGACCTCAAAGGTATCTAGTCCAACTCCCCTGCTCAGAGCAGGACAAATCCCCAACTAAATCATCCCAGCCAGGGCTTTGTCAAGCCTGACCTTAAAAACCTCTAAGGAAGGAGATTCTACCACCTCCCTAGGGAACCCATTCCAATGCTTCACCACCCTCCGAGTGAAAATGTTTTTCCTAATATCCAACCTAAACCTTCCCCACTGCACCTTGAGACCTTTACTCCTTGTTCTGTCATCTGCTACCACAGAGAACAGTCTAGATCCATCCTTTCAGATAGTTGAAAGCAGCTATCAGTAGACTCCTACGTATGACCAACCCTCAGATGTCAGAGTAGCCACTGACTCACAGCGAGACACGGCTGTAAGAAGAGCACGTCTCTGTATTGGCCTTACTTCTCATGGCAGGCGTGGGCCGGACGCTCCTGAAGTGCTTGTTCTTCCTCCTCAGAGCCATCTTATACTGTGGAGAGAGGGGGAGATGATACTTTTCAGTGTGCAGTGCTCTGCAAAACGTACGCGGGGCTAATAACAAGTGGAGAGCGAGTCCATTTGCCAACTTCAGATAACCAGGCCTCGGAGTGGGCTGAGATGGCAAAAGCCAGGATTACAAAACAAAATCTGGCACCTGCATGCCAGGCCTGATACATTTGCATTTTAAAATGGGCTCCAAATCATAGAATCATAGAATATCTGGGTTGGAAGGGACTTCGGGAGGTCATAAGTCCAAACCCCTGATCAAAGCAGGACCAATCCCCAACTAAATCAGGAAGACTATAAAAACCCAAACCCTCCCAGAGAACCACCCAGATCTATGAACGATTGTACCAGCAGTTATTTGAATTGTTTTTGTCTGGACAAATCAGCACAATAAATAATGCTCTGAGCTCAGAGAAATGTTTAACATTTCCTTCTTTTGGATCTTGATTTAATCTCTCTAGTCCCCTGTATCAGCCTGGACATCAGCATGAAGGGGAGAGAAGGAAACCAGGCCATACCTCCTCAGCTGCAAAGCTTTGCTCAGCAACATCCAGCAGATTCCTGCTCTTCTCGTCCTCCTCAATATTGTCTGTCTGTAACATATGAAGATCTGGAGTTTGCTTGGGGAGATTTTCTGCCTAAAACCATTAGGTAGAACTTACATTATTCCCCCTGATGAAGCACGGCAGGGCACATTCATGTACAATAATGCTCTGCTCCTTATGAGCTCCAGTAATGTGCCAGCCATGTTTCTATTGCTATCAGGGTTCTGGCTTGCCAAAGCTTCCCCCTCACACCCCAGCTGTGGTGCCAGACAAGGAGACCTAGCACAAACCCAGCTGGTGTCAGTTTCCCCTGGCGATTCCTTACCACTCTCAGCCACAGGGCAGCTCCTGGCCCTCACACCGAAAGGGGTAGGAGACAAATAGCACCAAAGGGTTAATCCTGGGATGGTGCCATAGCAAGGGGAGGGCAACAAGCCCAGCTGCTCTGCTGGGCAGGGGGAATACCTGGGGGAGAAGCCGGCTCAGGAGAAAAGCAGCAAGCAGAAGTTGTGCAGCCCCTGTTCAGAACAGCTGCTCCCCTGTCACTAGACTGGGCAATGCCCGAGGCCATGGCCTTGGCACACCAGGGGTTAATTGTGGCTTTACGTTGGAGCCCTTGGTGAGGAGTGCGGTGAGCGGTGACTCAGGTCGGAGGCAGGCCCGGTACCTCTGGGGCCCTCGGAGGGGCGTAGCTGCCTCCACTCTGTGCGGACCGGGGTGTGCCGCTGCCTTGGAGATGAGGCAAGAGCCGAGCTCCAGCCTGGCCCGCTTTGAAGGCTGGTACGGCTGCGGGCGCTAGCCCTGGCAGCTCCCTGGGACAGCAGCCGGGGAGAGGCTGCACTCAGCTGCCTCGTGCCGGGCAAAGCCCAGTCTAGCCCCACCAGTGCCGTGGACACCCTACGAGCAGAAGGGAGAGGCTGTGCACTCGGACTGGCACCGGCAGAGCCCTGGGCAAAGGAGAAAACTCACCAGCCTGCACTGGGCACTCGTCAGGTCCTCCAGCACCTCGTCGATCAGCCCGTCGGCCACGGCCACAATGACAGACAGCCGTATCTCGCTGCCGGGGAGACAGGGCGATTAGTGTGGCAGGACGGAGCGGAGGGAGAAGGAAGGCTGCAGCTGCCAGTTCTCATCCCAGCAAGCCAGGGCTGCAGCCAGGGCTGCCACAAGAGAACAGGCCGAGAAGCAGAGCTAGCCAGACGCCCGCCTGCTCTCTCAGTCTCTGCCTCGCACTAGTGCTCACGAGCCTGAATCATGGGCTGGGCCCTGCACACACAGCCCCTGCCCCGCAGAGCTCGCATCGAAGTCCAAGCCAAGCTGGGCTCTAGCCACCGCAGCCGGCCCTGGGAGAGAGTCTGCCCGGCCGTGGGGAGGGCAAGACTGGCGCTGGGGCGAGGGCACAGGACAGGAAGCCAGGGGAGCGGGGAGGAAATGCCCTGACAGGCTGAACGTGGCCCCTGGGATCCGTCCCCAGCCCTGCCGCAGACTCCCAGGCCTCTCGGCCTCCCACCCATGGGGACAGCCAGACCGGCCTCTTCCGCACGCGCTAATTACTCCAAGGGGCCCTGTACCTCTTGCCTGGGCTGCCCCACAGGAGGGGTCAGAGCTCCCCTGCCATGCTGGGGACGGTGCACCACCCCAAGGGAGCCCCTGGGGCGCTGGAGGAGGAAGGGCTTCGACCCCCATCCAAAGGGCAGCCCTGCACTGTGGGCTAATCTGAGCGGGGGAAGGACAAGGCCAGAGTCCAGCCTCATCCTGCCCTCGCTCGGGTGGCCAGGGTGCTGAGGGAACTAGACCTTGTACTGTCCTATATGCCCAGGCTGTGCCCAGCCCTGCAAGCTCAGGCTGGGCAGGGCTGTGGGGGGTGACAGCTGCTCTCTGGACCCCAATACGTTGGACAGTGAGCCAGGAGCCGCAGATCTAACACGGACCATTCCAGCCGCTTGCGGATTCGCCGGGCAGCCCAAGGGCGGGTGGTCCGTACAACAGGCCCCCACAAGACCGGGGCACGGCCTGAGCACAGACCCCAGCTGGACTCTCTGCCCCGCCGAAGGGAAAGCGTCACCAGGCACCGCTCCGCCAAGCAGCAGGGCGTGGGCAGACCCACGCGGAGGCTGCCTGAACACACTCTGCTCGTGCCAAACTGCCGCCCTCACATTGCTTGCACTTGGTTCCTAGGCAATAGAGCACGAGCAGAAAGCGGGGAATCAGAGTCACACACCCCCCCCCGCACCCCCCAGACTTCTGTACTGCAGGAAAGTGAAGCGCTGGGTTCCCAGGAAGCAGCTCTCACAAGCCCCTCCGTGCAATTAAACCAAGGAGGGAACGTGAACTGCGGGCCCAGCGTCAATCCTGCCTCCATCTGACACTATCACTGAGGCCTAGAAGTCTCGATCCTGGCCTGGTCTAGGGCAGGGGTCTCCAAACTTATTGACCACGCACCCCTAGTAGACATTTTTTTTTGAGCAGGCACCCGCACGGGGGAAGCCCCGCCCTAGTCCCACTCCCTTCCATCCACTCCCTCCCACTTCCCCCGCAACTGTCCCCCTCTAACGCCCCTCTTCTTGTCCCTTATCTGCCCCCCTGGGCCGGTCCCCACTGTGGCGCCCGGCTCCTAGGGCCGGGCCTCAGCTGCAGCGCCTGGCTCCCGGGGCCGGGTGTCAGCTGTGGCACATGGCACCTGGCTCCTAGAGCCGGGTCTCAGCCGCGGCGCTCGGTTCCTGGCTCCCGGCTCCCGGGGCTGCAGCCGCGGAGCACAGCACCTGGCTCCCGGGGCCGGGTCTCAGTCGCGGCTCCCAGCCACGGCATGCGGCTCCCGGCTCCCGGGGCTGCCGCTGCAGCGCGCGGCTCCTCCGTCCGGGGCTACCGCGGCTCTTGCAGAGGAGCTGCCGGGGCAGCCCGACGCCTCCTGCCTTATTAGAAACCTCCCGGGTTTCCAATAAGACAGGAGGAGCCGGGCTGCCCCAGCAGCTCCTCTGCAAGTGCTGCAGCGATCCCCAGCGGCAAGAGGAGCTGCCCTGCTCCTGCCGCCGGGGCCACCGCGGCGCTTGCAGAGAAGCCGCCCTGCTCCTCCTGCCGCCGGGACCGCCGTGGCACTTGCAGAGAAGTTGCACGGCTCCTCCAGCTACTGAGGCCACGCACCCCTGGGAGTGGTCTCGCGCACCCCAGTTTGAAGACCTTGTCCCGGAGTCCCCGGGGCGATGGTCTGGACCTGCTCCCTACGAAGCCAGTCAGGACTTTGGGGGGAAGCTTCTTCTCCGTAAACAGCACGTGAGCATAGAGACGGGCCTTCTGCCTCCTTTTCCCTCTTCAGGGTATGCACCAACACCTCCCTGCTCCCACCCCCAGCTGCTCTTCCCTGCCTCCTCCCTGTGCCTTCAGCAGTGCTCACATCCTTGCTGCCCCAGGCCTTGGCTTACCTGAGTTAGGGCAGGTCTAGACTATAGAATTACTCTGGCATAACTATGTCACTCGGGGCTGTGAGAGATCTGAACCCCTGAGGCGGTCGACATGGAGCGTCTTCATTAAAACACTACTGCAGGATAGCGGTGCCGATGTCGACCCGCCCCTACACTGCAAGGAACCCCCTGGATCTACGTTTGTAAAGCGCTGCCTAAATTCACAGCACAACAGAAAGGCTTCGTATCAGCTCGTTCCTCTGGTGCTGCTGTCTAGGAGAAGAAGCGAAGCAAAGGCCAGGTGCCAGCTGAAGTAATTTATCTCGGCTATGTGCCATCGCTGCTCTCCAGCAACAGCGGAGCAGCCGCTGCGCCTGGCTGACCTGCCTGGTTTTGTGGGTTATATTGCAAATGCGTGACGGAAACTAGAGACTCCTCACTCACCTTAGCTTGCTGAACACATCGGCGACCAGCTGATCCAGGACGGCACTCAGGCTGAGGTGGTCCTGACGGATGATTTGCTCAGAGATCGTGTGGACCAGCCGGTCCCGAACGCCACTCTTCTGCAGGATTGTAGGACACAGGTTCTGGGTGGTATCCAGCACGGCCTGCATAATAGCCTGAGCCATAAATCAAAGCAGAGGAGCGGCGCTGAAGGAGGATCACTCCATAGGACCCGGCTCATTCAATGGCCAATGCATCTGCCATGTGCTTAACCCACTGCACGCAAACATTACTCCAACAAGGAATAGACTTTCAAAGCAAATGTATCAAGAGCAGCCGGAGGAGCCGCTGAGTTCTGAATTACGGGCTGTCCTCATTTTTAATATGGAGACCACATGTCCCATCATGCAATGCTCCATCTTGATTTGAATGGCCTCCCAGCAAGTCCTAGGCAAAACAATGCATGCTGGATCTGAACCCGCTACCCTCCCTATTTCTGCATTACAGGCGACCTGCAAAGGAAACCAGCAGGGCCTGTGCTCTTCTTTCTGATGGATGAGGGCACCATGGGAGGGTGTTTGTTTGACATTCAGGTCTTGTGCCCTTGTTTATCCGGGAGGACTCTCTGGAGGGCTGGAGAACTAGGAGGTTTATGACATCACAGCTCCCAAGAAATGAAACCTAATTGGCTGGGAAGGGAACTAATGTCTGTTCCCAACCCTTTGGGGTTTGTTGGAAAAACTCTTGTTAAAAAAACAAACAAACAGAAAACCCCCCTAGCAGCCCCCATCCCTTCAGTGAAGGGTACAGAGCTGTCCCAGCCCACAGCTCCGGGTGCTCCAAGGAGCAGGAACAACAAATCCCAGCTGTAACGTTAAAAAACAAAGTGTCGGGGGGGAGGGGGCTCAAAAAAACCTCCTTTCAAGAGAAAGAAATCTGTCTTTCTACGCCATAAAGGAGCCAATCGAAAAGGGCCCAGCACAATTTGCCCTCCTCTTTAGGAGTCAATCTCCATTCCAAGTAAACCTTGGGCTAACAAGTTGCCACCTGGCCCCGAGCTGACCGAAGAGTGGGTGGGTCTTCTGCCAACTGAAGAGAGGTGGGTTTTTGAAATAAAAGATGTCATGGTGCAGAAAGTGTATCTGTAGATCAGACCTGTTTGCTTGCAACAGGCCACTTCCTATTGGCGACCCCTATGCCCAGTCATAGAATCTCAGGGTTGGAAGGGACCACAGGAGACCATCTAGTCCAACCCCCCCTCCTCAAAGCAGGACCAATTCCATTTTTGCCCTATGTCCCTAAACAGCCCCCTCAAGGATTGAGCTCACAATGGTGGGTTTAGCAGGCCAATGCTCAAATCACCAAGCTATCTCTCCCCCAAATATCAGAACTGAAAAGTCCCAGATATCAGAATTGAAAAGAATGAGCTGCTTCATTCCTGTCCTAGGTGCTGGGGGAAAGCACAGTGTGCCCTCAGACAGGCACTGCAGGCCTGGCTTGAACCCCTGAAGGACACATTCCTGCACACTTTGCACTTCTATTGCAGGAAGAAATCTCCCCCGCCCCCAATATACCCTCTGTCAGCTCTTCCCCACCTACAGATGCAAAGAGTGGATTTGTTGCACAGCAGCAGTTCCACTTCCCTCAGTGCTGAGGGCTCTGTCAAAGGTTCCAGGTGTAGCCCACCTCCCACAGGCAGGGTGTGAGTCCAGGGGTCACGTGCGACTCACAGCCAGGCCTGCCAGGGAGCACGCAGGCAACTGGAGTTTGATCAGAGACTCTCTCTCCTGGCTGAGGGCGGCCGGAGGGCTGCAGCCAGCCAGGGTGACTTTGTGTGGTTCATTTTGAACTGTGTCAATACATCAGCCCTCAGGGGGAGGTTATTGGACCTCTGAGCCGAGGCGAGGTTCTTGGGGATCTCAGGCAGGAGAAATGGAGGCAGCAGACGGGCCTGATCCCCAGGTGGGTAAGCCCCTGCTACACAGCACCTCTCAGTGCCTCTAGCCAGAGCTGAGCCCTAGGGCAGGAGGGGCAGACAGCGGACTGTACAACAGGACGGCCTTGCAGAGGGATCACGGGCTGAGAGCCTGCCCTGTTCAGACCAGCTCCAGAATTGCCCTTGCGTGCCTCCTGGGCCAGGCTCTTCTCTCTGTTACGCCAGTGAAAAGCCAGGTCAATCTGTAGGACCCTGTGGAGGGGGGTAGGATTATCCCAGGAGCTCAGGCACCGTAGGCCCAATCGATCGACCAGCAGGTGGGAGGCACAGAAAGACGGGGGAAGTGGGGAGCTAGAAAAATCAAGGAAAAGCCTGGAGCTAAAACCCTTCATCCCGAGGGGACGTGAGCAACGGCACCAAGTAAATGCATCATTGCCACCAGCGCCAGCAGGCGCTCCCGGCTCAGGCTCCCAGCCTCGCTGCCCTAGGTGTTCACAGCCCTGCCCGCGGCTGCAACTCTGAGCGTCCAGTCAGAGGCAGACCAATGGCCTCCGCTGCCAGCCAGCCGGGGCAGTGCCACCCACCCCACTGCATGGCTAATTCGGGGCACCCCCGAGAAGGGAAGCCAGCAGTGACCTGGAGGCAAACGACGGGCGCTCAGCGCCCCTCTGCACGGCCAAAAGGTGCGAGAAGGGGGTGAAATGAGGGAGACAGGAGCTCCTCCAGCCTAGCAGAGACACCAGGAACCAGCCACGCTGCCGCCCTCCCGCTTTCCAAGCGTTGCTCAGCCTATTGCACCTGACCACGCCAAGGCAGGTGGCGTCACCCAGGGCGCCATCTCGTGGCTGATCGGCAAGAGCCACAGCGCCCCCTGCAGTCCAGCCACCTACCTGGATCTCCCGGCCGCAGGCCTGCAAGGCTGCTTCAGTCAGACATTCCAGCTTGTGCTGCAGTTGGCAGTTCTGGTACGGGGCGTTCCCGGTCTCATACAGGAGCGGCAAAATCTGCGGTGGGAGAGAAATCCCAGAGGTGAACTGACCCAGACAGCCCCCGCTGCCCCGGGAAGCTTTCCCCAGCAGGGATTTAGCAAAGGTCCTTCTGAACCCTTAGCCCTTCACTGCAATGGTACTTGCCACTGTATGTAAGCAAGCCTTAGCCAGGATCTCCCCCTTCCCCATAGCTCTGAGGATGCCCTCAGTCCTGCCCTGCTGTGCCAGCCCTGGGCATCCCACAGCTCTCCCAACACCTGTCACTCCGGACCCCTGGGCTCCTGCTGTGCCAGCCCTGGGCATCACGGCTCTGCTCGTCTGCAGCTGTGTGCCCCCACGGCAGACTGTGGGGCTCCCTGGAGCACGGAGCGCTAGCCAAGGACAAAGGGCGGAGCGGCTTCACGGCGTGTCCTGCAATCTCCACTCGTCACCCCACGCTGGGAGCTGAACCTGCTGCTCCAGACGCTCCCGGCCTCTCTTGCGTCTTGAGCTTTCTCTTTAATCCCTGACTCCCTCTCGGCTCTTTGATTGCTCTTTATTTCCTGGCTGCTGCCTTTTCCTCTTCCCCTAACAGACGGCGCGAGGACAGGCCACGTTGCTCCCTCGCTGCTGATCCCCTCCTTATCCCTTCTGGCATCTTCATCTTGGATTATGTCTCATTGGAGCCCTTCATCGCCACCTCCCCCGGAAGCCAAGAAGAATCTTCTTGTGTTTATTATCCCACTGCAGGGACGTCTAGGCACTGAGACCAGCCGTTAATCCCTTGAGGCTTGAGAACCTGCCTGGGCAGTGCCAGAACAGAGAGAAACTCTCACTGCCATTGAAACAGGTGGGGCCGTTCCCTTCCGGGGACTGCTGTGGGCAGTGGATGGTCTGACTCGCTGCGGGACTGAGCGAGTTTCTTCTGCAGCTCCCAGGAGTTTGCTTCCCAGGCGGTACAAGGGGCCGACCGTAAAGCAGGCAGGAATCGGAGACGCTGCTGCATGGGCCCATTCAGGAGCGAGACCGGCCCCAAGGAACAAGGTCCCCGTGACACCTCTGGGGCTCATCCCAGGAGCTGCGCAGCCCCCTGTGCTCACTCTGAGCCGGGGGCAGGGATTCTCTTTTCAGCAGGTTCAGCATAGGGGGTGGGTTTCCGGAGCACAGGCGTCTGCCCGAGGGGTGCAAGGGCAAAGCCCCAGATGGTGTCACTTCCCTTGGGACCAGCCCAGGAGAGAGGATCCCTCCCTAGGGATGTACCAAGTTCTGCAGGAAGGGAGGCAGGTGAACGGACGGTGACCGTGGGGAGCAGCACAAACCGGGCATCCCCCAGCCCTCTCTGTGGCTCTCCTGAGGTACACATGAGGAGATTCCTGTCCCTGCACGTCCCGGGGGTGCAGAGAAACAGGCAGCCCCTGTGTGCGAGGGGAGCCCTGTCCCTGCACGTCCCGGGGGTGCAGAGAAACAGGCAGCCCCTGTGTGCGAGGGGAGCCCTGTCCCTGCACGTCCCGGGGGTGCAGAGAAACAGGCAGCCCCTGCGTGCGAGGGGAGCCCTGTCCCTGCACGTTCCAGGGGATTCAGAGAAACAGGCAGCCCCTACGTGCGAGGGGAGCCCTGTCCCTGCACGCTCCAGTGGGTTCAGAGAAACAGGCAGCCCCTGCATAGGGCACCATGCCCCTGAGGAGCCTTCAGAAGCTTGCCGGGGCCTCCAGTCTGTCCTTGACAATGAAGGGAGGCCGGTGGGGCCCCTTCTGAGAGTCAGGAGGCCAGTGCACCCCAGGACGCCCACGTGCCTCCCTATGACTGCCCCTCCCATTGGGCCACCAGCCCCGCAGCGAGCCCGGGAAGAACGCCCCCCAGTAGACTCCTCAGGATCTGCCACTCCCCGTAAGCATGGGGCTGTACCGAAGAGATATGGAGACTCCCCCCAACCCTGCCCATGTCACAGAGAGCCCCTAATGAGCAGCACATGGATGGTAGGAGGGGCACAATGCCAGGATTCTGCCCCTCCCATCTATCCTCCCCCCATCCCCAAAGTCTCCCCCACCGGCCCACACAAAGTGGCCCCGTAGCAGTCCCAGGAGAGGGGTACTGAGATTGGTAGGCGCCTGCAGAGGCTCCAGAACCATGAGGCTCCTCCCCCTCATTACTACATGAATCCAATTAACTTGATTTGCTCCCCTCTCATGCCCAGGCTGAGATCTGGCAAAGAAAATTCTCCTCACCCTGATTACGGGTAGCCAGCGCTTTCATCTCGGTGGGCTCATTTCCCAGCAGCTTGTCTGATTGCCCCCAAATGTCATTCACGCTCTCTTTGCTCCGCCCCCCTCCCCAATCCAGTCACATTTCTAGCCCTGCACCCCCTGGGGAAAGGCCAGTAAACCCTTTCCTTTCACCCTAACCCTTCCTTTAACTGTAACCCTTCCCGTTAATCCTAAACCTTACCCTTCCTTTATATTCTAACCCTTCCCTTTAACCTTAATCATGGAATATGAGGATTGGTAAGGACCTCAGAAGATCATCTAGTCCAACCCTCTGCTCAAAGCGGGACCAATCCCCAAGTAAATATCCAAAAGATTTTTCCCCCATATCCCTAAACGGCTCCCACTCAAGGATTGAGCTCACAACCTTGGGTTTAGCAAACTAATGCACAAACCAGGGGACCATCCCTTCCCTTTCTCCCTAAGCCTAACCCTAACCCTTCCCTTTAACCCTAACCCTTAACCCTAACCCTCCCGTTGAACTCTAACCCTTAACCCTAACCCTCCCCTTTAACCCTTCCCTTTAACCCTAACCTTTAACCCTAACCCTTTCCTTTAACCCTAACCCTTAACCCTAACCCTCCCGTTGAACTCTAACCCTTAACCCTAACCCTTCTCTTTAACCCTAACCCTCCCCTTTAACTCTAACCCTTAACCCTAACCCTCCCCTTTAACTCTAACCCTTAACCCTAACCCTCCCCTTTAACTCTAACCCTTCCCTTTAAAAGCAAAGGAAAGTTTTGCTCTTCAGGAGCCACCCTATTTGAACCTGCCGTGAGTCAGACTCACGTTACTGGTCATGAGTTTACTGGCTTTTTAAATCAGAGTTAATCTCTTGGCCCCTGGGCGAGAACTCGGGTAGGGGAGTCACTCACTGGGCTGGGCTGGGGCCAAAGACTTCAGAAAGTCTCTGTTTTGAGGGTGGCCATAGTCCACGTCACGGCGTAGCTGGAAGAAGGGCTCAACCTCCACCCCAGAGCAAACGTCCCAACGGTCCTTTGTGGCACCAGAGCCAGGGAGCCGGTCTGGGGTGCATAATGGAAGCTCGGTCAATCCCTGACGATAGCGCGGCTGGGCCTGGCTGCAGCACATGGCTAAGGGCCAGCTGGGCCAGGCCTGGCAAGCGGGAGGACAGCACCCAGAGCAGCAGGCACAGCCCGGAGACTCACGCTGATGGACAGGTTTGCTTCCCGAATGGCTTCTTCTGCACAGAGGACACTGGCTTCCACCTCTCGGCCCAGACAGGCACTCAGGACGTCAACGTGCTTCTGTAAGCTGGTGCACATCTCGTTCACCATCTAGAGCACAGCACCCATGTCAGTGGGTGGCTCACACACACCCGCAGGCCCCGAGGAAAGCCAGACCCAGACTGTCCCTAGCTCTGTGACTTTGGCAAGGCCAGTTAACCCCTCCATACCTCAGTTCCTCCATCAAGAAAACAGGGCTCATGACACTGGCCCCGGAGCTGGGAGTGTTCCCTTGTTAGGGTGTGATGCACGCTGAGAGCGTGGATGGACAGCCTATGGACCAGGATCAGACAGGCTGGGGCCCAGCATATGGGCATGAAGCAGGCTCAAAATCAGCAGCGGGGTTTGTCCGTGAGTTACCCCAGGGATTCCACAGTTCTCTCTTCGTCCTGCCAGGATCTCTCGCTCCCCCTGGTTCTCACCTAGCCTTCTGACCCCCACGCTGTCCCTCCTCCAGCCTGGCTTCTCCAGGCTCTCCCCGGCTTCCTGCCTCACTCAGCCTTGGCCTGACTCTCTTCCCTCCATCCCTTCCAAAGGGCTGCTCTTCCTCGATCTTCCTTAGTGCCCTGTCTGTCTTCTTCCCCCACCTCTCCTCAGTGCCACCTCCCACGCCAACTTTCCCCGCACTACCCTGCAGCGATCCGACTCCTCCCACCCCAGTCCCTGACTCTCCCGGGCCAGGCGAGCCCACAGCAGGGAGTGTACTCGGTACCACCGCTAGGATGGGTGGCATGCAGGGACATCACTCAGCTCCTGCCACGCTAGAGCAATCCCTGACCAGCAGAGCGTCTAAAGTGCGCTGGAACCCATGGGGAACCTTCCCACCACAGCCGTGGGCTTCCAGCAGGCCCTGCGTGTGCACAGCTGTCCAGTGCACAGACAGGTACTGGACTGGATGGCTCATTGCCTTGGCTGGCAATGCCCACGCCCTCCGGCCGACCCCTTACAGCAAAGCCGGCAGACTCCCTCTGACCTGTTCCGAGGAGCTGGTGACGATTCCCTGCTGCAGTCGGAAGGTTTGCTTAGGCAGGGTCTGCCGCATCTGATTCCTCGCCAGGAAAGACTGCATCTACAACAGGCAAGAGGCCCAGTTAGGGGGAAGGGTTGGAGGCTGGGCTGGAAGGACCAGTCCCCATCCCATGCCGTCCCCACTACCTTGTGGACAGCCTCCTCTGTCTTCTCCGGATTGCTCCGATAAGCCTGCGTCACGTCGCTCATTGGCAAAGGCATAGACCGCAGGGTGTAGTTCCTGGGGGGTGACACAGCTAGAGTTAGCGTCACTGGAACAACCTGGACTTGGCTGGGCTTCTCCCCCAGCTCCACCAGGAGAATGGAGCTGGGAGGGTCCAGTGGGCACCCCGCCCCAACCGTTCTTTGCCCAGCGCCTCCCCATGACACCTTGCGCTGCCCTTCCACCCACAGGAGACAGGGATTGTTGCTGCATTCATCCCGCAGCACCTTTGCAGACATCTATAGGTGGCCTGGCAACCTTCTGCCTGAAGGGCCAGTACCAGAGGCACAGAGGTCTCCCTGCCAACCCAAAATAGCTCCATCTGTGCCCCTTTCAACTGCAGCCCCACGCAGGGCGAACTTTGCCCCTGGAAAACAAACCGACTTGGTTCAAAAGTCTTGCAGAATTGCCTGGGTAAATAACAATGACACACTGCACTCCTATAGCACCTGGCCACTGAGGCACTCAGAGCCCTTCTCCCTCCCGAGGGGCTTGCCCGGTTTATCGGTCTCGGCACCCACAGGGCCACCATCCCCAGAGGGTCCGAGTGCCCCCCCCCAACAAGGTGGTTAGCTCCTAGTCGTCCCTGCAGGGAGAAGGTTATTGGCAGACCGGACTGTGAGGGGGACAGTTCAGGATTTGTCAGAGGTCTCACAGGAAGCATGTGGGCGAGTAATACTTATCTCCATCTCGCAGGAGCAGATCTGAGGGACGGTGCCATACCCGAGTTCACACAGTGTCAGAGCTGGGCCCAACCCCTGAATCTCCTCTGGCCACCAGACCCACTCTCTCCTAAATCTCCATTAGGGTGACCAGATGTCCTGATTTTGTAGGGACAGTCCGATTTTTGGGTCTTTTTCTTATATAGACTCCTATTACCCCCCAACCCGTCCCGATTTTTCACACTTGCTGCCTGGTCACCCTAATCTCCATGATCCTGCCAGTTTTCTGCTGCATGGACACAAAGCTCAGAAATGGAAAGTGAAGCAAACCCAGGCCACGTCTGTCTTTCCCCCATGTAAAAGAGAGACTGTGACTGGATGCTGTGAAACCGTGAGACGGCACCAAACTTGTGTGCCTTTGGGTTATAGATGGGTGAGGGTCACAGACTTCTGATCCAAGCCTGGACCCAAAAGTTCTCATCCAGCTTCGCCCCATCTCCAATGTGTGCTATTCATTGCAATAGAGCAGTGGTTTTCAAGCTGGGGGTCCGTGGATCCCCAGGGGACTGCAGACTATGTCTAACATTTCCAGAGGGGTCTGCACCTCCATTCCAAATTTTTTAGGGGGAAGTAAATAAAAAAGGTTGAAACCGACTGTGACAGGCAGAGAAATCCAAAGGGAAAAGGTAGAGGATGTCCGATTCCCATCGCCTGTATGGTCTTGCTTCCTCCCCACTCTCCAGTGCATTATCACTTCCCTGCGCTGCACCACAACCGAAGTGCCCGGTGGGAGAAGAAATCCTTTCAAGGTCTAAGTGGGCATTTTTTCTGTAAAGCTTTGGAGGCGCCTCACTGTCTTGCTGTACGCAGGCAGCAGGAAGGCTTGTCCAGTGGGTAGAGCACTAGCCAAGGCCCTGGGAGACGGAGAGTCCCTACTCATCACAGACTGCCAGGGTGCCCCCAGCAAATCACTAAGCCCCGAGTTCCCCATCTGTGCAATGGGGATAATAGTGCTGCCCACGGGGCTGCTGGGCGAGCTGCTGATGAAATGCAGCCCACATTCTCACCAGTGACTCTGGATTCTGGGTGCCCAGCTTGGGACACTTGGAAGGGCCCCACTTTTTAGGGCTGCGAATTAGACCCTTTTAAGGTGTCTCATCCTGGGGAATGTAAAGCTCGAGGCAATCCACCGTCACTAGCACCTCGGGGTATGTCCGCACGAACACTTCGTTCACGGCGCCCTGGCAGGTAAAGCCACCACGTGCTAAGCTGTTGCACACTAGCTGTCAGTGTGGACCACACTGCCTCGCACAAACAGTGTCCTAGTGTGCTTTAATCTACATCCATTTCAAAGCGAGGCAGATCAAAGCGCACTGCGGAGCATCTAGTGCTAGGGTGACCAGGCAGCAAATGTGAAAAATCAGGACAGGGGGTAGTAGGTATTAGGAGCCTATGTCAGAAAAAGACCCCAAAATCGGGACTGTTCCTATAAAATCGGGACATCTGGTCACCCTATCTAGTGTGCAGCAGCGGGTCCAAATGGACATATAGGGTACGTCGACGTGCCAAAACCCCCACAGCTGCCAATCTCAGAGTACGGCCCTACAGATCCAGGCCTGCACTGTGGGCTAAAAATAGCCATGCTGGAGCTGGAGCTCGGACTCTCAGCACCTCAGTTTAATCGTCTGTAAAACAGGAGATCATCCTGTCTGCCACAGGGGTGGGCCGAAGCTTAGCTCATTAATGGGCAAGCAGCACTCTGAGATCTGTGGCTGCATGGTGGTAGAGAAGGGTGGGGCATAGCACACGGTTACACGGGCTCTTCCCAGGCCTGCCTTCTAGTTACAGCACCTTGCACATCTCCATTTCCTCACGCATCTGGCTCATGTCCTGTATCCAGCCAGTTGCCTGCCCACCCTCTCCCCACATGCAATTAACGAGGCTTCACTTCACCACAGCCAGCACTTTGCTCATGAGAAGCAAAACACCCCACACAGCCGGTCCCCACTGCCTTGACGATAGAAAAGACAAAAGGCAGACCCCCATCCCAAGGGCAAGCTCCCCTACACTCCCATCTCCTGCCATCTGACTTAGACCCTGCTGCGCTCTGTCAAAATCACCTGTCTAGTTCCACAGGGTTAGGGGCTAGTGGGGATCCCTTCCGTGAATGATTCCAGGTCCCAGTGCAGAACTCCCTACTAGGCAACAAAACCTGCATGTCACTGAGGAGTTAAAGCATATGCTTTACCTGTCCCTACCTTTCCAAAGCACGGGCCACATCAAGGAATCCTTGAGCTGTGGTGTTGTTCCTGTCCCAAATTATTGTCCTGGGAAGAGAAAATAGAGGGTGAACCCCAATAAACAATTCTCCATCGCAAGGCACATATGCGACATTGCACCCCATAAGGCTTTATGAAAATATGCTCATGAATGTAAATATGATATAACTGGACTATGTTTTATGCTACATATGCCATGTAACATATCTCTAAGGGTTATGATCTACCGAATCTATTCCTCCTATTTGTATGCATGTGTCACAGTTGTATTCGAAGTTATGAATACTGGCTGTATACTTGTTTGATTTTAAATAGCCTTAAGTATTTGGTCAGCTTCTTTAGAAAGGAATTTGCAAGTTAAGTGCCCATTCGAGAAGCACTTAACGGACAATAATCAGAGGGGTAGCCGTGTTAGTCTGGAATTGCAGAAGTGACAAAGAGTCCTGTGGCACCTTAAAGACTAACTAAAGTTTTAGAGCATAAGCTTT